>JAJLXI010000032.1:13776-54354 GCA_030571145.1 Pichia sp. yHKS168 | reverse complement strand
TAGTGCGAAATTTTTTTATTTTTCTCGGCCTAATTACTTACCCGCAAAACTTTATAGTGACCCGCAAAAAAAGTAGTGCGAAAAATGACCGGAATTATAGCACCACACTTAAGAATCACCTTAATCAACTATTATAATTGTGCTTCTAAAGTTAATTGTTTTGCAACCATCTTAAATTGCTTATGCAGCCATCTTATCTATTCGACATTTATTATCTTATCGCTGTGCTCGGTAATTCCATTTCTGGTTATTATTTCCGCTAAGTATATTTCTGCCTGATCCTTTTTTCTCTTTATTAATTATTATTATCTCTGGTGTACGGATGGGAAATATCGACCTTTGCACTTATTAAATTTAATCCCTTACATAAAACAATTAGCGCAAGTGGTTTAGTGGTAAAATTCAACGTTGCCATCGTTGAGCCCCTGGTTCGATTCCGGGCTTGCGCAACATTCTTCTTTTTTGAAAGACAAGCTTTTTGGTGATTAAAGTATTCTGTTGTTTCTTGAATTTTTTGATTTTTCTTGATAATTTATAAGGTAAATAAGGAACAAGATCAAACTATAAGCTAAAGAGAAAAAAACACATGCCGAATGACACGTTAAACCAAAAAAATACGTACCAAGCAAGATTTCCTTCGTACAAACCAAATGGAAGATCGTACTGTCCACTGAAAATACCATACCATCAAAGACTTGGAACACTTTCTGCACTTATTCATTGCAGTTCGATAATTTTACTGCCATGTTTATATTTTTACTTATGGACAATTGAAAAGTTTTGGCCGTTTTTATTCATTTATACAATTTATTCATATATTTTAGACAATACACAATCAACAGGTGAATCAATTTATAGGTCTTCTGAATGGTTACGGAGTGCATTTATTTTTGAAGGATTTGTTGAATATTTTCCAATTTTAACACATAGAAGTGTGCCATTACCACCCACAATCAAGAAAAGGTTTGTGACTGAAGTTTCATTTCCCAACTGGACCAAAGGGATACCATCTATCCTCAGGTCAATCTTGAAAACTTTTGGTATAATTTCAAAGAAAGTTAGAAATAATGAAAACGAAGAAGTTGTTGGACCTCGCTATATGTTTGTTTGTCACCCGCATGGTGTAATATCTTTTGGTATTACAGGATCAATGTGTTGGGGTGGTGAAAATGAGGTTACTGATACAATTATTGAAGATGGAAAGATCCTTCATTCCGATTCAAAACAAAAGATTAATCTATCCTCATTAAATTCACACACTTTAAAAAGTTCGAAATCATTCAAATCGTTATTTCCTGGAATCACATGTCACTTATTAACATTACCAACTCAATTTATGATTCCATTTTATAGAGATTACATTCTAGCTTTAGGAGTTGGATTGGTTACGAAATGCGGGATTATGTCAATTCTCAAACGGAATCATAGTGTTTCAATTGTAGTTGGAGGCGCTCATGAATCATTGTATGCCAAACCTGGTATGAATAGAATAGTTCTAGATAGACGTAAGGGTTTTATCAAAATTGCCCTACAAAATTGCAATAAGGCGGAACAAGACTTGCTTTTATCGGAAGAAGAAATAAATGCAGCAATTAAATCAGGTTCTTGGAGCGATTCAATGAGTAATATGGCAATTGTTCCTGTCTATATTTACGGAGAAAATAATATTTACAATGTTTACAATACAATTGAAGAAGTAACAAACGTCAATGAAAACAATGATAAAACTACCTTTTTTAAAACACTGTTGAACTTTCAATTACTTTTAAAGAAATATACAGGATTTACAATTCCCCTTATTAACAGTCGTTCAATGTTGAATTATGATTTTGGAGTATTACCATACAAACGTAGAATAGATGTTGTATGTGGAGAACCCATTTATATATACAGAAAGTTTGGAGCTTCTGTTAGCGATGCCGTTACAAATAAAGAGATTGATTATTATCATAATTTGTACAAGGAGAAATTATTAATTTTATGGAGGAAAAATAAAGCATTTGCAACAGAATGGGATGAAGATCTCCAGATTGTAGAATAACACAATATATATTATTTATTTTTTTTATTTGCTTATATTTTATATAATAATATTTTTAACAATGTTAACTTTGAAACGAATCCGTATTTATTCAACAATTTTTAAAATCTCATCACTAGGATTGGAAAACTTTGGATGACCCCATTCCCAAACTTCTTGTAAACCGTTCATATATTTCTCATGCCAATAATCTATTTCTTCTTGAATAATAGGATCCGAAAGTTTTAAGCCATTTAGCCTTTTAATTTCAATTGGTTTCCCAAACACGACATTTATAGATCTCCTATAAGGTAAAATACCAAAATCATAATTAAATATTCCTCTGGATATAACAATCGGCAACGTCCAGCCACATTTATTTTTAAGTAACATTTGACATTTATAAATAAATTTTTTAATTTTATTAATTATATTCTTGACGACAATATTAGTATTATGATTACTATTTTGTAATTCAAATTCTCCTTCAGTTTCATTGATACTTTTTAAATCATCAGTAAAAAATACATCATAAATATCATTTTCACCGAATCCATAAACAGGAACAACACAAACACCATTTTTATCTAAACTTTCCAATGCTAGTTTAATAAATCCTTTTCTTTTATTCAAAACAATTGAGTTTAAACCTGGTTTTGCCATTAGTGATTCCCTCGCACCACCAACAACAATCACAACACTTCCACCTTTATTTAACAATAATTTTAAATTCCTTTTTACAACAGTGGTAACTCCAAGAGCCATTAAATAATCTCTGTAAAATGGTATCTGGAATTGATTAACTAATGTAGTGACAAAACATTTGATTCCAGGAAATAAATGATTCCACCCAGTGGATTCATTTGTGAAACCACTTGAAACACCAGTTGCAATAATTCCATGTGGATGATATCCAAAAATATAACTAGGACCTATTCTTTTATTATCCAAAGTTAATATATTATTATTATTATTATTATTATTATCGGTCCTTTGACATTCAAAAGTAGGTTTCAAAGTTGTCATTTTGTGAAATTTAATTGGGAAATAGCCAGTCAAAAACTTCCAACAATCCAAATTTCTAAATTTCTCCGATCTTTTGTACCAAACTCCTCCATTGACGGGACTACGATCCAATATATAATAAAAAATGGTATAATAAATCATGAATGGCCATGCATATGGGATACACCACAATAAAAAATATAGAGAACAGAGCCATAGTATTGAAGTACTATGTAGTAATATAAATACTGTTTGGATTCTGTTAATAACAGGTAAGTTTAATGGTGAAATTTTTTTTTTGTATTTTTTGCTTGAATGTTGTGAATCGTTATTAATAATATCTTTAGTTACATTTTTAATTTCCTTTGGTTCTCGTTCTGTATGATTCAAATCATCAATGGGATTAGGAGTTTCAGATACTATTCCAGTTTCTTTCAAATCCATTGATAGTAGGAGTAAATAAAAAATTAACTGTCAAAGTATGAGTGAGCAAATCTGGGTATAATATGGCTTAGCTTAATGCTCAGAGAGTGTACATCTGTAATGTTATCTCTGTTTTCTGTATCTAAAAGTTATCACAAAAAGAGCATAAATTATTAATTGAATGCGACTTAACAATACATTGTTTTGTTTTTTTCTATTGCGAGATTCCGAGATTAATTAGGGGCAGTATCGTGGTGTGTGGTCCGTGGTGTGTGGTGTATGGTTCCCACAGTGAGCAGTGCAGTATTATTGATAAAGTTTTAGATTTTACATTATAATGTTGAATTATAAAATGCTGATATTTATTTATTCTATAATTCATATAATCTGTTGTTAGGGTACTAATATTTTAATCTAGGAATTATAAATTAAAAAAAATGAGCAGAAAAAGAACAGAATAAAATTAAAGTAAGGATCCAAATTATGTTTTAATTTGAAAAATCATAAAACGAAATTTTAAAAAAGTAAATGTGTAAATGTGGAAGGTAAAAACTAGAATAGCAAATAAATAAAATGCCTTAATTTAACCAGAACATTACAGCAAAGGGAAATCATCAATATATAATTAATTTAAATTTGAACTAATCATTCATAAAAAACAAAAATAAATCATCACAAAAACAAAGTAGAAATCAAGGAAAACGTTTGAAGCAGATATTAAACGTTAGTGTAGTTACATATCTTTTATAAGACTAACATACCAAAAACGCAGATATTATGTGAAAAGTAAAAAGGTCATTTATTTTTTGTTTATTTTGTATATTCAGAATTGTTTAGATTGAAAATTCATAAACCAATTCATTATTATCATAAGAAATATTCATTATTATTTTTTTGGTTTTTAGAAGGGTTCATTTTTAAAGTATCATCAGGAACAGCACTAAAAATCTGAAAATTAATATTTAAATCATCATCAACTTTCATTACACTTGCAACATTACCACATCTATAACAATAATTTGGAGCGGACCAAACAGTAACAACATCTTTATCAGGGAAATGATATCTAAAACCTTCCATAACTAATTGATGAGCTCTTGCTATTAATGTTAAATTATTTATATGATTAAATTCTCTAGCAACTTTTGCACCAAATAACCAACCAGCACCTCTCGGAGATATTGCCCAAGTATCAACATTATCAGGATCTGACCAAACTAAATCACAAAATCCACCTTCATGAGGAACTTCTTGAGCTCTTGATAATACACGTATTTGATCAAGCATTCTAATTTCAGGAGATAAACCACCATGTATACATAAAATTTTACCATCAATTATTGCAGATAATGTTAAAAAATCAAAAACTTGACAACAATATTTCCAAACCATTGTTGATCCATATTTATTTAAACATTCTTCATAAAATCCATAAACTTGAGTAATTTGTCTTGATTCATGATTACCTCTAACTAATGTTATATGTTGTGGAAATTTAACTTTTAAAATCATTAACATTGTAAAAGTTTCTAAACTAAAATATCCTCTATCAACATAATCACCTAAAAATATATAATTTGTACTTAAAGTTGAACCAGATGGGAAACCACCAGCAATTTTAAAGAGTTCTAATAAATCATGAAATTGACCATGAATATCACCACAGACTGTAACAGGAGATTTAACAGGTTGAATATTTGATTCTTCCATAAGTAAATCTTTAACTTTTTCACATAATTGTTTCATATCATTTTCTGGTAAAGCTTTACAATTTTTAATATCTTCAAACCATTGATCGGGTCCTCTTTCTGGCATTTTTTTTTCTATAATTTTAAATTAAATTTTTTTTTTAATTATGAAAAATATTGATAAGAAATAAACAATTAGTAATATGTATGTAAAAAGTAATTAAATAAATTAAATTATTTTAAGTTATTATTAAACCCTGGGCAAAAAGAGGAAAGTTAAACTAATGTGTTGTAAATGCTATAATTTTTAATCTCAGTAGATGGCAAACAAATATAAAAAGTAATTAAAAATTATTCAAATACTAAGTGAGAACAACCTCTTACTTCTAATTTAAATTTGAATTTCATTCTTCATCTTCATCTTCATTCTTCATCTTTATTTTCGTACTTAAGTCTTTCTATTTAGTAGTACTGTACTGTACTATTTCCAAAAAAATAAAGAAAATAAAAAATTAATTAATAATGATGGTGTACAGATGAAATTTAACATATATTACTATATACTATGTACTATATATTCTGTTTTCTGACTATTCAGATAAGTAATTATTGATTTTATTAATTAATGTTTTATAGTTTATAGTATACTGTATATTTCATGGTACATAGAAAAAAAAATCATCATTATTTATTATTTACATCGTTATCAATTGTTTGATGAAATTTAATTTAATTTAGGTTAAGTTAAGTTAAGTTAAGTTTCGATAAAAATTATAAAATATAATTACAAAAGATTTGAACAAAAGATTTGGAAAAATTAAAAATTAAGCCATCCATCAACTTGTGACCGGGCTACACCTGTAGTTAATCTAAGACCTTGCCTTCCATACGGAAAATATGATACTGCATATACAATTGAAATAATTATCTGTAAAATACAACATATAATTACTAATAAATTATGTTTCCATATAAGTGAAAAAAGTAAATTAGCAACGATACAGCCAACAAAAGCTATTGTAAAAGGTAATCTTTCGATTGATAATAAATGTTTAAGAAATTTTTCTATTCCATTAAGTATCATAAAAGCAATAAGAAATAATATTGAACCTATAGACCATAATAGAGTAAATTTTTTCGGATGTAAAAGCATAAAAGGGAAAAACACAAAGCATATTGTAAAACAACAAAAACTTCCTATAATACATACTATAAATAATGATATTCTTTCAAAATATGATAAATTAAAAAATGAATTATCATTATTATTTAATCCAATCTCATTTTCATTATCATCTGCACCAAGAGATAACGGATTTCCAATAAAATTAAATTTTACTGATGAAAATGGATTACTAAATATTTGTCTTCTATCAGGTGATATGTCATTTGTAGTATTTATATCATTAGTTTCTGGCAATTGTATAATTGTTCTTTCATTAGAATTTCCAAACCAACCATTAAAAATTCCAGACATATTTTTTTTTAAAAAAACCAATTTATTTTTTGTTTGGTAAATAAGATAAATTAAAAAAAAATTTAATTAAAAAAGGAGAAATTAACAGATATAACACTAAATTCGTATGATAATTATACAATATATATACAATATACATTATATAATACTGTACTGTTACAAGTTACAAACAAATATAACATAAATTTAAATTTTCATGCCTCGCATATTTGATCAATTAGGAAATTTTAATTTCCATATCAATTTTGTGCTTTATTTTATATTATTAATGACTGATCTTTTTCATAATATATTCTTTTTTTTCAATTTTATTCATTGAATTATTTGAATGACAAGAAGATTATTATATGAAAAGGTAAAATAATTAGATGTTTATATTTTATTCGAAAAATAGTTCTCGTAAGTTCGATATTTAACTCTAAAGAAAAGTAAAATAATACATTTTCTCTTTGGAACTTAGTATATTATTTAATTGTATAATTTTTTGCAAACTTGAAAGCTTCTATTAAAATAGTTTTCATACTATGACAGATTTTCAAGTAATAGTTAAAAAATCTCTGAGAATAAAAAATTAACTTATTTATCTTTTGGCGGGTCTTTGAAAATTCTGTCCATCCTTTCTATCCAACTCTTTAATAATATCTTCATCATCAATATCATCGTCAAATGTTTCTGAAGATAATTCTGAAAACGAACGCTTCAACGAATTACTAGAATTGTTTTGTAATGCATTTTTCTCAAGTTCATTGAAGGAAATCTCTGAAAATTCATCATCTGAAAATTCATCAAAGTTAATATTTGCCTTGTTAGTACTGATATTACCACTAATATCAGCAATTTTATCATCATTTAATATCTTTTCTTGTCTGTCTACTATGCCCTTCATGCTTGTTGAATCATTGTTTGTTGAAGTAATATCATTACCATCGAAATCACTATCATTTGTCAAATCTATACTTTCATTAGCCTTTGAATTATTGCTCTTTGAACCTATTTTCTCTACCATTTTAGAGACCGATTTGAAACCAGTATCTATATTTTGAGGCATAAAAAACCTTTTTTCAAGTTTTGTTTGTTTCAAATTATCATTCACATTTTTAAATTTGTCTTTACCTACAGATTTGAATTTCGATTTTGAATTTGATTTTAATTTTTTATGAATCGTTTGAGTCGCAATTTTAAGGAATTCATCAGTATCTATAATATCTGAATCTTTTAATAGATTTTCATTTTCTTCAGGAATTTCAATAAATTTATATTCAATTATTGGGTTTATGGTATTGGGAACAATTCTATTTTTGGAACCATCATAATATTCTAAGTTTGAAGATCTTGAAATTTGTCCTTGAATCCATTCATATTTATTCATTGCTGTATCAAATTTTGATCTTTCATTTGAACTAAATAATAAAAGCACTTTACCATCTCTTTTACGACCAGTACGTCCCATACGTTGAATATTTTTAATAGGTGATTGTGTAGAATCAAAACAAATAATTAAATCAACTTCACCAATATCTAAACCTTCTTCACCAATAGAAGTAGCTACAAGTATATTATAAATACCAGATTTAAAATTTCCGATTAATTCTTTTTGAGATTTTTGATTCATACCTTTTAATTGTGCTGATTCAGAACTACCTAATCTGTCAGTTGGCCTTTTAACTTCTTTTATTTCAGATTTAGATTTTACACCTGATATTTCTGAATTTGGCTTTTTACGTTTTGGTTTTATATTATCAAGATACGCTTCTTGATTAAACTTATCCTTTTCCTTTGATTGTCCAATAAAAATATGAGGTCTTAATAATTCTGAACCTATTGATTTATTTGCATTTTCTAAAACACGTACAATTTCTAATGCAGATTCCCTATATTCTGTAAAAATAATACAAGATGAAGAAAAGCTTTCTGAATTTGATCTAAAAAAGAAAATTAACTCATCTAGCATAAATTGGAATTTGGTATGAGAGAAAACGCCTTGTATATGATTTTTATTATTTTCTAATAATAATTTATCATTTTTGAATAAATTCTCAGTATAATTTAATAATTCTTTTATTTTTTCATGATAATAAAATGATGCAGCTACTTTATTTTTTGATTTTTTATTATCAAATTTTGTTGTAAATTCATTATATTTTTCAATGAAATAATTATAAAAAGTTTTAATACCATAAATGTTTAACCTTCTTAAACATTGACCAACCATTCCTAACAATTGTAAGGTAAAATAATGTGACCATTTTAAACCTTCAGGTATTGTTGGATTTTTAATAATTTTTTGAGATTTGTCCATAGCTAAAAAATGATTAATCTTTTTAGGATCAGTTATGTCATAAATTCTTGCATTATTTGCTTTTTCTAAAATAGGTTTAATTGCATCAGATAAAAGATCAATAATCGTTAAAATTTCATCAGTTTGAGGACAATCTATTTTATCAATTGTTTTTGATTTAATATATTTTGAAATATTTGGATCAGATTCAGTTCTCAAATCAATTTCTGAAATATTTAAATTCGTTATAACAGATTGAATTGATTCTAAATCAGATCCTGGAGTTGCAGTTAATGCAATAACTCTAAACGAACTATTGAATTTATTCATATATTTAATAACATTTGAATAAGCATAATTTCCAGTAGCTCTATGAGCTTCATCAATAATTATACAAGAAATAAATTCAGGATTTAAAATACCATTTTTTAAATCATTTTCAACAACTTGAGGAGTTGTAAATAAAATTCGTTTATTATCCCAAATTTCTTTTCTATTTTTTTTAGTTTTATCTAATAAAATATCAGTATAAAACATTGAAATACCTGTAATTTGAATAAATGCTTTAATTTGCTGAGCTACTAAAGGTTTTGTTGGCGCCATGAAAATAATTTTCATTTGACTATTTGTCCAATTAAAAAAATTTAACATAATAGTTGAAGCAATAAAAGTTTTACCTAAACCTGTTGGTATTGCACATAAAGTATTTGAAAACAATGCCTTTTGAACAATTTCCAGTTGATAATCTCTTATAGGAAAATTTGTTGGATAAATAATTGAATTTAAATTATCATAATTTAAATATTTTGAAATTGTTGTTAATGGTGAATAATTTGGTGTTTGAATTTCTTTATATTCAATAGTAGATTGTTTATCTAATAATTTTGTCAATTGTTGTTCCAATAAAGGATCATCATCATCATTAAAAGAATCTTGTGAATCTAAAAGAATGGACATATTAATTATTAAAATTTTATGATAAATGATTTAAATGATTATTATATTTTCATATCGTATCGTATCTTAGATTATATTTTATATTTCATGCATATACTATAAATTCATAAACTATGAAATAAAAAAATAAAAAAATAAAAAAATAGAAAAAATAATGACCGCCTAAAAAAGCGACCGGCAAAGTTGTAATAATTCTGGGGTTGGATTGATTTTGGCTGTTTTTAAAGTAGTGAATTCTTAACATATTCAAAGGAAGAATAATAGATAAAGGAATAAATAGCCATATTTCAATTTTTTTTTAATCAAGTATTAATTATTAGTTATTACTTGTCAGCTAATTTTTTAGTTTTTTTTTTTCAATACTTCAAATAATATAAATGTCATTATATAGTGTGATATCGACAGGAAGAGGAGGTGCAGGTAATATGATTGCTGGACCAGGAGGTAATCATATTGATGCAGGAGGAGGAGGAGGAGGAGGAGGAGTTTTAGATAATTCAGCTAATGAAATTATAATGACACAAGAAGAATGGGATAAATTAAATCAAAAGAAAGGTAATAAACTTAAAAATAAATTAACGGAACCACCAATTGCAGAAGGTAAATCATATCATCATGATAAAGATGGTAAAATATTTGCAACTAGCGGACGTGGAGGAGCTGGTAATATTGCTAAATTTGATAGAGTACCAAGTGCAAAAGTTGAAAGTGAAACACAGGAAATTGAAATAAGTCCAATTTTTAGTACAGGACGTGGTGGAGCTGGTAATATATATCGTACAAAATCTAAAACTAAAACTAAAATTCCTTTAGAGACTGAATTAAATGATCAATTATCACCATTACATTCTAATAAATCAGGTAAATCAATTAGATCAAATAAATCAGGATTAAATATGAGTTCAGTTGTGGAGAATGATAATAATAATAATAATAATAATCAAAATAAAGTAGAGAGAAGTAATGGATTTATAAAAAAGATTCGTAAATTTTTTAAATAAATTAAATGAATAATGATATAAGGGTATAATTTTATGTTAAAACTTGCTAAGACAGTAAAAAAAAAATGCATTGAAGAATATATAAATATATAATAATTATATATAGATAATAATTTAAAGGATATATTTTAATAAGCATAATAAATAAATAATAATAAATAAGAAATAATAAGATTAATGACAACAACAACAACAACAACAATAATAATAACTAACAAATAAAATAATTATTAATCTTAATTAGTTTAATTTAATGTTGATGATCCCATGGATGTTCAATACCAACCCAATGTTTCCAATCATGTTTTGCTCTGTAAAATATCCAAAACCACATTGTAGCACCTAAGAAAGTTGCAGTGTATCTGTAAAAAGGGCCTGCCTGAGGGATAGGAGCACCAGTATGACGAGTATATGTATAGTGGCCGTGAGACATAACTGTTGGTAGTTGTAAATTAGAAGTTATATAAATAAAAAATTCGATAAATATGACAATAAATTCCAATAACTCAATTAGATGATAAAATAAATATATACTAACTAGCGACCTCATTCACTAACATTATATTGTATCAGTGCACAGTTATATAGTGAATATATATATATGGTATATGTAGTATATACTATACATAATAATTATATTGAGAAAAATAAAAAAAAAAAAGAGGAGAACAAAATAAACTTCTGTGCACCAATATAAATTTATATTAATAAAGAACAAAAAAAAAAAATCACGTCGATCGTCGTGAGTTTTTTAAAAATTACTATGAATGTATATTAAAAGAACTCAATTTTATTGATTATTAAAAGCTTAAAAAAGACTAATGTAATATATATATATATATATAATGTCTATATGATAAACATATTCTTGTAAACTCTTTATCGATTTTTCTTTTTTTGCACTTACACATTATCACTATAATCATTTGTTTTAAGCATTCATTTATTGACAGTCACCAACTATTCTTTACTACATGAACACGGGTGCCAGTAACAATCTTTCACCCCCTGCTTCGTCAACGCCTCTTTCGGCGGCTTCTCTCGGTATCAGGACACGACACAGATCAGGAACTTTACCTTCTTCTTTATCTCATGCTCATTCTCATCCTTTATCATCCGTTAGTATTAATACTCAAATTCAGCATCAACCATTTGATTTTAATAATTCAAGATTATCTTTGTTATCTTCTGTTTCAAATTGGGACAATAATGATCAATTAAATCAACAATCAGCACAAACAGCACAATCAACACAAACAGCACAAACAGCACAACCAACACAACAACAACGCTTGAGATCTTATTCCAATAATTCTACTCAATCAGATTTGAATCAATTGAATCTATTAGCATCAACTCCTTTTCCAACTATTGACGAAAACATTAATAACACTTTTACTAATAATATTAACAACATTAATAATATCAACAATATAAATAATTTCAGTAATATAAATAATAATATTGAGAATAATCGTCCAAGATCTCAAACGTATACGGCTCCTAATTTAAGTAACATAAATAATTTAAATTCTTTACAATTGGCTTTTCAACAGCAACAGCAACAGCAACAGCAACAACAACAGCAACAACAACAACAACAACAACAGCAACACTTCCAGAAATTTCCTCAAATGACGAGAGCTTCATCATTTTCTGTTATTTCTTCCTCCCCTCCATCTTCCTTTTTAAACCCAATTTTACAAGATAATGTTCCTGAAAATTCAATTTCGATTACTTCAACTCATACTAATCCTTTATTAGGTCCAACGAATACTTTATTATTTATCCATATACCAAATGATCCATTAATTTCAAATTCAAATAATTTTTATAAAATATTAAAACAATTTGGTCAAATTTTAAGTATTAGAACTATTATTACAAATGATACAAATGAATTAGTAATTATAACTGAATTTGAAAATTTAGAATCTTCAATTAATTGTAAATCAACTCTTAATAACTATGAATTATATCCAGGTTTAAAATGTACAATTTTATTTGCAAAAATTTTAGAATTAAATCATATTCCTTCGAATAATAATTTATTTTTAAACAATTTAAATTTGAATAATTTGAACAACAACAATAATAATAATAATAACAATATTATTGGTAATAATAATAATATTAATCATCAAACTAGAAACAATCATTCAAAATCAATTTCAAATATAGATGATTTAGTACCACCTTTTAAATTAACAAATTTAAATGAAAGGTTAATTTCTTTTAATAAAATTAAAGATTTTGTATTTAATTCAAATGATAATTTATTATCTTCAAATGATTTAATAATTTTAAATCATTTATTATCAAACTCTTTAAATTATATTAATATAAAATCGGATGATTTAGGTCCATTACCTCCACCTTTAATTAATAAAATTTTTGATAATCCTTCACTAAGAGATATTAGAAAACAATTAGATTCAAATTCTTTATCAAATTTACAAATTGATGAATTATCTTTAACTATGGATTTGGAATTACCTGAATTAGCTTCAGATTATTTAGGTAATACAATTGTTCAAAAATTTTTAGAATCTTCTTCACCAATTATTAAGCATAATATAATTATAAAATTAGTACCTTATTTATCTCAAATGTCTGCTCATAAAAATGGTACTTGGGTTGCACAAAAATTAATTAATACAATTAAATTGAATAATGAAATGAAATTAATTAGTGAATCTTTAAAACCTTATACAACTCAATTATTTAATGATACTTATGCAAATTATGTCATTCATGGAATTTTAAAATTCAATTATCCTTATAATAATTTTATTTTTGAATCTTTATTAGCATCATTTTTAGATATTTCATTTAATAGATTTGGTGCAAGAGCTGCAAGGACATGTCTTGAATCAACTGAGTCTGATGATTTTAGTAAGATGAATTCTTATTCAAAATCTGTCGTTATCTTAATTATAATTGCAATTTTAAATTGGTGTTGGGAATTAATGTCTGATGTCAATGGCTCTTTATTAATTACTTGGTTTTTAGAAACTTGTCATTCTTTAAAAAATAAACATTATTTAATATCTTATATTTTAACTCATGAAGAAGAATTTGATGATTTTGACCAAAATAATAAAAAACAGATAGAAATTGAAAAAGAAAAGGAAGAAAAAACCGATAATTTTAATAACGAAAATAATGATAATGATAATGATAATGATAATAAGTTTATTAAATTATGTACCCTAAAATTAGGTACTTTAAGTGTTTTAAAATTGCTTAACTACAGATCAGATTTAAAATCAAGAGATTTAATTTTATTAAAAATTTTTGGTAATGATTTATTCAATAATGATATTAATATTGAAGAAAAAAATCAGTCAGATAATAATGAAATTGTTTTAAAATCTATTTTATTAGATTTATCAAATAAAAGAAGTCAACCAATTGGTTCACCTCAAGGTGCAAATTTTATTCATAAAATTTTATCAATTCCAACATTAGATCCAAGTTTAAAGAAAAAAATTATCCATAAAATTAGATTAGTTTTAACAGATATTATATCTGAATGCGGTTCATCAATTTCAAATAATTCATTACGTCGTTTGTCTGAAGAATGTGGTATTAGAGGTTTTAATAATTCGAATAATCATCATCATAGAAGTATTAGTAATTCAAATGGTAATACTTCATTATCTAATTTTCCTAATTGGAAATCAAGATCAAGAAGTAATTCAAGTAATACTAATGGTTTAGCATTAGGTGGTGAACAGACTCCACCTGTTTTTAATCAAAATATTGATTATGATTTATTATTGAGGAAACAACTTGAAGAATTATCAATTAATTCAAATATTAATATGAACAATATGAACAGTATGAACAATATTAAGAATATGAATAATATGAGCAATATGAATAATATGAACAGTATGAATAATATGAATATGAATAATATGAATAATATTGGAATGTTAAATAATTTAAATAGTTTGAATTTGAACCATTTAAATTTAAATAACATGAATTTGAGTAATACTAATTATAACAATATGAGTACAAATAATATGAGCAATATTAATACTATGAATGGTATAAATAATATGAATCATTTGAATAATATAAATAGTATTGGTGGTATGAATAGTATGAACAATATTAGTATGAGCAACTTAAGCAATAGTGGCACTAATAGTGTTAATCACATGAATGATACGAATGACATGAAAGGTATGAACAGCATGAATGGCATATAAACGAAAAAAACACAAATATAAAATTTAATGATGTGTAAATAGACTTTTTTTTAAAGAAAAAAAAAATAATATATATATAAATATATATAAAATTAATGAATTGTAAATATAAAAAAATTTATAAAATAAAGATAAAATAAAGCATAATTTAATTTTATTTAAAAAATATTTGCAACCAATAATTGAGTTGTTCTAAGTGCTTCGAATTTCACATTTGCATTTGGTGAATTCATTAAAGTCATAATTTTAGTTTTTGTACCTAAATTTGATATAACTTTAATAATTTCAGGAGAGACTTTAATTAACATTGATAAATCATAACAGATAATTGATTGATTTAAATATAATTGATTATCTGAAACAGAGTCATCATTTAATAAATTAATAATTGATTTGACTAATTTCCAATTATTTTCTTTAAATTTATCAATATTATCAAACCAAAATTCTTGATTTTTATGACATGGTGACCAAATTAAATGTTTTGTTCTAACTTCATTTTCATATTCATCGAAAGTTGTTAATGATTTTATTGAATCATTTAAAATTTCAAAAATATTATTTAAATCTTCTTTTAAATCATTATCTGACCATTTTCTATCAATTAAATTTTTAATAATTGTTAAACCATTTGATAATAAATATTTTTTAATAACTAATAAATTATTTGATGAATTATTTAAAATATTTATTAGAATTGAAATTGATAATCTAACTACTTTTTCTTTAACTGCATCATTTGCATAATTAAATAAACATGGTATAATTTCTGAAAATTTTGAATCATTAATAATTAAACTTGTAATTTTTAAATCAAAAGTTAAAGTCCATAAACAATAAATTGTTAAATATTTCATTTGTAATTCAATTGATTTATTTAATAAAATTTTAGTCAATGATAATAATTCAATATTTGAATCATTTAAATTTTGTTTAATATATAAATTTCTAAATTTTTTAATACTTAAAATTTCTTTTAAAATTTGTAATCCAATAAATTGAAATTGTGTATCATTAGAAGTAATTAAATTTTTTTGAACATAATCTAAAATAAGATTAGTTTTATCATTTGTTGAATTATCAATATGCAAAGTTGTTGTTGTTGTTAAAAATGAAGTTATTATATATGCGGATAAAATAGAAATTATAATATTATCATCATTATTTAAATTTTTATTTGAATTTAACAATTTAACAAATGGATCATATGCTGCAGTGTTATTTAATTGAAAAATTTCATACGTCAAAGTTTTCGTAAAATCATCAGTTTTAATATATCCAATACCATCATAAATAATTGTTAAAATAATCTTAATTAAATCATAATCATTTGAATTATTATTATTATTAACTAATGATTCAATAGAAGAAACTAAAACTTTTGAATAAATATCAGTATGTTGACCAATAGCATTACCTCTAGTTTTTGGATCATCTTGATTATTCATATTTATTAAAGTTTTCAAAGTTTCAGAATTATTTTCATTTAAATAATTAGCTTTAACGAATGCTGTCCATGAAACTGGTCTAGTTCTAATATTATTTAAAGTATTAGTGATATAATCACCTTCAAGACGAAATGGCGTCAATGTAAGACTATTATAAGACATTATTAATATTCAATTCTAATCTTTATATCAATATCAATACCAATTTCAGAATTAACTTAATTAGATTATTTATTAATAAATTCAAATTCAATTAATATTTAAATTTAAAATGTAATATAGATTAGAGATTAAAATTAATATGATAAAGGATAAAGGAAAAGCAACCATTAATATCTAACAATTTATCGCACCGGGTAAATTTGTTGTTTTGTTTTACATTATAAACAGAATATAGAACAAAATAAGTTAGTTTATATATTACAATTATGATAATGTTTACATTATATTATATATTTATTAAGTTTTTCTAATCAATCAAAAGACAAGAAAGAATTGGTTTTATGAATAATTTTATATAGGGGAATAAATAAATGGTGATGTTTTAGATAGAACAATTACTTGTTGAGAATGCGAAAGATAACCTTTAATATTTTTAGATGCAATTAAACGACAGAGAAGAGATTCAGTTTGCAATAAAGATAGTTGAAGACCATTAGCAAATATAGATATTGGAATAATATGTGGTTTTTGCGAAGTTGTTGTATCTTTGTAAATATTGTGTATAGTTATTATTGATTCAAGAAGGATTTTGGTATGTAATTGAATATAAATTGCATATACACGGAAATGAAGAAATAATAATTTATAATTTTCTAAAAGAATATTATAATTATCTGCATCTAATTTTTTAATTGAATTATATATTGGTTGTAATAATTTAAGTAATTGATTATTTGGTTCATTGAAAAATGCATCAGTTGGTAATTTATTATTTATTAAATAATTTAATGGTAATAAATAAAATAAAATTTTAATATTAAATGATTTACTATGTTTAGATTCATATGATGATTGAAAATATTGTAATGATTTTGAATAATTTGATTGAATAAGTAATGATAATGCAATAAAATAATCGAATAATGATTTTGTTGGTAATATTGGAATTATATCAATATGAGTATTTTCATTAAATTTATCATTTAAAATTGTATTTGATAAAACTTTATATAAATTTATTGCAGCATTAAGTTTATTATATTTAAAATAAATTGAAAATAAATGTGATGCAAAAATATGAATTGCAGATATATTAATTTTATTTTCAGATTTATTAGAGATTAAAATTTTAAATGGTCTTTGAATAGAATTTGTAAATAAATCAACAATTGATGATTCTGCATCATTAAAATTATTGAAAACTCTTTTTCGAATATCCTTTGCAATAATTATAGTTGGCGTTAAATAAAATGATGGATTTTCAAGTAATTTTTTTGAAAATAAATTAATTAATTCAATTTCATTTTTAATTTGATTTTCAATATTTAAATTTTTTAATGATATAAGTAAATCAATAGATGAAAAGAAAATTTGTTGAAAATAATCATCTTCATAATTATTTGTTACTTGACATATACTTTTATTAATCAATGTGAAATTAATTTGTGTTGAATCAATATGAAAATTTTCCATATCTTGTAAGTTAATAATTTTTATTAAAAAAAGGGCTAAATTCATAGAATTCTGAGTACCAATGGCAGTACTGAATTCATTCAATAGATCTTGCCAAATCATTTCATTTCAATTATATAAAGTAATAATACCTTTTAATAGATAAAGAATTTTTTTGAGAATGCAAATGAATTCATGTTCGATAAATTTAAAGATTTCTGAAATGAAAAGATTTAAAAAAAACTATAATGTTATCGTGTAATGTAATATGTTCTCACAATAGATTTGTATACGATACATACATAATATAAATTTATATATACTTGTTACAAAAATTTTTTTGCTTGTTTTGTTGTGTTTTGTACTAGAAATTCCCCTGTGTTGTTATTTACAATACTCATGGTGTGATTAAAATGCGGTAAGATATATTATTATTCGAAAAATATATGTAAAAGCTTTTTGACACCACATTCAAGAATATTTAATAATAAATGTGGGTATTAAAACTTAAAAAACTAAATTATTAATTTAAAATAGAATATCATAAATTTGAAAGAGATAAAATATATAATTGATATTTTCGATACTCTTTTTTTATTAATTACTTTACTCTAATCTAATCTGATCTAATCAATCTAATCAATCTGATCTAATCCAGTCTAATTATTGATATAAAGATAAATATACTTACTACACACATTAAAAAAAATATAATAACAAAATATACCCAGATGCGTCTATCGACGCTGTTTTGCTTTTTTTTTGCCTTTCTCAATTTTTTTTTTCTTATTTTCTTCTTTTTTTCCTTTTTAATCATGAAAAATTGAAGGAATTAAAAAGAAAAATGATTGATGATTGATTGATTTACTTTGAAATTTTACTTGAAATTTTGTTTAAAATTGATTTATAAAAAAACTATCTGACCATAAAAATTATATCAATATTTAAATCATGTCCTTAGTTAATATTTGCAGATCCAATAATGATCCTTTTTACCGTTATAAAATGCCTTTAATTCAGGCAAAATCTGAAGGTAGTGGTAATGGTATTAAAACTAATATTCTTAATTTAAATGATGTTGCAACTGCTTTAGCTAGACCAACAATTTATGTTTTAAAATATTTTGGTTTTGAATTAGGTGCTCAAACTTCAATTGATGCTAAAAATGAAAGATATTTAATTAATGGTGTCCATGATTTAAAACAATTACAAGATTGTTTAGATGGATTTATTGAAAAATTTGTCCTTTGTTTACAATGTAAAAATCCTGAAACTGTTTTAGAAATTATTCCTGGTGATAATTTACAAAGAGATTGTAAAGCATGTGGTAAAATTACTAAAGTTAATCCAAGTTATAAATTAGTTTCATATATTTTAAAAAATCCTCCAAAAGATGCATCAAAAAAACAGAAAAAATCATCTTCTGGTAAAACTGCATCTGAAAATGTTGTTGGTGGTGGTAAATCTATTTCTGATATTGCAAATAGACAAAAAGGTACAAATGATTCATTAAATGAAACAATTAAACCAATTGAAAAAATTATTGTTAAAGATGAAGATTGGTCAGTTGATATGAGTGAAGAAGCTATTAAAGCAAGAGCTGAAGAATTAGAAAAATTAAATATAGGTGAAGCAAGAATTAAATATGATGAATTTGGTAAATGGTTATTAAAAGGTAATGAAGAAGGTGAATTACCAAATGATATTGAAATTTATAAAAAAATTTTAACTTCTCAAATTAATAATGATAGGCAAACAATTGAAGTTTTGGCTCAAGTTTTATTTGATGAAGATATTATTAATGAAATTGAAGAACATAAAGGTTTATTATTAAAATTAGTTACTGATGAAAAATTAGAAAAATCATTACTTGGAGGTATAGAAAGAATGATTGGTACTCAACATATTGATTTAATTAATAAAGTTCCAAAAATTTTAATGACATTATATGATACAGATTTAGTTTCTGAAGATGTTATTAGAGATTGGGGTACACATGTCTCAAAGAAATATGTTGATAAAGAAACTTCACGTAATATTAGAAAAGCTTCCAGACCGTTCTTAAAATGGTTAGAAGAAGCCGATGAAGATAGTGATGATGACGATGATGATGATGAAAGTGATAATTAATAAGAAAATCTGAATATCTTTAAATTTTGTAATTTTCAATGTTATATGTAATTATCGCTTTATAACATAATATGTATGTAGAAATAACAATTTTTCAATTTATTGCTTTGTAACTGCAATTTCCAACATTTAATAAAAACAAAAAAAATTGATATACATATTATATTAATCAGAAGCTTTCTCCGTTATCAACTAAATTTTGGTACTCTTCCTCCGGTTTCCCTCAGATTAACGATATTTTTCAGATACTTACTTTTTTACTGTACGATTCAATAGTAAAGACGTTAAGATATCGGAATAAAATATTTCAAATTGTCAATTTATTAGAAATAAGTATTTCAAATTAAATGGACTTTTTTTGCATCCTCTATTTTAACAATTGAGAAACCTGTGTATTTTATATTTATTTTAGAGTTAAATTACCAATTTTTCATAGCTTAATTAACGATTCCATAAATTTTTTTCATAAACTTTTGTGTTTCTTATCCGTTATGACTGATATTTAATATCTAATATTAAATATTAATTATTAATTAATTTGCATATAAATTATGACTAAGTACAGTAGTCATATTACACAGCGAAGGATATAACGATATTTTTATCCGTTACACCTTCCAGAAACGGAAAGTCCCGACAAAAACAAAAAAGAAAAATATTTTTTCACTGCGTATCTATCTATTCGGGTTTAAAGTTTAAAAGTTGGGGTTCAACAGTTATTTATTTAATCATAAAGAATTATTTTAAAAAGAGTCACATACTTATATCTCAGTATAAACCAAAGATTTGATTTGTTTTTATTAAGAAATTATTCTGTCATCCTTTTTTGCATTTTTCGATATTTATATATGGTAAGGCTTATGTTTATGTTCAATTTTATTCAGTAATTAAATTCAGCCTCACATTAAAAAGGTCTATTATTATTTTTACAGGCATTATTTTTAGTTAATATATATTTAAAATGGATTCCGAAACATCAAGTATTCAATCTTTTGATTCAAATGAACCTATTAATTTACATAGTCAAGAGAAACAAAAAAAACGTAGATTATCAACAAATATTGATAATAATAATTACAATCATAGTCACAATCATAATCATAATCTGCTTACAAGAACATCAACAATAATCTCTAATATTAAAGAAGATAATAAATTTGCAAAGACTCAAGTTGAACCAAATCCATCATTTGATCCAAATGATTTAATTAAAATAGGTACTGCTGCACCACCTGAACATGTAATATCTATGATTCAATCATTTTCAGTCGATAGTAAAATTGATATTGAAAAGCAAATTGAAGAGACTGAGAGAAATAATGAAAAATCAATTTTTTTAAAAGATACAGGTGAATATAATCGTTTTGATGTTGAAAATAAACCGCCTGATAAAGGTTTTTGGGCTTGGATTGCAGTAGTTTGTGTGATGTGTATTAATACTTTTAGTTGGGGTTTAAATGCATGCTTTGGAGTTTATTTAAATTATTATACTACATTAAATTATTTTCCAGGTGCTACAATGGAACAATATGTTATGATTGGTGGTTTAGGTTTAGGTTTATCATTCATGGCATGTACAATTACAAATGCTTTATGTCGTCGAATTCATTATAAAATAATAATGGCAATTGGCACTGCAATTACATTTTTATCTTATTGGCTTGCATCAATTGCTAAAACTGTTGTTCAATTAATTATGTTTCAGGGTTTACTAATGGCAATTGGTTGGGCATTGGTTGCTGGTTCAACATTTGTTATTTTACCAACATGGTTTTTAAAGAAAAGGTCAATAGCTCAAGGAATTGCAACTGCTGGTGGTGGTTTAGGTGGTATTATTTTTGCAAGGCCTATTGATCAAATAATTAAACTTTATATGAATAAACCTGAATATATTGATAATCCAAATGAAGGTTTAAGACAAGGTATGGCTTGGGCATTGCGTATGGAAGCAATTGTTTGTGGGTTTATGTTATCATTATCAATTTTACTTATTAAAACTTATAGACCATTGAAGGATGAATCAGGATCATCAAAACCATTTATAATTGAAATGTTTTCATTTTTAACAAGATTTGATTTAATCAGACAATTGCCAATATTTTGTTTAATTTTATGGAATGTGATCTATGGTTTAACTTATACAATTTTATTATTTTCATTATCATCATATGCTACATCAATTGGATTATCTTATAAACAAGGATCAAATGTTACAACTGTTCAAAGTGTTGCACAAACCGTTGGTAGACCTTTACTAGGTTTTATGAGTGATAAAATAGGTAGAGTTAATGCAACAGTTCTTGCAACTACAATTATTGTGATATTAGTTTTCTTTTTCTGGATTTTTGTTACAACTTATAGTCAATTATTAGCATTCGGATTTTTAATTGGATTATTTCTTGGTGTTAATTGGGTTAATTTTGGTCCAATGACAGCAGATGTTGTCGGTGGTGGTGGTATTGATTTGAACCATGCAATTTCAATCCAAATGTTTGCAGGTAGTTTGCCTTTATTTGTTGCAGAATTAATTGGTTTAAAACTGAAAAGAACTGGAATGTCAAGACCTTTTTTATATTGTCAATTATTAGTTGGTGTTGCAGCTGTCATATCTGTGTTATTATTAATGCCCTTAAGAGAATGGAAAGTTAAGAGAATTTTATTAGCTCGAAGAAATCTATTAAAATATAAACTAGACAATTTTAATGAGCAAAATGAAAGTAGTATAGAAAGTGTTAATTCTAATGAAGACAAAAATATTGAAAATGATAATGATATTAATTCAATCGATAATATAAATTATGATCAAATTGATAGTGAAATTCAAAGGTATGATAAAATGTTAGAGAATAGTGCTTATAGTTATCTAATTAGAATGTTTTACCCAATCGCCGTCTAGATTTTTATTAATACCCATTAACTTCCAAAATTTTATATACTAGTTTATATAAAATCTTTAAATAGCATCTTTATATGTATAATAATAATTATATATTTAAATTAATCTTCCATATTTTCATCATCGTATTCTTCATTATTATCAACAACATTGTTGAAAGTGAAAGTTACATCACCATTACCATTAATCCCATTAGCATTGGTTGCTCTAAAAAATTCAACTGCGTCAGGTGGTATATTTGCATACTGTCTTCCATCCATAGTATTGATTATTAAATGGCCCCTTCTACCTTCATTATCAAATAAGGTTCCAACATTAAGTCCATTATTGTTATTAATGCTATTGTTATCATTTCCAGATGTTCTGTTTACTGTTCTAGTTGAATTTATCACTATTCTATTTTGATTTTCAACATTATCATGGGAATTTGTAACAGATTCATATGGATTCACGTACATTACTCTTAATCTTTCTTGATTATTATTTCGCTCATTAAATTGAATTCTTTGCCTTTCTCTTTCTCTTTCGCTTTCTTGTTGTAGTTGGTATAATCTTTGTCTTTCTCTGGTTCTTGCTCTAGCAGGTCGATCCTGCATTAATTGAAAAAATCTTTGAACTCTAGTTGTCTGTGTTGGCTGAAGACCCCCAAATATACACCTTGCAAATGTTTGCATAGTTTCTATAGAAATTGGAATATCGTCGTAGTCATTTATAAATTCCATTGCACTATTAACAAAATGGTCTAATCTTTCTCTTGCTTGATCATTTCCAAAATTATCAATATTGGCAGCTGTTGAGGTATCAATTATACCATTTATAATTTGTAAAATCTCAGTTACTTCCCTATCTTGCACTTCGGTTGTTTGAATTAAATGATTCAAATGCTTTCTCAATAAGTTAACACCTTCACCACTAAAAACGCAAAAGATTGATTTTTGATGGGGATTAAATTCAGCTGGTGGTTCTCGACAAAATGCTGTAATATCAGGCCTTAAAAATTGTGAAATACCAGTCAAAGAAATGTGGGTTAGTTTTGGACATGCCCTTAATAATCTGTAAATCGGATATATTGTTAAGTTAACACAGTAACTTAAATGAATTCTTTCTAATGTATCATCAGAATTTCTTGAACTCTCAGCTAATGCTAAAATACCTTCATCCGTAATTTGAGAACATTTAACTAAACCAATTCTTCTTAATTTTGGTAACTTTGCCAGTTCGACAATGGTTGCATTTGTTAATTGATTACAACATGCCAAATCAATATACTGTAATCTATAACAACTTTTAATTAATTCTTTCGCACCTGAATCAGTTATATTACTACAGTGACCTAAATGAATGTAATGCAAATTTTTGCCTAAAGTTGCAATCGCCCTTAATGATGCATCTGTGATTGACGAACATTTTGATAAAACCACATTTCTTAATTTTGGAGCTAACTGGATAAATTTAATGATTGCTTTATCTGTTATATTTGAACATTGAGTAAAATCTAAAATTCTTAGTTTATCAAGGGAAAATAATGAACCGTTAGGTGAATCTAAACATTCATAAGTTATATTTTGATTCTTTGAAATTTTAAATTCTTTTAGATATTCCAATTCTAAAAATATTTTATGTAAGGATTTATTTGTGACTTTTTCACAACCATGAATATCCAATTCAACTAGACTTGGACAATTTTTAACTAATAAATCAATAACATCATCCGTAATTTCATTACAATCACTTAATTTTACTCTTTTCAATAAAGGGCAATTTGTAATTAAACATATAACTGCATCATAACTTATGTTTGAAGATCCCGGTGCGTATAAGCCTTGTAACCTCTTACAATTCTTTGCCAATTGAAAGTAAATTTCATTTTCTAAATGAGTGACACCAGTTAAATCAATCGACTGTAAACGGAAACAGTTATCTAATAAATTTGAAATGCTTGAAGATCTCAATTTTGAACAATTAACTAAAGTTATTCTTTCCAAGTTTGTCGAACCAAGAAATAAATTTAAAAATTCATCAGTTATATAATTTGGAATTAGTGATAAATTCAATCTTTTGATAAATTTTCTATAATCCCAAACAGTTTTACTTGGATCCATTTTCATTGTACGTTCTAATTTAGAAAAAGTCAATTTATTATTTATACCAGGTCTAAACCAAATCATACTGATGATTAAATCAGCCCAATATTTACATGTTAAAGCAATTGAAATTAAATCTTTTTTGGAATGAATATAAGAAAATACTAAACAAAGAGTCTCCGGTGGTAAAACAGAAATTGGTCCAGTCACTTTATTGGTATAATTGTATTTTGGATAAGCTGAAGATAAAGAATTTGTTCTTGCTCTTTTTCTTAAAATTAGGGATCTTGCATGTTGTTCATCATCAGTGTCTGGATCATTTTCTAATAGCTCATCATTATTATTATTATTGACATTATTATTAATGCCATTATCAATACCTCGATGATTGGATAATGAAGAAGATGATGAAATTGTTGTCTTTTCCTCATTGATAGTATCAGTAACGTTATTGTTAATTATCTGTAGACCTTCTCTTGGTAAAGAATCGGACTCGCCTTCACTTGTCGAATCTATATATGTCCCAGGCATCTGATAATCTGTCATACTTTAAAAATATATAGTCAATTGCGTATTTGTAAATTAATTGTAAAGTTTTTCCAAGGCAAACAATAAAAGCTTAAAAGATAAAAGTAAATGCTAAATGGTAAATCCTAAAAGGAATATATAAAAAAAAATTGGGAAAATGAGAAATTCATAGCTCTTTTTGTTGCCCTCCAGAAATTCTTATAAAAATTTATACAACAAATATAATTGTCGTACCTTATTTATTTACTTTATTTACTTTATTTAGTTCTCTCTAAGACCCTCCAAGAATGCCAACGTCTTCTGCTGGTCCAAACGAAACTGCTGCATCATTTCGTCCGCTTTATCTAAAACTAGCCCCACGGCTTGTTCTTCCTGAAACAAAATCCATTCACGTATAGTCATTTTCAGTTGATCTGCTGGAATTTCAGCAACAAACTCGGTAAGCATTCCATCTAAATCATCACCCAGTAAATCGTAAGGTGAATCTAACACCTCTTTAACATATCCTGTAGCTTCATGTATATCTCTATAAAATTCCTTATATTTTTCACTACTTATAACAATCCACATATTATTGTTTCTTTTTACATCATCTCCATTTTCATTTTTTGAAGCATATGTGGTGGTAGGTTGAAAAACATTTTCTTTTAATTCACCCATTGCAGGAATTTCAGATAACTTTACATCATTGGTTTTGTGTGCATACGGTGTACTTTGATTGTTCAGGACATCACTTCCAATAATAAGATTATCCCTTATAACTTTTGCTTCTTCTTCTGCTTCTTCTTCTGCCTCTGCCTCTGCTTCTCCGTCTGCTTCGACTTCAACTTCAAACTCTTTGTCTAATTTACCAGTTTCATGATGTGTTCCTTGGTTCATTAATTTATCTAATGTAACATATAATGTTTTATTATCACCTGTAAAGCTTTTAGTGATTGATGACACCCTTGCATTTTTGCGCATTAACGTTGGCGATGTTTCATGCTTTCCGTGACTACTTTCAATGACTTTTTCATTCCTATACGGTTCTAACTTTGGTTCAGAAGAGGGTAAAATAACATTATCAATAAGAATCTCATCATCATCTGAAATAGGATGAGGAGTTTTATCGATTTGTGTGGGAACTTCAGATGTGTCTTTCTTATCAATCTCAGCATTGGAAATATCTAGTTTATCATTAGATTTATTTTCGAATGATCCTTCAACTGGCTCTTCAACTGGCTTTTTATTTTGCTTTCTGACGGGCATTTTGATTGAATCATCGGAGCGCAATAATTTGGACTCTTGAATCTCTTCTGCTGGCTCATCGACCTGCAAATGTGGAAGCTCTAATACAACAAGGTCATCTACAATGCGTCCTTGCTCCTCTTCAGGCTCAACTTTAATTTTTCTCTTTTTGATTTTATCACGTTTTCTTTTCTTAAGCTTTTTTAAACTAGGTAATGACAGTGGATCAATATACTTGATATGCTCCTCTTCCTCTTCCTCTTCATCGTTATATTTTCTCTTGGATTTCTTTAATCTACTTTTCTTTTTTGACTTTTTTGGCTTATTTGATTTATCTGCAGAATATTCTATTTTAACTTCAGCCTTTTCAGTAAAATCTTTATCTTGGAATGCTTCTGTATTCGTATTCTTCGGCTCAATTTTTTCAATATCAACTACATCCAGAGAATTAGCAAGATGAATTGATATATTTTCATCATTAACTTCCCCATTATAGGTATCTTGTATAGTGTGCATACTTTCATTTTTATTATTGTTATCACTGTTATCATTTGTATTTATTTTGCTAATACTATCACTAGTTTTATTTATAAGTTGTTGAGAATTTATATTTTGCAATAGTTCAATTTGCTTTTTTAGTAATTTCAATTCAGTTTCGAGCTGCTCAACACGACTAGTCTCGACCTCTTTAAATGGATCTTTTGCAATAAATGGATCGTTAAATCTTTTACCGTCATGATCATCTGCAATGATAGTACAATTTTTATTAACATTCAATTCATCTGCATCCTCTGGATAGTCAGCATTTTCAAAAGGAGTAATAATTTTCTCGTCATCATGACGATTTTGTTCGTTTATATTTCCTTTGTCTCTTTGTTTATCCTCCTCATTATTCAATTCTTCTTCTTCATTTTCAATTCTACTAATTTTCTCTATATCATCCATGTTTTTTTCGATAAGCTCAAGTTGTTGATCTTGTTCCTCTGGATCAACGTCTTTTACTTTTTCATCCATTTCATGGTAGTTAGCTTCAATGGCACTTGCATTCTGATCATAATCAGGCACAATATAATCTGCTGAAAAAGGCTTACTGTCCGCATTTTTGGGACTTTCATGAATATTAACATTATCAATTGCAAAATCATCCATCTCATAAATTGGTAAAGCGTTATTTTCACTGATTGATTCTTCAACAATTGGATCAACTTGAGACATTAATTTTTCAATTTGTTCTTTCTGCTTCTCTCTACGTTTTCTCCTGCTGTCATTAAAATATGAAGCGCCATTTTCATTGGCATCTTCGTTGTCTAATTCAGTGAAAAATTGGCTCAATTCAGAAGATTTCATGCTCGGAATTTCAACAATTTTAGCATTACTACCAATTAACTCATTTTGTCTTTCAGAGTTTGATAAAAATTCCTCAATTTCATCTTGGCTTATTATCTCAACAGGTAAAGTGGTTGTCGCTGTTGTTGTTATCGATATGATTGAATGATCAGCTGCAATACCATTATTTTCCGGAAAGTCTGAATTTACATGGCCTTCTGATTGGCCAAAATCTGGTAGTTCTTGGTCAATCTCATAATTTTGGTTTTCTTGTTGTTTTTCTTTTTCGAAATAGTTGAAGACCCAACAAGTTGGGTTTGCCTCTTTATGAGCAATGGAAGGAACATCGACTTTTTCCCATTGCTGCAAATGTAATCCACAGTACATACAAATAACTCTATCATCACCATTTTTTGAGGAATTTATGCCAATATCATTTAGAGGATCATAATAAAGCCCAGTACTGATCATATCCTCAATATTTGGGAAATCAAATTTCCAATATTTAAAAGTTTGACGTCGTATATTCAAACATTTATCTGAATTAATGTCCCTAAATGGTGAATCCACTTTCCAAATTTCATTATTTTTAGGAATTTTATTTTTAAATTGATAAATCAAAGATAAGGCACATGTAGGATGTTCATTTAAATGATATTCTATAATATCAATGTTCAAAGGTATTGGATCACGTATTAGTTGATTACATGATATACAAGTAATGGAATATTTATGTTTAATTGACAATGGGGTATAGTAAAAGCCTATCTGGGCTAACCATTTGGGCGAATGTATTGAAATTTGATCATTATTTCTAAACAATAATGAGTTTTTTTCATGTCTGGTAACCAGCTTTTTAGAATTTGCTGGATCTCTAAGATTAATGGAAGGACGCAATTCATAAGGGATAAGAGACTCAGTTGCTTTTTGCTCGTATGTTATTGGTTCATCGTTAAACATATGAATTTTATTAAATGTGTCCAAACGTGATTGAAATGAGCATGATGGATGTACCATATTTTCGTGTTTAGTTTTTTGTTTGTTATGTCTTGATTTTTTTTTAACCATTTCCTTCCCTTTTCTGTCATGAAGAGACATCATATAAAAAACCAGCAACTATTTAAGGTATTGTAAATTTAAAAAAAAGACTTGAAAATCAAAAACTTCAGAAAATATAACTAATTTGCAAGTTCAAAATCAAAACTAAAAAACCAAAAAAGAAAACAAATAAATGTAAAACAAAATAAGCGAAATAGACAAACAAAAGGGCGCTTTTACTTTTCACTTTTCACTTGTTTGACTTTTTCTTTGATCTTTAATTTTTTTAACATGAATTTGTCATCTCTTTCTCTACTTCCTTCTATCTCAACTCCAATTTCAAGTTTGTTAATTAAATTATACGTAATTATACGTTGTGCATATAATCATAAATTATGAGCATCCCATTAAAACCTACAGTCACCGCTGCATTATCTGCATCATCTGGTGCATCACCTTCTTCAGCTGAACTCCCATCAGCATCCATGCCAAATATCCCAAAAATTCCTAACCTTCCAAACATTCCTAATCTTCCAAGTATTCCTAATATACCAAATATTCGCAATATCCCAAACATACCAAACATTCCAAATATTTCATCAAATCCTAATTCTAATGATAATACAGGTAACAATAATAATATTGGCAATAGTAGCAATATACCCTCTTCAATAAATAACCAAAATAATATGAATATTCCAAATATGTCTAATATGTCAATGATGCCGATGATTTCAATCCCATCACTGAATATGCCATTGAACCTTCAAAACATGCCAAACATGTCGAATATGGCAACTATGCCCAACATATCTATGAATATGCCAAATATTGCCATGAATATTCCAAGTGTGTCCGTACCGCTTCAATCATCAATTAATGATGTTAATGATCCAACTAATAATTTTGATCCTTCAATCGTTATGAAACAAAATCAACTTATTCAACAAGTTAAAAATAAGGCTAATAAAAGACAACACTTCATATTTGAATCTTTCCTTAATAAGGAATTTCATTTTGGTTTAGATCCAGATAGACCAACTTGTGAATATTGGAATAACACAAATGGTACTAATTGTCCTTTAGGTGACGATTGTCCTTTAAAGCATCCATCTAAAGGTTTTAAAAATAAAATCGTTTGTAAATATTGGTTACGAGGTTTATGTAAAATGGGTGAAAACTGTGATTTTTTACATGAATATAATTTATCAAGGATGCCTGAATGTGCTTACTATGCAACAAATGGTGTTTGCTCTCAGAGTCCTGAATGTGTTTATTTACATGTTGATCCTCAAAGTAAAGTTCCTGAATGTTGGAATTATACAAATATGGGATTTTGTCCTGATGGTCCAAAATGTACAAAACGACATATAAGAAGAGTTATTTGTGATCTTTATCTTACCGGTTTTTGTCCAAAGGGAAAAGATTGTGAATTTCAACATCCTCAGTTTAAATTAGGTTTATTACATGGGCGTTTTAAAATTATTAGTGATGAAGAAATCATCGCCAAAAGATTAAAAGATAAAGCAGATTATGAAGCCAAATTAAAATTAGAAAATGATCTAAAAGCAAATAGAGAAAACGAAGTTTTAAATACAAACAATAATAACAATATTAATAATGATAACAAAAATATTGATGAAAATAGTTCCGAAGATTTACCTTCGTTGAATACTTCAGACTCATCGCCAACACAACCTATATCTGTATAAATGAAATATATTCACACAATGTATAAACACTTTTCTAAGCTGATAAAAAATTAATGATTTTTTTCAAACTATTTAGGTAAATGAAACCTAAAAATCGTAATAATCATCATTATTCGTTTTAAATCCCATTCCAAATAATACAAAACTTAAATAAACCAAAAAACCTCCTGATACACTCAAAAGAAAACTACCCCGAGGAATTATATTATTGCGCCATAAAACAATTGGTAAAATTGTACCACTTGAGACTAAAATACCTGTGATAAATTTCATAAACGCTTCAAAATTGGATACTGGATCAGGGCTATCCAAATCTCCATATCCACTATAATATGATGATGAGTTATTAACACATTCACTAATTGCATTTGGAATTGGTGCAACCAAGAAAATAAGAATAACGTATAATGGATGATATGTATTAAAAAGTGCACATGATAAAACAATGTTTAGAAATCCAACTGCTAATAGCAATGACAAGAAAAATAATGTAGTCAATGGTGATGTCTTGGGCATAAAATTATGTTTGATTATTTCGACTTAGAAGAAAAGATGAATTGATAAGTAGTACTAGAGTACTAGATTTACTAAATGGCATTCCAAATTCCAAATTCCCTACTAATAAATGTCAAATTTAACCAAATTCAAATTCAAATTCAAATTCAAATTCAAACTCAAATTTTTGTGCGAGTTTTGATGTTGTTTGTATCTCTTATCTTTTATCTTTTAACTTTTAACTTTTAACATCCTAAACGTTATGGATGGAGTTTGATTTACAATGACTTATTAAAAGTCCCCTATAATTTACATAAAATGTAGATCGGTCAAAATATTTCATTAAAATCATTAAGAGCATTATATAAAGTTTTATATCAATCTATAATAAATAAGATATCCAAAAATTATTTTTTTAATTGAATTCTTTGTTTCTTTCTCAATGTCCTCATGTCTGGGGGAATTTCAATATTAAGACTTTTACGTAATTCATTAACGTCTTGGTCCATAACTTTCTCCCAGTAAACATTGATTAAATTCTTTTTACAATGATATGCATTTTTTAGCGCCCATGGATAATAGATTTTAAATAATCTTTCTCTTTCAGATGCCTTTTTAACATTCCATGGTGCAAAAACTGCACCTAAGCCACCAAATGGAACTCCAATATTCAAATATTCAAAAAATTTAAGTGCAATTTCACCTTCACGATAAACAGGTAATCCAAGTAATGCATGATAAAAATCATGACATTGACGATATCTTTGAAAAACGAAAGCTAATTCTTCATCATCGATAAACTTAACGTCTACCCTTGTATCCGGCGAACAATGTTCTCTAATCAACCAATCGTAATAACATTTACCAAATGAATTTTCTGGATATTCTTTCAATTTTTCTAAATTAAGATAATCAGATGTAATGTATGGTCTATCTTTTAAAATTTGTCTACCGATTGGATCATTTAACATATCATTTCTCAAATTAGTTAAAAATCCTTCAGTTGCAGTTGATTCACCTAATGCAACAATAAATTCATTTCTTTCAGGATGTAAAAATGCACCAATTGATGAACCCAAAAATAAAAGTGCCTTTTCATAATTATATAATGGTATATGGTTTGGATATAATTTTTGAGGTCTTTTAAAACTCCTACGTCTTGAGTTATCATTTTCTAATTCTACTTCATTTTTAGATTTTTGCACATGTAATTCATTTCTTTCCATCTTATTCGCAAGTTCAATTGATGGTGCAACAACAGAATACGCCAATGATGATAATGAGAATAATGCACTTTTAATAAATGTACGTTGCTGTTGTAATTGAACATGTGCTTTTAAAGCACTAGGACTTCTCAAAAAAAGCATTTTAATTGCAAGATATCAAATTTGGTCAAGGTATAATGAGTAAGAGGGTTCAAACAAAAAAATTGTTCTAAATAGATCCTATGTGAAAACTTTCTATCGGGAAATTAGATATGTTCTAAGGAGACAAACAGACTGACAGAGGCTGAAATATTATTAATCATTAATCACGTAACAAAAATCTATAGTCAAAAAAATTAATCAAATGATCGAACCCAGGATCGAACTGGGGACGTTATGCGTGTTAAGCATATGCCATAACCAACTAGACCATCCGACCATTTGTAAAATTCCAAGATCCGCTGTATTTGAGAGCTAAAATAATTTTATCACGTGCAAATATTTATTATTATATTGCAATAGCATTGATTAAAAATATTGATTTAGTTTTAATTTTCATTAATATTATTTGGCAAATAAACAATTTTGATTACGTAAGACAAGTTTTTAATTAATAAAATGCATTATTTATTATGAATGTTTTAATTCTGTCCATTCTAATGGTAATTACTGTATCAATTATGTCAGTATTAACTGATCTTGACCATAAAGTCTATTCAGAGGATAAATTGATAGTTAAAAGAATTATATAAATACTAAATAAATATGTTTTTGTTGATATAAATTCTGGGACTGTATATCAATGACTTTACAAAGGTTCTATCTCAACATAAACTTTGGATTGTTTGCTGATATTAAAACAAGAGAATGAGTACAATTAATTATAAGGATCCATTATAAGGATCAAAGCGATCAAAATATATGTGACAATTTATATTTAAAATGTAAATATAAAACGTATGGAATCAATTGCTTTTGAACAAGTAATTTACAAAGGGGCTAAACTGACAGTCAAAAGATTCAAATGAGAAATTATATAAAAAAACTAATCTCTTTTTTTTTGTATACCATACACTGTGCAGTTCAAGGTATTTTGATTAACAATTTTAGAACGTTCAAGTAGTACAAAGCAGTAATTTTTATACAGACTTTATTTGCTCACAAATTCATTCTTCATGATCCTTTACATTTTCTGATCAATGATGATTGTCAGATTATTTTCAAAATCACAAGCCTGAAGTTTTGAAAGAAAAATAACTCGTTTGCTAATTTATCAAAAATCGTGCATTATGCTGACCTTTATAAGATAAGATACACTTTCAAGATAAAGTTTTATTGATTTTGTTGGCCCATCAACAATTCACAATTCAATAATTTCAACCGCAATTCCATGTGCAAAGAACGTTATTTAATGAATTATTTCGTTTTTCAAGTGAACCTTTTTGAATCGTTAAAAAGGAAATCTATAAGTTTATTAAAAAAAACTGGAAATGTTATCTTAAATATTTTTTATCTTTTTCAGAACCTATTATCACCGGGATATTAATATTTTCATAAATCCACATTTACAACACAATTTCTATTAACAAATAATTCCTGAATAATTTTCTTATTAAAGAGCTACACAAAAAAAACCAAAATTAAACACACTCCATTTAATTAATTTTAAGTTGTTTTAGTTTTCAAAAGATTGAAATGCTAAAGATATTTTAATCATCTAAAAGTGATGAAGTTGTCAAATTTCATGCAGAATTTCAGGAAAAAAATAGATATATATATATATTCAAGAAATTAAAATTAATCATATCTTTAAATCAAATGCTAAGTGTTTGTCAAAAGAAATGTTTGAATGTAACGAATTCAAAAAATATTTTTTTGTTGTTAATTGGAATAATAGATATTAAAATTTTTATATTCAATAATACTTGCATATATATTTAATATTTGCTCTATAGATTGAGAATTATGATTGCCAATTTAATTTGATGTAATCTATTTATGTATAAGTTCTATTTTCAGCATTTTAGCTAATATTTTAAGTTAACAACAATTAGAGACGTTCCAACACTAACTTCAATATGATGCATGAAAGATTGCTTCACCCGTTAGCTATTTTGAGGGAAATAACCAGAGAACAAATTCGCCAATTTTTCACTAGATACTGTTGACACATCTTGTTGATTCTCTAACAGTCCATCTAGTCCGGTTTTGGTACTGATATTTTTACCCTTCACATACGCAACCATGGTTGGTAACGTTGTTATCTTTAATCTATCAACTAAAAATGGAGATTCTATTGCATTTATTAAACAAATTATATAATTTCCATCACTTTTTTCAATTGTTTCCTTTAATTTATTTGTTAATACCTTACAAGAATAAAATGTTTCATTGATAAATACAAGTAAATAATTACCATTTTTCATTTCCTTTTCATTTAAATCAGCAAGTAGTTTTTTTTCAGTTTCATAAAATTTGAATCTTTTCGTTAAATTTTCCGTTTTTAAAATATCACTTTGAAATGATCTAATTCGTTGGTCTCTGTAGTAGTCAAATGTACCATCTTGTTCAAGTTCTGCCTCAAGCTTTTCAAATAATTCAGTATCACTATGTCCGTCACTCATTTGATAAGGCTTTATTCTCAATCAACTATTTCTATGAAGCATTCTGAAAAAAAGCAAGCAAACAAAATTCATGTTTTTTTTTTGAAAAAAGTTGATCGAATTTCAAAAAATTTCCAAATTTCCTTTTTTGGAATTGTTCTTATCAAAAGGGTAATAATATTTTAAAGCATAAAACTTCAGCAAAACAATCAATAAAATCTCATCGTTTCTTCATCCTTTTTTTTCCAAGCTAATATGTTAAATGGATAACCCATGTCAGGGGTATCTATAAAAGCCCTTAAACAAAGGCGTAAAGCGAAAGCTCCATACAAGCAAACACCGATACAGTCAACGCCCTTGTTTTCCAATTCTGAAACGACATCAACAGAGACAATAAAATTAATACCTAACAATGATTTGAAATATTTAAAAGAACTTACAGAGTCATTGCTTTATTCCACGAACAACCCTTCAATTATATCTTCTGAAAAAAAGCACATTTTACCGTCATTAACATCTGCAAATGAATTAGATATTAGATTATATGCATTATTTTCACTACTATTACATAACTTTGTTTATGGCTGGTATACGGAGTCACTCGAACTAAATAATAAGGATCAATTTGCTGAAGAATTGGTTTCCTTATTTGCTAAAATTTGTCAAAATATACAGGAACGGATCAATTTACGGAATCAAGAAGATGAATTATTAAAATTTTTAATTATCGATTTACCCCATATTTTAAACAATCATTTAGAAAACATTTATAACTCAATTTTAGAAATTGATGATTTAGATGTGAGTCTAAAAAATTATGATTTTGAACAAATATGGATCGCAAAGTATTCAGATGGTTTAAATGATGATGAAACAATTAATAGTTATAGACGAGTTCTAGTGAAAGGATTAGTTAATATTTTATTTCCACACTATACTACAGAATCTAGAATCTCTAAAGATTTTTTGATTTCTTTAATTGATGGAATTGTCTTTAAAAATATTGTTGAAAGTTTTTCAGATTCTTTTGTGATATGGGATATGATTGGTAAAATTTCCAATAAATTTTCGAATCCAACGACCAATATCCAACTAGAAAAACATAAAGTTGCAAATAAAAAATTTATGAAATTTAAGATGAATAAATTATACGATTGCCTTATAATTGAAGAAAAATATCAAATTAGTCAGGAAAACTGGTTTAAATATTCGGACTTTTCTCCATTTTTTAAATTATTAAATTTTATTACATTATTGAATGTCAGATTCCCATTACTGTCTGCATTTTTTCATGTTATTTTTCAAGTTTTATTTAAAATTCCAATTTTACGGAAATTTATAAATGGTTATATGAAGAAATTCATATTTCAGAATATTTTAACTACTCAAAATTTGGAAATGATTGTGAATTTGTTAAGAAATATGATGTTCCCTTTAGATGATAAATTTGATATGAAACCCAGATACATTCCACAAAATGAACAAGAATTGGAGGAAATCTATGTTAAGAATTTTAAACTATTGCAAATCTGGTTATCTTCTGGGGCCAGTTCGTCCGGAATATTCGCACACAACAGCAATGACATAATTAATATAGAAAAAAAGATAGAATTTTTGTTTTTAGTTTTTAAATATAAATCAATCAATAAGATTTTAATACAGCGTATAATAGATTTACTCTTACTTCGAATATTTCCTGAATTAGAATCACAAACTATCATTAAGTAGTTAAATTTTTTTATAAATAAATAAATAAATAAATAAATAAATAAATAAATAAATAAATAAATATAGAGTGTCATGTATAGATATAAGAATAAATTTACAGCTTTTGATCTAATTCTTTCTCCTTTTCTTCAATTTGTTCTTGATCATCCCAGATTTCTTGAATTTCCCACATACTTGCATATTGTCCTTTCTTCGCAATAAGTTCTCTATGAGTACCTTCTTCAACAACAGTACCATTCTTTAAGACAATAATTTTATCTGCATCCATAATAGTTCTTAATCTATGAGCGACCCAAATACTTGTTCTTTTTTTAGAATCACTTCCTAAAACGTCTTTCAAAGTAGTTAAAATTTCTTGTTCAGTTGTTGTATCTAATGCACTAGTTGCTTCATCTAATCCAATAATTGGAGAATTTTTTAAAACAGCACGAGCAATTGCAACACGTTGTTTTTCACCACCAGAAATCATTAAACCACGTTCACCAACAATTGTATGAACACCTTCAGGTAATGATTTAACCAAATAATCTAATTTAACACGATAAATTATATCATTAATTTCATCATCAGTTGCATCTGGTTTTGCATAACGTAAATTTTCAAGTAATGAAGAATTAAATAATGGAGTATCTTGTGGAACAACTGCAATTTGTTTACGTAAAGATTCTAAATTAACATCTCTAATATCTTGATTATCTATTTGAAGACTTGAATTTAAAGATTTTGAATCAATATCATAAAATCTAAATAATAATCTTAAAATAGTTGATTTACCACTTCCAGAAGGACCAACAATTGCAACTTTTTTACCAGCTGGAATTGTAAAAGTACAATTATTTAAAATCTTTCTACCTTCAGTATAAGAAAAATTAACATTATTAAATTTAATTTCACCTTTATCAATTTTAATTATTGGAGCATTAGGTTTTGATTTAATTTGAATTGGTTGTTTTTGTAATTTAAATAAAGTTTCCATATCTAATAAACTTTGCTTTAATTCACGATAAACAGAACCTAAGAAATTTAATGGAACAGAAAGTTGAAAAACCAATTGATTAATTAAAACTAAATCACCAACAGATAATGAACCTGAAACTACACCTTGACATGCCATATACATCATTGCAGTTAAAGCAGTTGTAAAAATTAAATTTTGACCAGCATTTAAAAATGCTAAAGAAGTTGCAACTTTAATTGAAGCATCTCTATATTTACTTAAAGCAGCATCATATTTATTTGTTTGTAATAATTCATTATTAAAAATTTTAACAGCTTCATAATTAATTAAAGAATCTAATGCAACTGAAGCAGCTTGTTGATCAGCTTTATTAGCAGCACGACGAAAACCAGTTCTCCAAGTTGTTGTACGTATAGTAAAAATTGTATAAGCTAACATTGTTAAAACTGTAACAGCAGCAAATGAAGCACCATAATTATAAGTTAAAATACCACAAACAACAGAAATTTCAAAAGTAATTGGAATTATATGAAAAACCATTGCAGTTAAAACATAAGAAATACCTTTTGTACCTCTTTCAATTGCCCTTGTTAAACCACCTGTTTGTCTTGCTAAATGATAAGATAAATCCATATTTAATAAATGAACAAATGTATTACGAGCAACTTGTTTAATTGTACCTTGAGCAACAGAAGCAAAAATTGCATTTCTTAATTCACCGAAAAGAACAGCACCAAATCTAGATATACCATAAGCTAAAATTAAAGCAGTAATTGCAGATGGTAAAATTGGTACATTATCAATAATTGATTGAGTAATTGATGAATCAGGTAAAGATGAACTAATTGATTCAGATAATGATTGCCAATCAATATTCATTTGATCAATAATTGATTTAAAAAAGAAAGGAACTTGAACATTTAATAATTTAGCAATAATTAAAAGTGATAAAGCAGTTATAACTCTAAATTTAATCCAAGGTTTATCTTTTGGCCATAAATAAGTTAATAAATTTACAATAATTTTTAATTGAGAAACATTTGGTAAAGAAGGACCAGATTTTGCTTGCTTTGAAGAAGTAACAAGATTTGGTTTTGATTCAGATATAATTTTTGATGATTTAGGAATTAAATTATTTGATGTTGATTGATTAGGTTTTGTTGAATTGAATCTTTTTATATTAATTAAATTTTTATTAAATGATGAATCATTTTTTAAAAATTGAGAAAAAAATCTGGGGTTAATTGTTCGTTTAGTTAATAATAAATTTGGATGTTTAGGGTATATTGTAAATATTCTTCGACTCCACATTCTTAATTAAGGGGGAATATCATTAAAAAAATAAAAATATAAACTAAATATAAGTAAAAATACCAAAAGTATAAAAACTTGAAATGAAAATGTAAATGTAAATTAAATCAAATAAAAGTCAATATATATATATATATATATATATATAAGAATAAGTAACTGTGGCATCAATTAATCAATCTCAATAAAATCTCAATAAAATTATTGATCTATCATTTCATTTCAATCATCTATCTATCATCTATAAAATAAAATAAAATAAAATAAAATAAAAGTAAAATCAAACCCCCAAATTAATTATTTAATTATTTAATTTTTTCGGCTCCTTAAATTTTTTTTTACTAATTTCACTTTCACTTTCACTAAACTAAACTAATAACTTGTTTAGACATTAATTGTTAAAAATGGAAAAATGAAAAAATGAAAAAATTATAATTTAACAATTTAATAATTTAATAATTTAATACAACAATAATGCATTATACGCGTTATTTATCTATTTATTTATTTATTTGAGAAGCCACTACTATACTATACTATACAAATGACACGTAGCCATTGATAAAGTAAATAAATAAATTAATATTATTACTACTATTATTATTATTATTATTATTATTATTATTATCGTTATCGTTATTATTATCATTAACAATTGAAACTTAATATGATAATTTAGATCCTTTATAATAAAAAGATAAAAAGACTAATCGGAGAAAGGAATCCACCTATAGTTTTAATAAATAAAATTATCATTTCGAATCAACCAATATGTTTATTAATTACTAATTAACTTTTTTAATCAATTATTCAATTCATGATCAAAATAATATATTTTCGTAATTTTGTTTAATCAAATGAATAGATACTATATGCATTGTATGATTTATATATTATTATTAATTTTTTTTAAAAACTTTTAATAATTAACTAAAGTATTTCTTTGCAAAGTAAATATAATTAATTAGTCAAGACTTACAGTTTATAAAAAAATAAAAAAATAAAAAAATAAAAAAAATGAGAAAATCAACAAAACCGGGTAATCGTAATCATAATTGTAATGAATAAATGAATAAATAAAAAATTAATAAATGAATTATAAATATTATATATGTAATATATTACATATTATCCTATAAACCGCGCCCTTTTACATTCGTATAAATAAACAACCCTCCCCGCCTCTTTTTTTTTTTTTTTTTT
>JAJLXI010000032.1:0-13768 GCA_030571145.1 Pichia sp. yHKS168 | reverse complement strand
AAAAAAAAAAGAGCGAATAAAAATAAAAATTTTTAATTTTTTTTTCTTTTTTACGTAAGCACATAAACAGTCATTTATCATGTCTGATAATACATCTACTGTCACAATTCCAGTAGAACCAGTCATTGATAGCGTTATTGATAATAGTAATAATGATAATAACGATACTATTATTGATACTAATAAATTGGATCTAATAAATGATGAACCACCTTTAAAAAAGCAAAAAGTTGATAATGATATAATTGTTCAAAATAATGTTTCTGAGCCTCCAAAAAATCAACAACAATCAGATATTATTAGCAATAATACAGATAATATAGATAATACAACTATTAATGGTTCTAATAATAAGATTGATTCCAATTCATCTGATGCTACTATTACACCATCTGTTCCAATGATTCCAGCTCCTAAACCACCTGCTGAACCTGATATGAATAATTTACCAGAAAATCCATTGCCTCCTCATCAAAAAAAATATGCTGCTAATTCAATTAAAGCAATAAGGAGGTTAAAAGATGCTGGTCCTTTTGTTCATCCTGTTGATATTGTTAAATTAAATATTCCATTTTATTATAATTATATTAAAAGACCAATGGATTTATCAACAATTGAAAAAAAGATTAATGCAAATGCTTATGAAAATCCAAATCAAATTATTGATGATTTTAATTTAATGGTTGAAAATTGTTTTAAATTTAATGGTAAAGATTCTCCAATTTCTCAAATGGTTCGTAATATTCAAGCAAGTTTTGAAAAACATATGTTAAATATGCCACCAAAAGATTTACCAATTACATCAAATAGATCAACAACTGGTGGTAAATCAACTCGTAAAAAATTATCAAATAATTTACCACAAATTAGAAGAGATAATTCAGGTATTGATAATGGTAGACCAAAACGTGAAATTCATCCTCCAAAACCAAAAGATATGCCATATGATATTAGACCAAAAAAGAAAAAATATCAACCTGAATTAAGGTTTTGTCAACAAATTTTAAAAGAATTTACTTCAAAAAAACATGAAAATATTTCTTGGCCATTTTTAGAACCCGTTGATCCTGTTACAATGGATTGTCCAAATTATTTTGATATAATTAAAAATCCAATGGATTTAAGTACAATTCAAAATAAATTATTAAATGGTGATTATGAAACTGCTAATGATTTTGAAAAAGATATTAGATTAATGTTTTCAAATTGTTATATCTTTAATCCTGAAGGTACAGCTGTTAATATGATGGGTCATAGATTAGAATCTTTATTTAATGAAAAATGGTCAAAAAGACCTCAAACTCCTGTTTCACCATCTGGTAGTGATGATGATATGGATGAAGAAGAATTTGATGAAGAAGAAGAATTTAATATTGATATTAATTCAATTACTGATCCAACAATTGAATTTTTATTATCAAATATTGATAGAATGACTCATGATTTAAAAAAAATGCGTCAAGAAAAATATGATCAATTAAAGAAAGAATGGTTGAAAAAACGTCAACAAAAACATAAAAAAGGTAAAAAAGGTAATAAAAAGAAAAGTAAAAATTCAAATGATTATAATAATAATAATAACAACAACAACAATAATAATAATAATAATAATGAAAATAATGATTTAGATGATTCATCATTTTATCCAAAACATGTTACTTATGAAATGAAGAAAGAAATTTCAGAAGAGATGCAACATATAAATGAGAAAATGTTAAAGAATGTTATTACTATTATTAAAGAAGGAGTACCAGATTTACAAGATGATGATGAAATTGAACTTGAAATGGATATGTTAGATAATGCAACACTTTTAAGATTATATCGTTATTTAGTTTCTAGTAAAAATGGTAAGAATAAACGTAAGAAAAATGTTGTTGATTCAGAAGAAAAGAAAATTGAAGCTTTGAAGCAAAAATTAGCACAGTTTGAAGGTATTAATGGAAATGATGATTCAAATGGTAACGGTCATATGAAGATTAGAGGTGATGAAAGTAGTAGTGATGAAGACAGTGATGAAGAAAGTTCTGAAGAAGAATAATTGTTTGACATTAATGAAAGAAACGAATTAATAAGAAAAAAAAAATAAATCAAGATCCTGTATAAGTATAAAGTATAATAGTGTTGTTTTATAACTGATAATGTATATTGTATATTAGTAGAAGAATAAATTAAATTAAATTAAATTATACTCATAGCTCATAGCTATGTATATATATAGTTGCAATATGCAGCATGCTGGATGGTATGGCTCGGCACGCCATACATGTGTAGAATAGAATGGGATGCAGGATGTAGGACGTAGGGGGAGGAAGAGAGCAAAGAGCAAAGAGCAAAGAGCAAAGAGCAACTAACGGTGAAATTTTATTTTATTCTAGTTTCTTTTTTTTTTTTTTTCTTATATAATGAATTTTAAGATCAATCTAAGTTTTCCAATATCAATCATTCACCTAAAACAAGCCGTTTACATTTTACTTATTTTATTCAGAATATGAATGATGACCCATCACAAATTCATAAAGAGATAACCACCTCCACAAACATTATTAAAATGGAAACACCTGTACCTATATCCGTACCGTATTCTATACCAAATCGGAGAACTAAAGATAGAAATAATTATATTACAGGAATAGGATATACAATAAATGCATATTCACCACGTAAATCATCACCATTGGCTGTTTATCATTCTGATACTGATGATGAAATTGAAGATAAAAATTTGAAAATTTTAGAGGAATCACAACAATCAATTAAAAAATCTTTTTCAATATCAAATAATAATATTATTTGTGTAAATGATAATGAAAAATTTAATAATGAATCTAGAACGACTTCTGAAGGAACAAATATATCTACTATAGATGATGATAATGAAGAATTCAATAAGAAATTTAAAATAAATAAAGATGAATTAATACCATTATTTATACATGGAGATCATGTATTAGTTTTCAATAATAAAAATATGAAAGATTTAACAATTAAATATGGTATAACTGGACAATTATCTGGAACATTACCTTTAGCTCCACAACAAAATTTATTACTTGGTTTCCCATGGAGATTAAGTATATATGAGGTATTATGGTGTTTAAATCAAGGAATTGCAATATTAGTAGATTCTGAAAATTTAATAAAAAATGGATATCTGAATAAATTGATTGGTGATGAAAACATACAGAATATTTTAACACAAGATTTAAATAATCGATTGGATAAATGGAGGGATGAGAAACAAAAAGAAATTGAAGAACAACTGAAAAAATTAAATATTATAAAGAAAGATAGGAGAGTAATGAAACCTTTAGATAATATAATGATAGCTAGTAGTGCAAGTATGCCTGATTTACAACAAGTTTTGAATGATAATGAAAAAAAAGAACAAGAAATTAGAGAAAAGAAAAAAAAGGAAAGGGAAATGCATGAAAAGAGTAAACGTAATAAAATTGTATTTATGGAAACTTCTAGTGATGATTCAAATATTAATGAAATATGGCTTAATTTAATTACGGAAGAAAATCATGAAAAATCTATACAGATAAAATTATTAAAGAGATTATTAGAAAATCAAGTTGAAAATGAGGAAAAAATATTGATGAATTTTATGATGTATAATTACATGAAGACAAAATTAGGACAATATTTATTACCAGGTATGAGATTTGGTGGTACATTTGTTGCATATCCTGGAGATCCGCTGCGTTATCATGCACATCAAATTGTTGAAACTAAAGAATATTATAATGAAGATATTGGATTATTTAGGATGTGCAACCGTGGTCGACTTGCAACTGGTGTCCGTAAAGTTTGGGTTGTGGGTGGTACAAGGGAAGAAAAATTTTTAATAAATACAAACATAGATATTGAAACTGATATAGATGAAAATGAAGATGATATAATAGAAGGTTTAGATATACCTACAAAATCCAATTTGATTGATCATATTTTATCTGGATCAAATTCTATTGGAAGTGGAATGATATGTTTTAGTGTTGAATGGGCCGGTTTTTAAGATTTTTAATATTATTATATAACGTTTTCTTATTTTTATATATTATACTAAACTATACGAACATTCCTTTTTTTTTTTTCTAATTTATTATAAATAAAACTGTTTCTATTTAAATAAATAAGCAGAAAGATCAATGATAAATACAACGTAATCAATATTTTGCCCAAACAGGCAATTCGGGGGAATTGAATTAAGCGAAAGAATTAAGAATCATGTTTTCTGATTATTATATAGTAGACAGTAGTAAATAACGGGATTTTGTTTTTTTATTTTTTTTCAGTTCTGTTTGTGATGTTTAGGCATATCCAGGTTTTCTTTTTTTTTTTCTGATTAGACTTCTATCTTTCCTTTCCTTTTCTTTCCTTCGTTTTTTCTCTTTGTTTCATTATATCAGTTGTTAAATTTATAGAAGAAAAACATCAATTATGGACTCTACTGCTACGCTGGTCAATAGAACTTCACGTTCTGTTCGTGGATCAAGAGATACAACACCATTAAATGATGTCCAGCTTATTGGCAATTCAACAAATCCCGATCTTGATAAAATAGAACTTATGGAGAAATTAGTATTAAATAAAGTTGATAGATTTCTATCTACTTTTGAAACAAAACTTTCTTCTATGGAGAAATATCTTGCACAATCTGCTACAGATGTTGAACAAACAGCAACAAATACAACATCTACAATTATTTCATACACTCCTACATATTCAAAATTAGTTGATACATTATCATCAGTTAAAACTTATCTTTATAAAAATCAACAACATAATTTACATCCATTAACCAAAATAATTGATGATTTTTATGATCAAGAGGAAGAAGAAGAAGAAGAAGAAGAAGAAGAAGAAGAAGAAAAGCAAGAAAGACTCAATGGAAAAGGTATAACAAGTGATACTTTATTAACAAGACAAGGTTTGATGCATTCAATTCAATTACTAAATGCACGTTTAACTGATTTTGAAAAGCATCATAATTTACCTCCATTAGCAACTCATCCAAGTGAAAGATTAATAGCATTAAAGGAAACTTTATATAATTATGATGTTGCAATGACGATGTCAAAAGAACGAAATTTAACAATTTATGAACTTCCATTTCAATGGAGAGAAAATAAATATATTGTTTATGGTTATAGGTTTGCTACTTCTCATTTAATGGCATTAACTTCTTTATTTAGTTGGCATAATGAAACAATTAATATTTGGTCTCATTTATTAGGTGCAATTTATTTAGGTTACCTGGGATTAATTGATTTTCCAAATTCAGAACATTTTACAAAATTTGCATCAACTATAAATGACCATGTTATTGTTTATCTTTTCATAGCATCAGCTATTATTTGTTTACTCTTTTCAGTTATTTGGCATAGTTATACAAATATTGGATATTTATCACTACGTTCAAAATTCGCTTGTTTTGATTATAGTGGAATTACTGTCCTTATTACATCTTCAATTATTACAACTGAACATATATCACTTAGAGATTTTCCTATTTTAAGATTTTCCTTTGTCGGATTTTCCGTTATGGCTGGTTTAATAGGTATAGGAATGGCATGGCATCCTTATTTTGATAAACCAGAATCAAGAATTATTAGAATTTTATTTTTTATCTCATTAGCATTTTTAGGAGTTGTTTCATTTTTATGTTCATGCTTTGTTCATAATTTACAATATGCATGGAGATTATTCTCTCCATTATATATTTCATTTGTTTGGTATTTATCGGGTGTTGTTTTTTATGGTTCATTTTTCCCTGAATGTTTTAGATCAGATGTTGAAATAGATAATTTTGAAATCTCAGATGATACAATTATAGATCTGGATAAAAAGGGTAAGTTACTTGAATATTTACGCAAAAAACCTGTTAAAACTTGTAATCATAGAATTATTTCGTTATGGTGGGTTGATTGGATTGGTAATTCACATAATATTTGGCATCTATTTGTTATTGGTGGCGTTTTAGGTCACTATTGGGCTTTATTAGAAATGTTTAAACGTTCTTACATTAATTAATTCTAAAAAAAAAAAAAATTATTTATAAAATTTTTTTATGCATTTTCATCTATATTTTAAATAATATTTTTTTTAAAAAAAAAAACAACCGTTATTACTTGTTTTGTTCATAATTCACATCAATAGGAAATGCAGATGCGTTCGTAGAATATCTTGCATCAAATGAATTATAATGTCTACCCAATTTACGTCCTTTGTTAACCAAAAAACCATTTTCAGTGCCACCACTGCTGTTAGTTATTGGTTTTGGTTGGATGGTTGTATTATTATGATTATTATTATTGACAATTTGATTTTCTTCATCATTTAGTAATGGCATTCTTTCATTTACACTCACAATATGTTCGACCCTATTTTCCCCTTCATCAGGTAAATAATAATAATTATTATTATTATTATTACTTTCTTCATAACTTGGGTTTTCCTTGATATTGTTAGAATTTCCTAGGGTTAACATTAAGCAACATCCAAATGTAATAATCGCACAAATGACTCCAATAAGTATACCTAAAAGAATTGCAATGAATGGTAGATGAAGGTATAATTTATCATTATGACCATGTAGCCAAGATGGATTAACTGGCCTATCAAGTAATAAAACGCCAGAATTAAAATCTAAATCGTTCAATGACAGACCATGTCTTAAAATACGAACTTCATTATTTGTACCTTCAGTTATACTCAACATCATTCCACCAGATGCTAATTTTCTACATGTAAAATGAATATTATTCATTAATGTTGGAATTAATGAAGTTTGATTTTTATCAATTGGTGTATCTGAATAACAATCTAAAATCATATCCAATGATCCAGGTGGTAAAATATGTAATTGAGCAAATTTTTCAAGATATTTTATATCTGTTAATGAACTAGTTATATTTTCTTGTAGTAATAAATTGCTTGGAGGTAACATTATTGAATATCCTAAAGATAAATCAAAAATAAAAGTTAAATTTAATTTTTCTATAATTTTTTCAAATTCAATGCTGTCCACCGTAGTTAACAAATCATGATTTGTAATTTCTAACCCTTTTGGAAATGGTAACTCGTCAACGACGGGATGAACAACACCATTTGAATAAAGAATTTCATTATCAAATGATATATTGGTTTTTACTAAATCATCTATAATCAATAAATCTTGATCTTGATCTTTGGTGATATTAATTTTATGGTTTGAAAGAGTTTCAAATTCTTTAGATCCCTTAAAATCATGATATATTAAGCCTTGAATAATCAAATTTTCAATTACTTGTTTCAAAATATGATTATTAGACATTAAATAATCTAAAGTTAAATCCAAATTGTTCCAAAGTTTAGATGATGGGAAAAAAATTGTGTAAGAGCTAACATCTTTAGATAAAGTTTTTAAAAAATTAAACTTTTTAAAAAATTCGATGGATTTACCAAATCCAGTTAACTCGGATGCTATTGCAGTTTGTAATTTTGATGGTAAAGATATATCATCATCAAGAATGTAAATAGAAGTATTACCAACCTGATAAGGAACTGAATTTAAAATTTCAACATTTGAGTTTAATAATAAAGTTTTACCATCTGAAGATTTTTCAAACTTAATTTTTTGACAAAATTCGTTAGTCAAACAAAATTTTGAAGTCAATAATTTTTTATCCTCATTTACCATATTTAATTCTTCATTTTCATCAATGAAATGATAAAGTAGTTGATTTTGTAAATTACCCATGATCTTATAGTCATTTGAAACAAATATTGTTTGATTTATCGATGTATCATCAATCAATTCAGACAAACCACGAAAATCAATTTCATCAACAAAATCTTCATAATCTAATCCAATAAGGTATTTTCTAGGTGTATATTTAGGGAAATTTTCATTATTATAATCAAATATTTGATTTTCAAAATAATGAATAATACCATCAGAAAGTAAAAAATTCGAAGTTGTTGCATGAATATCATCATTGACAATGATCTCATCACCCTGATATGAAGATGAAATAGAAATTTCAACCATATTCCATGAATGAGTAATAACTGAATTATTTTGTAGATTACCACCAATAATACCATTTACCAAAAAATTAGATAACAATAAATTTTTATCTTCCAAGCCTCTAACATTCAGTAAATATTTACGTTCAACATGATTTAAACCGATTGAATTATCAGAAGGTATAAAAAAAGTAACATTTGATATTCTACCAAATTTACAAGTATTATCGCTTAATACCAAACTACTGAATATTTTAAATCTTTCATTACCAGTATTTCTATTTAATGCATTTTGGAAATATTCACAAACTGATTCTTTTGGATTTAACAATAAATCATTAACCTTCAATACAACAGTATCAATATTCGGTAAATAAAAATCTTCAGATACCACATCTGCATTTTCGACATAATAAATTTCATTATCATCATCAATAATTCTATGATCTAATAATAGAGGGATTTTAAATTTTTTAATATAAGGAGATCCAAATGTATTTAAAGTTGAAATTAATTTAATACCATCAACATTTTCTCTAAAAATTGGCTCGTCAATAATAAATCTATCTAATTGTTCTTTTGTTATCTTTATATTAACCATATTTCGATTTTGGAATGCTTGATTTAAAGGTGCAAGAAATGTCACATTGGCTAATTCATTAACATAATCAATTAAATCACTTTTCTGTAAAATTTTCAAGAGAATAGAATATGACTCATTAGACGATAAAACATCAATAATTGATAATGTTGGCACCTTATCATCATCGCTATCTCCTGAATTTAATAATGATAATTTATTTGATATGGGATTTGTTGCATGAATTCTGGGGAGAATAATTAAAATAAATATCCAAATATAACAAAACATTAATTTATTTAGTTTTTTATAATTTGAATTATTCCTAGTTGTTAATTAAAATTCTTTATTAAACAATTAAAAGGTAATACAATAAATAACAATTAAATCTTACAGAGATTAGCTATCTCTCTGTTTTTTCTGTTTATTTTTTAAGGCTCTTTGATTTTCGCATTTTTAGTATTTTTCAGTGGCGTTTTTTTTTTATTTGATTTTTTTATTTTTGTTGTTTTTTTTCCTTTTGTCTGTAGTCTCTTTGAAATTCAGAGAGCTCATCATTTTATTTATTTGTTACTTGTTATTAATTTATAGCTTTTTGTTATCTATTACATCATCCTCTATAGAAAGATACCATTGCACAAACTTGTTTGATAAGATGGAACAACAATTACAGGATTCACAGCAAGAAGCTCAAACTGTTGACCAAATGGAACAGTTACGTGCCCATGTTTCTAAAATGGAAGAAGAATCGGCTAAACTGCAAGAAATGCAAGACGAAATGATGATTGATGAAAATGTTCCTGAACAAGATACTGCAATTGAGGGTGAAGGTGAAGGTGAAGGTGAAGAATCTAACAAACATTTAAGTATTCAAGAAAGACAAGAAATTGATAATAGATCTATTTATGTTGGTAATATTGATTATGCAGCTGCACCTGAAGAAGTTCAAGAATTATTTAAAGATTGTGGTACAATTAATAGAATTACTATTCTAACTAATAAAATGACTGGTGTTCCATTAGGTTATGGTTTTGTAGAATTTGAAAGTCAAGAATCTATTCCAAAAGCTCTTGAACTTGATCAATCATTATTTAAAGGGCGTCCATTAAAGGTCATACTAAAAAGAACCAATGTTCCAGGTTTTGGTAGAGGAAGAGGAAGAGGAAGAGGCGGTTTCAGAGGTGGCCGTGGTGGTAGAGGTGGTTTTATTAGAGGTGGCCGTGGTGGAAGAGGTGGATATGGTAATAGAGGTAGAGGTGGCTTCTCAAGAGGCAGAGGTAATTTTCAAAGAGGTGGAAGAGGTGGATTTGCCCCATATTAAGACTCATTACTTAAGATTTAATATTTAATACTTAAGAGCTGATTCTCAATGAAAACTTCTCATTTCATACTTTAAACTTTATCATTATAATTGTATTAATTGTATATTTACCGGTTTTACTATTTACTAGCTACTTCTATTTATTTATTATTATTTTTATTTTGGTTTATTAGCGCATGTTTATTAAGGGAAAAATCACTTTAATTTCTTAACAAATGTCAAAAATATTATCATCCAATAATCACCTATGAGATAAAGACTCACTAATTATTATGCTATACTCATTATAAATAACAAATTATGAGTTTGCTAGCTGATAGTTCATTATTCTATTAGTACCACTATAAAGATTCAATATACAGTAACCTAAATATAATCTCATTTTGTTTTTTTCTAAAAAATATTATAACATATATAACATACTTAAAATTTTAAAGATATAATTGATGTTAATTACAATTTAGATTTGTTAATCATTTTAATAATGTTCTTTGCCTCTCTTTCACCGGAAGTCCAAGCAGCATGTACACAACCATTACCTACTTCGATCGCACCTTCACCAGCAAATCTAACCCTTCCTTTACCATCAAAAATCTCTGTTGGATTGAGTAATTGTTCAAGGGCATTTTCATAATTATCACCAATTGTAACACCAGTATAACTTCCTCTAGCAAATGGATCAATAGACCATTTTGAAGTTTTAATTTCAATAGGTTCTGGAACTTCAGATTCTTTCAAGTTTGAGATTCTTGCAAATACTGGTTTGAAAACTTTAAAAATTACATTTGAATCAGTTTGATTTTCTAAATATTGTGTTAATGGTGAAGAAGTTAGTGCCAAAATTATTGGCTTACCGGTTGGCTTGGCTAAATTCATAAATAAAAGTGAATAATCTAAGCCATTTGGAATTGGACCATCGATTGGAATTGGAAAATCTTCAGTTTTGTATTCAAATTTATAACTTGAAAAATTAGCTGGATCTGACTTAATTGAATTATAATATGCATTATCAACTTTGGCCATCGAAAAAAATCTATCATCTTGTAAATTCCAAAATTTTTTAGGAAATTCAAAAAACACTTTACCTAAGGTTGAGAAACTTACACCAGCAAGAGATGTTACAAACTTTTTAGGTAATTTTGGAACCCATTCAATTGCACCCTTTTCATTTAAATCTTTTAACTTTAAAATACTTAATGGAACAGTAACAATTAAATAATTTGATTTAAAAATTTGGATTTCGTCTGTACCTTCTGTTTTGGTATATACTTTAATTTCTTTATTAGCGTCATCCCATTTAATTTTATTAACAATTTTATTCGTTTTAATTGAAGAACCACCAATTTTTTTGTAATTATTTGAATTTAAAATTTCTGCTAAATTTGAATTACCTGAAGCTTTAATAAGCTCATCTAATTCAGCATCATAAACAGTTGTGAAACCATTAAGGACCATAGCATCTCTACCTTTGTGAGTATCGCTGGCAATATTCCTTGCACTTAAAATTTCCCAAGAAGAACCAATCCAAAGTTCAAAGTATCTGACCAATTGAGGAACATGCTTTATTTGATAATCAGTTAATCTAAATTTTCTTTCTTTTAAATACTGATAAACTGCTTCTTTAATACTTATATCTTCTTCGGGTTTTAATTTATCATATAAATCAGCCATATAAAGTTTAATTTCTTCAACAACTGGTTTTAAACGATCATTATCATCAACTATACCAACTTCATTAATCATTTTAAATCTACCATCATCATAATTAAAGTTAACTTTACCACTTTTCCAATATTTATCTAATAATGGATTATAATAACAATCATGAAACCATGATGCACCAATATCAACAGGTATACCACTTTTCAAATTTTCAACATATAATCTTCCACCTAATCTATCTCTTGCCTCTAAAATTAATGTTGAAATACCAGCTTTGGCTAAATCTTGAGCAGCTTTTATACCTGCAATACCTGCACCAATAACAATAACTTGCGTTTTTCCCATGTCCATTTTGCTTGTTTATAAATAAAACTCGACCAATTTGTTTGCTAAAGTAAAGAAACTAGTAAAAATAAAAAATGTACACAATATGTTTCAATAGAAGTGATAAACCAGAGTGTTTATATGTTTATATGTAAAAAAATAAAAACAAAATTCTTAAAGATATAAATAATAATATCAGTAATCATAAAACTTCAACGCTCCGAAATCAATAGTACCATTTTAACAACGTCAGATTAGAGCTTCTTAATCTAGAAACCGTTATCGTTTATAGGCGCGGTGATTGTTTTCCGCTGCTACCTTTATCAAATTGAGTCAAACAAAGGGTCAGATAAATTTATCTTTCACCTTAGCTATAAATCAACCACGTCGGTTGAAAAATCGTTTGATTTCTTCTAATCTTAACTATCCACCATGATAAAATGATGATGTGATGTGTTTAAAAGTATTGTGCATTTTTTTAAAATTTTTCATTTGTTAAGTCAAAAAAAAATAGCGGAAACAATAATCTATTTTATAAATCATAGATAAATACTTAATATCAATTTATTAGTATTTGTAAAACCAAACCAAAAATTATTCTGTAATTTATTTCTTTTTTTGCATGATTTTTTAATGAATTAGTTCACTAAAAAATTACAAGAAAGTTCAATTGATATTTCTTTAAAACATATATATATTAAATTTGTACACATGACCTTGTAAATTATTATAACTAAACTGATATACAAGTGTATGAAATTTCTGTTCAAGCTACTTTTAAAACATGGATGAAACGTTGAGTTATTAAATTTGCCTTGTCAGAGAGGTTTAATTGGAGTTTATAAACTTAAACTAAAATTTTTCCCCGTATATTGAAATTAATATATAAAAATTAGTATATTGAAATTAATATATATTGAAATTAATATATATTGAAATTAATATATAAAAATTGATATGTACAAATTAATATACAAAAATTAATATATAAAAATTAATATATTGAAATTGGCAGATTGAAATTAATATATACAAATTAATATTTACAAATTCAATTTTTCCTGAAGCTTCTAGAAAAAAAAAGCTATTTTGCTAAGCTCTACTAACATTAACTTTGCAAGCGTCTAGACCCATTCTGCCTTTTTTCTATTTTATTATATTTCATTTAATTTTACGTAATTTCTTAAATAGTAAGATGACGTAATAAGCTCTAAAAGAATCTGCTTTATAGGGATTTATTTTCCATTTTAGGATAATTTTTCGTTAAATTAGTGATATAGAAACGTCAATCGGCCGAATAATTCGTCCAAATACTAAATTAATTAATTTTTATTTAGTTCCTAATAAATTACTACTAATTTCCTAACTAAAACAGCGTCGATCGACCAATTAAGCCACAGTTCCATTGACCAGCCTTGAAATCCACCAGATTTCAAAATTTTGAATTCAATTTTTTTTTTTCAAAACTGAAAAAGTGAAAAAAAAAGCTTAGTTTGCACTTTTGGGGCAGTTTCTGCCTTAAGTTAGTACCCCTTAGACCGGATTTTACTCCTTAGACCGCTGCTTTCTAAGCCATTTGCCACCGATATTTAAAAAAATCCTTTTTTTTTGTTTTGTTTTGAAGTTTTGTTCGATTTTGTTCAATTTTACCTTTTAAAATTGCAAATTAATGGCATAGATTGAATTGTATTGTTTATTGATTGTTAAAAAAATGATTTGCCAATTAATTGATAAAGTTATATAAAGAAAAAATATAAAAAAGTATTATAAATATAAATGTAAAATAATAAATTTTTTTTTAAACATCCTTATTATTAATATATTTGCAATTTTTATTTAATATATTTATTAATTATTACTATTTAATC
>JAJLXI010000030.1:222903-273662 GCA_030571145.1 Pichia sp. yHKS168 | reverse complement strand
GGGGGGGGGGAACCGCTATGGGAGATTTTACAGGGTATTGATTACTTGTCCTGGGAAGTTGTTAATTTTTACATATACTTATATTAAGACAGTTACAAAGCTTCAAAAAAGAAGTAATATATATTATCGTAATTTATTATAATCATAAACATAATTAATAATTATTATTTGGATCATAATTGTTGTAATTGTTTTGGGGAGGATACTGAGATTGTTGTTGATTTGCATTTTGATATTGATTATTTTGAGAAGAATATTGATTATATTGATTATTTTGAGGTGGGTATCCACCATATTGTTGTTGATGTTGTGGGTGTTGTGGTTGTCCATATGATTGTTGTTGATATTGTGGCTGATATTGCTGATACTGGGCTTGATAATGTTGTTGATGTGGCGGTGGTGGTTGCTGTTGTTCCTGCTGTAGTTGTTGTTGATAATTTTGAGTTTCATATGAAGATTGATGATATTCAGATTGATATTCAGACTGATATTGAGGTTGATACTGGGGTTGATATTGAGATTGATATTGGTCTCTATCTCTGTCTCTAACTTTATCTCTGTTTCTTTCTCTGTCTCGTCCCCTAAATCCACCCCTAACGCCTCTTCTATTATTACCACCACCTCTACCACCCCTAAAACCACCTCTTCTATTATTTCTTCTATTAGTATTACCATAAAATTGACTTTTTTGAGCACCATTTTCACCACGACCATATTGTCTACCATCTTCAAAACCAGGATCTAAATCAATTTCAATAGTTCTACCATTAATTTTTGTTCTATTAAGATATTTAACTGCATTCAATGCACCTTTTGAAGATTTAAAAATGACGAAACAAAAACCAGTAGGTGATTGGTCATGAGCATTTAAACCCATTATAACTTTTCTAATTTTACCACATTGACTAAAAATTTCATATATTTGCTCTTCTGTTGTATTCAATGATAAATGTCCAATATAAATTGTTGCAGAAGTCATTGAATTTTTTAGTTTATCATAACCTGTAAGCTCATCTCTCCTAGCTCTATTGATAAGATACATAGAGGGTTTGTCAAGTCTAAATGTAGCATTTGTAAATTTAGGTTGATCAAATTCCTTCAAGTGAGAAATCTGGGGAGTTGCACCATCCTCCATAATTGCTATGTGAATTTGTATATACCAGGGATGGATAAATTCAATATAAAATCATTAAGAATACATCCTACAAACAATATTATTGCCTTTTTTTTCTTCTTTGAATAACTAATTTCTTATGCGCTCAACGCTCAACGCTCAACTCAACACAACTCAACACTGAACGCTCAACTTTAAATTTTAAAATTGATATCAAAAAATTAGTAGGTTTAAAAACTTTTCTTTATTCTTCTATAATTTATAACATATCGTTTATAATATTTATAATATTTATAATATTTATAATATATATTCTACCAGTCTATATCTATATTTTATATACTATATTTCAGCTTACATAGAAAATTTTCATCAAAAAACAATTCAAACTTTTATCAATTATCTCAGTTCCAAATCTTCCTTTGAAACACTCTGTTGTGAACCCAAATGAGCAGTACTACCAAATCCTACTACTCGGATTGAATTCTTATCATTAATATTCAATGGTACATCAATTACTGTAATACTCGTATTAAAAGGTGCTTGACCTTTACCGACACCATCGGGATCCAATTCTCGCACTAATGCACGAATAACTCCCCCATGAGTACATACTGCAACATTAAGATTTCCTGGGCCTACCACCAAATTTTCCCATGCTTCCATAATACGATCTACCATTTGTGGAGCTTGTTCACCACGATTTCTGAAAGCTGGTCCATATCTTTCTTTAGCTTCTTTCAAAGGTAAACCTTCTACATCTCCCATAAATCTTTCTCTAAATAACGGAGTTTTTATATGAATAGGTAATTTAGCAGCTTCCATTGTAGATATGCATCTATCTAAATCAGAAGAAATCACTTTATCAAATTGTAAATCCTTTTCACGGAGATGTTGACCTAAGCGAATTGCTTGTTCACGACCAATATCATTAAGGGGCACATTTTTATGACCCTGAAGAATTTTTTGTGCATTCCAAGGAGTTTGTCCATGCCTGATAACAAAAACACGAGTGATTTGTGGATCTGTATTGGCTGTAACAAATGTCATTGCTGATAAAAAATAATGTGAAAATGTGATTTAAGTTTATTTAACAACAATTCATATCAAACTAGTACTATTAAGAATATTACATAGATAAAGAGAGTTTCTTTTTTTTTTCTCGGTTCTCGGTTCTCGGTGCTTAGCTCTCAGCTTCCCTATAGATATTTTGAATTTCGCATTTTCTTAATAAACTGATTTTTTTTATATTACCCGGCTTTTTTATTCAATAATACTCGTCCATTTTTCATTGCGTTTCTTAACATGAATTTTGTGAATTTATTTACAGATTTACTAAATATTTCAGTTATATGATAGTATTTAATCTTAAGTTGAATATTACACACCCATCAATGTATTCTAGGCAAATTGGTTATGTCCGTAGTTTTTCAACTACAAAACCTTCAAACTCAGTTCTTGACTATTTCAAATTTTTCAAAAAGAAAAATTCTCAAGATGCAAATATTCCACAGCCAAAAGATACAGAAGAAGTTATAAAAGATGTTGAATCAAATCAAGAAAATATTACAAAAAATACAAAAATAGAAATTTTAGGTAGAAAAAATCCAAGATATACTGATAAAGAAATTATAAAACAAAATTTAAATGGTTTCCAAGTTCATCGTTGGATACCAAAATCAAATTTTTTCACTGAAACTTTAACACCTGAAAACTATAAATCAAAAATTTCAGAACAATTAACAACTTTATTTAATGATTCTAAAATTTCAATTGATTCTTCAATAGATAATTTATATATTAGATTTGATATTCTTAAAAAAATTCAAAAATTATTTACAATTTCAATCCCAGATTCAAAATTTACTTATTTATCAGATTTTTCAAATATTGAATCTTATCTTATCACAAACTTAAATCCAACTCTTAAATTATCTAATAAAAATGAATTCCAACCAGATGCTATTGATTTCAATCCTAATGAATTCCTCGGTACTAATGTTTCCGTTAGTAAACATGTATTTAAATCTGAAAAAGAAAGAACTTATAAGTCTTTATTAAAGAAAGCTTCAGCTTTAGAAAAGAAAACTTTACTTGATTATGCTGAAAAAGAAAATTCTCAATCTACATCAAATGTCTAGTCTAATCTTTTCTTTTTAAAAAAAATCTTTTATAAATCATGTATATACATATGAATAAATGAATAAATTATTAAACGAAAACAACTAATTAATTAATTAATTAATTTATTTATTGACGTCTTGATATTGTAAATACCACTGCAATTGTAGCGGCTAAAGTAAAGATTGCCATTGGCAATATGTATCCGTTTTGATATCCTTTTTCACTTAAATGATTTATATTCCTTTGTCCTTTCTCTCTTAAATTTAATGTACTCATTTTACCTCTTTTTCCAATTAAAATTTCATGTTTATCATATAACATAATCTCAATTTTATCACGTTGTAAACTTTTCATTAATAATACACAATCTTTCAAATCTTTATCTGTATTTATTACAATTATATCTCCATCTTCATCAATATATGAAATTTCAAATTTTCCACCATCAAAATTTTCTAATTCTTCTTCAGTGAATTCTTCTCGTAATATTTCTTTAAATTTTTTTACTCCATCACTAGGTTTATAACTAATTCTATGGATCCTACCTCTTGAAACTTTAAATTTAAAAAAACAAACTTGATCATAATCAATAGCTCCAATTGATAATAATGAAAGTTTATGTTTTGGATATCTGTTACCAAAATTATTATCATTATGACTATACGTACGATCATTTGACATAGTAGATAAATCAAATTGTGCTAATTCATCCATTGAAACATCACCAATCTCATTATTTTCAATATTATCATCTTCTTCAATGTGTTCTTCTTTATTTGATGTAAATGTTGTTAAAAATTTATTAAAATCCCCTTCATCTAATTCTTCATTATCTTCTTCATTATCTTCATTAATTGTTTCCATTGTTTGAATTTGATTTAATGTAAAATTAGTTAGTCTAATAATATCAACAACACCAACAATTTCTCCAGTTTCTTCATTTATAACAGGTAAATTTAAATATTTACCTTCAAACATCTGCTTTAATGCTTTATTTATACTCATATTACTTGACGCATATGCAGGACTTTCTGTCATAACATCCATAACTTTACATTCATTAGGATTAAGACCTTTACCGATAACTCTAGAAACGACATCTTTTGATGTGAAAATTCCAACAATTTCATCTTCTAAATCCCTTACTAAAATTGCAGTAGTTTTTTTCAATTTCATTAACATTGCCGCATCATAAACATTCGAATTAATTGAACAATAAACTGGTAATGTAGTTTCATCATTTAACAATTGATTTAATGATGGTCCACTTAATAATTTTTTCAAATTTTCAAAATATGTTATAATATAATTTGATTGTGTTTTACCAAAAACTGAATTACCTAATTCTTTATTAACCGTTTCCATCGCATCATATAATTTTTTTGAATTTTCATATAATTTTTCTAATTTTTTCATTGCTTCATTATAACATTTAGTAATATCTAAAACTCCAATAATTTGATTATCATTATTAATAATTGGTAAATGTCTAAAATGTTTAACAACCATTAAATTTAATGCATCATTGGCTAATGTAAATGTTTTTGCACACATTGGATTGCTAGTCATTATTTTAATAACAGTTGTTTCATTAACATCTAATTTGGATCCAACAACCCTAAAGGCTAAATCTTTAGCAGTAAAAATACCTAACAATTCTTCATTTATATCATCAATAACTAACATACAATTTTCCTTTTTGGAAATCATCAATTGTGCAGCTTCATAAATAGTAGTTTTTGGTGAACATGTTAATGGAATTGAAGGACTCAATGTCAGTACAGTCCTATTTATACCCCCATTATGATTATCATACATATTCGTGCTTTATGAGATTATATATGGAGGAGTTTCAATTCAACCACCGAATAATGAATAGTTTAAATCCATATAAATTAAAAATTCATGTTAGAGTAGAAAACTTAAAAAAAAATAGTAATAATAATTAAATAAACTTTCTGTGAGAAATATGTTTTGGTTTTTTCTTAAGAGGGAAATTATTAAACGCTGAAGGCTCCCAAATTGAGGCACCCCTGAACCCTAAACAAACTTATTACATATAAAGTTTTTATGTCTTTCCATAAAATTACCTAATTAATACAATCATTTTGTATTTAAACAATTTATAATACAGTTATAATATACATAAATACACAAACGAGAAATGAAGTTAATGCATCTATTGTGATGAAGTTGGATGTTCATCATACATATAATCTATAAAGTAATTAGGGATATTAAGCATATTTTGGAAAAGTCCATCATTATTTCCAAAATGATCATCAAAACCATCAAAATTTGATCGTCCAACATTATTGACATTATTTATATTTGGATTTGAATTTGAGTTTAAATTTGAATTTGTTTGATGCTGTGATGACAATAAAAATGAAACATTAGGCATTCTATTAAAATCATTATTGACTAAAGCAGCATATTTATTATTATTAGTATTAAAATTATGAATTGGATTATCATTATTAGGAGATTGACTAGATACACCTTTACTCGTTGAATTTTTGGGAAAATATGGTAATCTTGAAAAAGTTTTCTTCACTTTCATAGTATCAGTTGAAAAACATGATAACGAAGCTAATACATCATCAACTGTTTTTTTACCTTCATTGATTTCTTTAATTTCATCTAAAATTTCAATATCTTTTAATGGAATTGGACCAAATCTATTAACACAAGTCTTATAAGTTGCATAACAAATGCTTTTTAAAACATAATCAAATAATCTACCCCTAGTACCACGTCTATCATTAATTGTAAATGGAATTACATGTGATTTTAAACAATCAAGTAACAATTGTAAATCAGGTTGAACAAATTCATTAGGTTTATCCAAGAAAATATATAATCCACAAATCGATAAAAATGCATTAAATGGATAAAAAACAAAATAGTTAGCATAATTACCAAATCTTGAATCAATTGCACATGACATTTTTAAAATACATCTAGCAGAAATGGCAGGTTCAATAGTATGGTCTACTGTTAATGTTTCTGAATATTTTGTAACACATTGTTTTGCATATGCTCTATGAACTACTAATTTAACATGATGATACTTAACATAAAATGCAGTTGCTAAAATCAATTTATAAATTGAAAGTTTTGTATTTTTAGTTTTCAAGTCTTCAATATAATCGAAAAACTTTTCATCATAATCAACTCTTGGTCTAATTTCTTCAGGTATACTTAATCTCCAACAATCTAATTCATAAAATGTTTTATCTTTCAATAATTCAGCTTCTTTTTTAGACAAATTTTTCATTGCATTAGCCCTTAAAAAATTATCATAAACTTGAGATGTTATAAATGCATAATCGGTAATTAGGTATTGTTCTAATATAAGTAATTTTGGAACACTATCTAATAATGATTCTGATGAAGCTTGAATTTCATAAGTATATAAAGATCTATTTGACCTTGTATTTGGAGAATCTAAATTATTTGGTGACCAAAAGGACTCAAATCCAGTTAGGGGTGGAGCAGAAACATCTTTATCATTAATAACAGGAGCTTGACCCCATCTAACACACATTTCTTTATCAAGGACATAACAAGCCCACCAAATATTTAATTTTAAAGATCGCTCATATTCTTCTAAACCTCTATAAGTATCTTCAATATGTAAACCAATTTCTTGAGCTTGCCTAATCGCAATGCTTGAAATTAAATATGCAGCTCTTGATAATGAAACATAATCTGCATAAAATGCTAATAATAAAGAACTTGAAACTGTTAATATATCACCTGAAATAATTGAAGATTTATGATAAAAAAATAATGAATTATTTAATAAATTTTCTTCAGTATGCGATATTGATTCAAAATTTGGCATTGGTACATTATAATCATCAATTTGAATATTTAATAATTCATTTACAATTAAACATGAAATTAATAAACACACATTCATAAAAAAATAATCAAAATGAGTAAAATTCGGTTCATTAATTAAGCCATCTCTTCTATCACAATATAATTTTAATAAGCGTTTTAAATGAATAAAGTTAATAGTTTTTGAAATAAAAGTTGAACTTTCTAAATGGAGTAATAAAATATCAATATTTTCTCTACTTGGTAAAGGAGTTAATTGATCTTCAACGATTGGACTAATCCATGGTGATAAAACATTATTTTCAGCAGGATTTGAATAAATTAAAAAACTTTTTAAAGGAATTAAAAATTCTGGTTTTTCCATTCTGTGTTCTAAAACAATTAAACCAATTTTTGATAAAAAGAAAATAGATGTATGCATAAATAAACCATTCCATTTTTGTATAGCTAAATCTTCTTTTGATTCACTAAGAGTATTAAATTCTTCATTTTCTGCATCATTTAATAAAGTTGTTTTTGAATGATTTATAGGTAAAAAATCTTGTGTTGCTGAAGTTGCTGAAACCGTGGATACGACTGAATTATTACCTGACGTACTTTTATTTGCAAATTCATGAATTAATAGTGAAAGCATTGATTCCATCTTAGACAATCTTCCTTCGACGCCTATGTCATCTGGTGATTTATTTTGATTTGGGAGTAGAGTTGTTGATGAATAAAGCGGTGAATCACATCTTAAAATATTATTTTCAGTATAAGGACTTTGTGAAAAATTAAAATTTGAAGGAGAATTTGTAATATTTTTATTATTTAATGTTATCCTACTTTCTATTGTACTTTTATCGTTATTATTATTACTATTACTACTATTATTATTATTATTGATGCTTTTGTTGTTGTTGTTATTGTTGGTATTGTCATTATTAATATTATTGGAAAAATTGTTTAATTTTTTTGGCCTTCCTCTTTTTCCTTTTGGTCTTTCAATCTGTATTGATCTAGATTTCCTTTTCTTATAAACATAAGAATAAGTACAATCTATTCCTCTTTCTGAACATTTAGTGCATGTTGAATGACCGTCACACTTAACTTTTCTGCGTCGACATTCATCACAAGCTTTACTAATTTTCTTTGTTTTATAACCCTCCAGTTCGATGGAAGCTGTCATAATTGTACTTTCTTCTTTATTTTTAATCCTAATGTAATTAAAGATTAATAAAATCAAAAAGAAAAATAAACAATCAAATAAAATAAAATAACTCAAAATGAAATGAATTAACACAAAATGAAATAAAATGAAGTTAAAGAACTAATGTTAAAATGCTACATTCGGCATCATTGATGTAATGAAGCTAACTTATATATGTAAATCCCGGAATTAAGTTAGAAGTCCTTCAGCCTCCTTCTCGGTATTTATTTTACTGCCGCTCTCATACAAAAGAAAAGAAAGAAACAAAAACAAAACATCCTAACACCAGTAATACGCCACTTTAAATCATTTTACGTAAGCACTGCGCCACTTTACATTAAACTGAATAACCAACTCCGTCATACATATTATATATGTATATATATGTATATATGTGCGGGGGAACTATCCCGAACCAACTCCTTTCAAACAATTATCAGTCAACCCCGAACTCCTCACAATAAAAGACAATGCCTTATTGTTAGAAGGTTAACTTTCAATTACTAATAAACTAGAGACAAAATTTTCACCCTTTGATTTATTGCAAATCAATTAATATTGTTGTGTTGTGCCCCATGCCCCATGCCCCATCATCTGATACAATATATGCAATTGTGGCGTTTAATTTTTGTTTGATTCGTAATTTGTGAATTTAATTTACTGGTTTATGCATGTAATTCGACTTCCTATCATTCCATGATTCGTGACTCACAATGACTTGAAGGCTTAATCTTTAAAATAATGTAATTTAACGGAATATTGTAGAGCAAAATAAAGAAATTTTTACATATATAAATATATACGAATACGATATATTTATTGTTTTTTAATATTATTGCATTCCACAATTCCGTTATGGCGTTTGACAGTAAAATGTGTCAAAAAGTTTAATTTACTCTTCTATTTTTAACTTTTTATATTATTATTATTGTACTAATATTTATTATATTAATTTTTTCAATCTTGCAAAGAGAATTGTAAATTCAATTCATATTTCTGATTTATTTAAATACATTAATATTCCATATTTTTTATTTCTCCATTTCCCTTTTAATACATATTTCTTACACTATTGCATAAACTCACAAGCATGAGCTTACTTGATTTTCCTGATAATATCATTGACAACATCTATAATAATCTTGATCAACAATCTCGTTTATCGTTAAAATATTCTTGTCGTTTTTTTGATATAGTTTCAAATCATTATTTGCTTCAAAATATTTATTTTTACAATGAAACAAGTCAAAGATTACCAATAATTGATTCAATTGAAAGTTATTATAAACTTAATTATACTTTAATTCCATTATCAAAATTAGATTCTTTTTTGGAATTCTTAAAATTAAATAAAAATTTACTGAAATTAATTAATTCATTATATTTTAATTCAAATAAATTGACAAACTCAATTTCGAATTTTGTAACATTTTTAATTCAAAATAAAGCTTTTAATATAAAGAAAATAAAATTTGCCTTATCAAGTACAAATTTTTTATTTTTATTATTAAATAATAATTGCTTGGTTTCAACTGTAACGTCAAATTTAAATTCAGATTCAAATTCAAATTCTTCAATTTATCCATCTACGTTACTTGAAGATAATAATAATAATGCTGCTAACAAGCTAAACTCAAATTTAATCAAATCTCCTGTTATAATTCCTAAAAAAATGAGTAAATTATACGAAAATGATGAAATTGATGATGATTCAACATTTTCATTTTATCATATATCAACATATAATAAAAATTCATTATTAAAATTACCATTCAATCTTGATACTTTACAATTATTTTCCATTCAAGATGTTAGAATGATTGAAAAGCATAATTTAATTTTTCAAAATATTGAAATGAAAATTCAAAATCCAGAATTAAATTCAATGTTAGATACTTCAATTATTGAAAATTGGTCTAAACATTTGATTTCTTTAATATCTTGCAATATTTTCAGTTCAAACTTTTTAATTGATGGTGTTCTAAATTATTTAAGATTAAATAATATTGAAATTAATAATGAAAATATGATTTTTAAAAATTTAAATACTTTATCGTTAGCAACTTCAAGTTGTTATTTAAATAAATTAGATATATTTTTAAATTCGATTGATATGAATAATTTAGAAAATTTGGAGATTAAATTTCAAAATACTTATGCATCTGATAATTCAAATATAAATATAACAAATAAAAAAATTGTTAAATTATTAAATAATAAATTAAATTCAAATAATTTAAAAAATTTATGCATTATAAATTTAAATAATCATAATATGTTAAATGATAATATTTTTAGGAATGAATTTTTTGATGATTCAAATTTATGTTTTTCATTACTTAATCATTCAAATATTTTTAATAATGAAAATAATTCAATTACAAATTTAACAATTTGTTTGAATACCTTTTTAACAGTCGTCGAAGCTAAAATGGATGGTGTTGATTCCTATAAAACTTTTGTTGTTAATGAAAATTATTTGAACAGGAAAAAAGAATTATTTGATAAAATATTATCCTTAAAGCATTTACAAATTTTAACAATTCCTGATTTTCTTTTTAATTGGTTGCCATTTTTTCAAGAAACGATTACTTTTAACAAAGATTATGATATTGATTTTGCAGATTCTTTATCAACTAGATCAACTGCAATTATTAGAAAATTATATTCAAGATTTAAAAATTTTGAAAATATATCCGGTTTAGATATTCTTAATCGTCCAATATTTTTCGAGGGGAAAGATATTTACATGAACCTTTATTTAGATAAACTTGTGCCAATAATGATTTTAATTTCAGAAAAACTTCCACATCTTCAACTCCTTAATCTTGGTGGTGCCTTAGTATCAATTCATAGATCAACTACTTCTCCCACAACCGTTGAAAAATTAGTTGGTGTTTATGATCCCTGGGTATTTACAAATTACCCAAATTGGAATTAACTGTGTGCGCGATATGATTTAATGGGTGTATTTTCTCTCTTTAAATTTTTAATCCTTAACTTAACTCTTTTTTTTTGTTTGCTAAAACTTATACGTAATATCTTTTTTCTTTACTTAATAATTTAATATAAAGAATCCACATTAAAAAGTAATATATGCTTTCAATATATATTAGCTTTTGAACGAGTATTTCAATATTTAATATACATCCGATGATGCATCAAAGCAGTTCACCATGGAAATCACTAACGAATACTATTTATCAATCAATTAATAAAACCCCAGAGAAAAAAATTAATTCAGAATTATTATCAGATGGATCACCACTTCCAAATACTTTTAGATTTACACCGACAAAGGGCAAAAAATTATACCCACATTTAAATCCCCCTGATCAAAAAATTTCAATACATATGAATTCAAGTCCAACACATGATTTTAATGAAAGTTATATAAATAAAGAAAATCAATCATTTGTTAATGCAATGGATACATTACAAAGACAATTATTTTCTTCAAATATATCTAATAAAGTTATGGATGAATTTAGTTCAAGATATGAAAAAGTTAGAGAAGAAAAAATTACTGCAATTCAAGATTTTAATAATTCAACATCTAATGAAGAATTAAATAGAAGAGCATCTGGCAGATTTTCTTCACAACATAGAAATAGATTTAATAGAATGGAATCAATTGCATTCCATTATGCTGCAAAAAGATCAGAAAAGGAAAAAATAAAAAATAAAAATGTTAATAATAATAATAATAATACTAATAATAATATACAAAGGAAACTTGTCCAATCTAATGAATTGCAATTAAATGATAATATATCTTTAACACCTGGTGATAAAAGATTTAATATTAAACCTTTGGAAAGTGCAAGTAAAAGACTGCGGTTAGATGAAAATACTTTTAAAGAAATTGATTCAAGCCCGACAAAATCATTATATGAAAAAGAACAAATTAAAAATATATATTCACATAATGAAAATATACCCAGTTATTTACAACCTACTAAAGCTTCATTACAAAAATCTAGTTCATCTAGATCAATATCACCTTCTAAATCATCAAATTTTCTTTCGAAAAGACTTGATGAAGTTTATCCAACTCCTGATTTAAAACCTAATAATTCATCTTTAAGTCGAGGAATTTCAAGATCACCATCAATTTCTCCAACTAGGATTAAAACCGGTTTATCAAAATTATCACCATCAAGAGCTGTTTCTAATTTAAATGAAATATTAACTTCATCACCAGAAAAGCCAATTGAACCGAAATTTATTAAACCACAAACAAATTTAAATATCCCTAAGTCTTCTAAACTACCTAGATCTAAAACTATTTCAAATTCTAATGAAATGAGAACTTCATCAATTCCTAGATCTAAAACATCAAATGTTTCATATAAAAATGAAATTTTATCAAATTCTTCTTCGATACCTTCAAATATACGTAATATTTCCACTTCTTCTTCAATTCCAAGACTAGCTAAACTCGCAAGTGTTGAATCTCGTGTTAGGCAGGTTTCTAAACATTCAGATGATTCAAATAATAATTTAAGTCCAAAAAAATGGCGCTACTAATTATAAGCCAAAATCTTTTATTCAATTCTTATAGATTTTTTATGTATTATGTAGTTTTATTTATATTCATATTTATATAAAAAAAAAACTAACTACTATCTTAAATGAGCAAATTTTCAAAAGTCAAATTTTGCATTACTAAAAAATGTTTTTAAATGTTTTAACATACTACGTCCAAGCTGGGACTCGAACCCAGAATCTTCAGTTTAGGAGACTGACGCGTTCACCATTACGCTACGTGGACTGTTAAATATGAACGGCCTTGGGTAGGTTCGAAATGACGTGGTATATTAACAGTTCATCTTAAAAATCATATTTTCCACTCGACCAAACGACTTAAAAACACCTTGAACCGCTCTTAAAAATTATTAAGTTTTAATAATCACGTGATCAGACCCTTCAGTCCTAATTTAAAGGCCAATGAGTAATGTTTATGTTATTATTTATAAATACTGGATGAAAATCACTTAAAAAGTTTTTCATTAATCTTTGAAATTAATTAATCTTGTGTAATTATTTGTGTTCCGATAAACTAGCATTGACTACATGTAGCTATGTACAAAGATGATAAACTGATAGTTAAAATAACTATAAGAATAGGTATTATAGGTTCTCCCGAATAAATAAGCATACAAAAATAAAGCTAGATTCAACCTTTTTATAGGCCTCGTACCCTTTAGATATAAAGTTCAATAAATATTATAATTAAAAGCAGTCTAGGAATGTATCTTATCAGCTAGCAATTACTTAAGTGCAAAATTAAAAGATAACGTTTCATAGAAATTGCTGGCATTTTATATTTGAAAAGATATATATTAATATTTTTAAATTCATAGCCAAGCGTTAAAAACAGCTAGTTAAAAGTAAGACAAAGTATATTACAATTATTGTATTACTATGACGGTAATTAGTTTCACGTTTATACCTTATCATTAACTCTATAAGATTAATACACTCAATGGAACTTTTGTTAAAGTAGGAGGTGTATGTCTAAGATTGGAACGCATACTAGATACTACAACAAACTAAAATAATTAAACATTTTCGATTTTTGGTATAGTGCATTAAACATATCTTGTCCATTTTTGGTATTATCATCCAGCAATCAATATCAAAAATAAGTCTAAAACCGCTAGTTTGCATAATCAAATTGGTAAAAATCAAATTTCTAATGGCATTTGAAACATGGGCAAAACGCCCTATTATCTGGCTCCAAGAAAGTTTATGAAGTTCAAGATAAAAAAGTCAAATCACTAGATATTTCATTATTCGGTAAAGACACCTTTATGTTCTAAATGTTTTTTATTGATTTCTACAGTTCATATCGTTTTATAGCATACTTTTAGAGATGTTAATATGTGGAAATATCATATATATATATATATATATATATATAAACTAATAGATATGATTATTGTTGGTTCATTTTTTTGTTGACTTTATAGTTATAATTGTTGAATATTTATCAATATGAAAGTTTAATCTTAGCTTATCTTTTTTTTTAACACTTATATAAAATTGCATAAGATTTAAGCTATTATTAACAACACTAAGATAATTACTAAAACGACAATTAAAATTGCAATACAACAATTACCACCCATTTCGTTAGTTTCTAAAAATTTATTTATTCTTTTCATACCATTATTTACAATTTTTAAATTTAATCTATCCATTCCATCTTCTACATTATTCAATAAATCTTGTTGAAATTCCAATTCTGAATTTATATGAATAGCTTGTGAATGTAAAGTGTTGATAGAATCAGTTAATTCATTTGATATTATATCATCTTGCTGTTGTAATAATTGTTGATGAAACTCTCTTGTTGAATTATCTAATTCATCATCAGTTTTTATTAAATCTGCTTTATTTAATGGATTTGTTTGAGAAATTGATAATTTTTCTATTGGTATATTTGAATTTGATGAAGAATTTGAATCAAAAGGATTTATTCCATAATTACCCTTTAAATTTGATATATTTTTATTAATTAAAATATTATTTAATTTTTCATGCAAAATTTTAACTTTTTCTTTACGATTTAATAATTCTTCAGAATTTATATCCGCAAAGGGATTATCATCAATTAAGTTATTATTATTCTTATTATTTTCTTCAACTGTTTTTATACTTTGTTCTAAATCTTGAATACACGATAAAATTTCATTTTGTAGCGTAAGAAATTCAAGTGATTGGGTAGATGTTGATTCTAATTGATCAATTAATGGTGTTGTTGCTGAATATAATGTATTAAATGGATCCATTTTAATTACCCAAACAATATTTATATATATACACTGGTCTCTTTTGAATAACACAAATAATAATGTATTATCATGCACTATATAATGTTAAATTGTTATGATCATGTAGATAGAAAAGTCGCATTTCTTTTTTTAACAATATTTGATTGAATTATTAAAATATCAGCCATTTCGGTATCCTTAGCTTAGCCATTTCATTTTAAGCGCTTAGGCCTAGTAAGAAAAAGAAGATTAGTTAATGTTAGAGCTTTCTATATTTCACAGATTATGAAATCAAGGGGGGTAATGATCTATACAATTTAATTATAGATTTAATCAATTAGCTGCCATAAGACTTTTAACGAAATAATATAATATAATATAAAATAAAATAAAATAAAATAAAATATAATAAAATATAATAAAAAGATATAAAAAAATGGATAAACTGACATTACTTCCATATTATGAAGATATGGAAGAATATAATACTAATCTTAATGATAAGCTAAAAAGATTAAATATAATTATGAAATTAAACAATGAACAAATTTTATCAATTTTGAGTGATTATAGTAACAAAGATATTAAACTGAGGGCAGTCGTTAAAGATGGAAAGATAATAGGGTTAAGGAAAGTTATTAATGATGATAGAAAAAAAGTTGAAATTATCAAATGTAATTCAGTTAAGGAAAATATTGGGAATTTATATCATTTGATCCATGGATCGACCAATGTTATTAATTTAGGTCCATTAGATTATCGATTGAATTTGATTAATTATAAACCTGTAATTGATAATGATAATATTGAAAATATCAGTAAATTAAGAGATATTGTTAAAATAGTGGAATTTATTATTTTTAATAATAATAGAAATAAAGATAAGGATAGAGATAATAACTTTCTGGATATAGGGATTAAATATGATAAAGATAAAGTTATTCAAAAATTCCCACAATGTCAAGAGATATTAGAAAGTTTAAAACCAATCGGACATAAAGAAGATTTGATTGATTGGAAATGGATGGAATTTATACGTTCCTTTAATAATATTAAATGGATGAAAAAATTGTTTATACAGGGATATAGACCTAATGATGCATATTCTATGTTATATACAGGGCGTGTAGATCCTGGAATGATTGTTGAAAAGAATAAAGATAAAGATGATACTGGTAACTTTAAGGAAGTTGCAGTTTATAATAGTAGCGATTCAGGGCCTACATCACCTATTATATCGAATAGTTCGAAATCTAGTATTAGTTCACATAATACTTTTTCTAGATCAGTTACAAATAGCAGTAACACTACACCTGAAAAGGAAAGAGAGAGAGAAGTTAAAGAAGTCAAAGAAATTAAGCGGAAGTCTTTTAAAGAGTATCAAATGGCCAAAAAATTAGAGAAACCTAAAGGAACGGATGAAATTAAAGTAATGAAAAGGAAAAGAGAAGAAGAACAAGAAGAACAAGATGAACAAGAAGAAAAAACAGGAAATAATAATGAAATAAAAAAGATACCAAAGGGTCCAAAGATTAATGAACTTGAATTAGTCAAATCATATCAAAAAAAATATATTGAATATTATAAATTATATCAAATACTGGGGAATGTTGATATAAGTAATATTGAAAATGAAGATAAGATTAATTTGGATATTAAAAAGTTAATTGATATGCAAAATGAACTTGAAGAGATACGGTGGAAATTAATTACATGAAGTAAATCAATAAAATGAATGAATATATCTTTTTTCTTTGTAGATATATACGTATATATATATATATTGTTAAGTCTAATAGATAATTAATATTATAATTTTATAAATTTATTAAAAAAAACCGATAATAATAAGTATAATAATAATTATAACATTAATAATAGGAGGTGAGGAATAGGAAGGAAGTCATTAAACATAATCAAAATTATAATAATTTTCTATCAACGAATTGTTGGTAAAGTGCAGCACCTAATCTACCAGGAGAAGCAACGACATCAACATTTGCAGCAGATAAAGCATCAATTTTTGATTGTGCGGTACCTTTACCACCAGAAATAAGGGCACCGGCATGACCCATTCTTCTACCAGGTGGAGCAGTAACACCAGCAATGAATGAAACAACTGGTTTTGGAACATCTCTTGTTAAGTTATGTTGTTTTAAAAATTCAGCAGCTTCTTCTTCAGCTGAACCACCAATTTCACCAATCATAATAATACCTTCAGTTTCAGGATCATTAATAAATAAAGTTAAAGCATCAATAAAATTTGTACCTGGAGATGGATCACCACCCATACCAATAACTAAAGTTTGACCTAAACCAATTTTAGTTGTTTGATCAACAGCTTCATAAGTTAAAGTACCAGATCTTGAAACGATACCAATCTTACCTCTTTTATGAATTGATTGAGGCATAATACCAATTTTACATTGTTCAGGAGCTATAATACCAGGACAATTTGGACCAACCATTCTTGTCTTTGATTGAGTTTTTAACATTTGAGAAATTCTGAGCATATCTTGTTGAGGGATACCTTCAGTAATACAAACAACTAAAGGAATTTCAGCTGCGATTGCTTCTTCAACAGCAGAAGCAGCAATTGGAGGTGGAACGAAAACACCAGAAGCTGTTGCACCAGTATATTTCATTGCTTCAGCAACTGTTGAAAAGACTGGTTTATCTAAATGAGTTTCACCTGCCTTTTTTGGATTTGTACCACCAACAATTTGAGTACCATAATCTAAAGCTTGTTGAGCATGGAAAGTAGCTTGTCTACCAGTAAAACCTTGAAAGATAACTTTAGTATCTTTATTAATCTTTAAGTTATTAATAGTGTCAGCATAATTCTTAAGTTGACGAGATGAATGAAATGATCTTCTAAGCATGATGATTGATATGAAATTTGATTTTATATACTTTAATTGGTTAATGATGCTACTATTATAAACAAGAACAAAATTAAATCTTAATAGATTAAAAAAGTGGGGTAGAATAATATATAATCAAGTAAATAAAAGAAAATAAAAGAGGAAAATAGTATAATAAATGGGGTGAAAACAGTTTAAAATTTCAATTTTTAAAACGTATTATATATTTATATCAGTCTTTATACACGATTTATTCTCAATTGATTCCATTTTTCATATATATATTCTGGAGTGGTCCGGTCCTTATTGAACAATCTCAACCGTCACTAACTACCAATCCCTCTTACCGAAACGCGCAAACGCGCGGGTTAAGGGAGAATTTTAATTAATTTAATAATTAAAAACACTACCGTACACCAAACTACGAGATCCTAAAACAGACCAATCTTTATTTGATATCCATAATTCTTCGGCTACTTTTAACCGTGCATAAACACAACCACCTTTCCAACTTAATGCACTTGGATCAATTACATTAGATTTACCAGTAACATCTAAATTAATATTTTCACCAGTTTTTAAAAGGGTGTCAATATCTGATATTTGTTCTTCTGTTAATTTTAATTTTAATTTTAATTCTTCTTCTGTAGGAGATGATATTTTTTGATCAATATTTTCATTCACTGTAGTTTTCCAACCACGAACTAATCCCATAACATCAATTAATCTTGAATTTCCTAATATATCATTACGAACAATACTTAAACGATCCATTAAAATTCCTTCAAATCCATCAATTTTAGCACCACCTCCAACAAGACAAATGTTTCCATATAATTTTTGTAAACGATTTTGATCATTTAATCCCGAAATTGTAATACTTTCAACAATAGCTTTATCCAATGGTGTCATATTACGTCTCATTGATACTGTCGTATTTTTATTATTATTAATATCAAAATCACTATTATTATTACTATTAATATTCTTGTTCTTTTTTATCTTCATATTATTGCTATTATTATCATTATTATCATTATTATCATTATTACCTTTATCTTTATCTTTATCTCGGTTATTATTATTGTTAATGGCATCTTTATTATCTTTATCTTTATCTTTATCTTTATCCTTATCTTCATCATATAATCCATCATTCTTACCTCTTCTTCCACTACCAACAGTTCCACCAGAATTACTAATTGTTTCATTTAATTCGATCAACTTTCGAACCAATTCTTCAAGTTCTAATTCACTTATATTAATCCCTTTACATTGTAAATCTTGTAATAAGGAAGTAGTCTCTTCATTTTCATAGCCTGTGAATTTACTACTCATATCTTCAAATAATGGTTCATTAATTATTTTATTAGGTGATAATCCATTTAAAACAATTCTATTACTTTGTTTATCATCATTAGTATCACCTTTATCAAGATTATTTTCAATAAATATTTTAGGATAAAATAATCCCATTGCACTTAAAATATTTTCATCAAAACATTTGAATTGATATTTCCTAATTTTTTTATTATTTTCATAATATGTAAAATTACCAACTTGAATCACTCCAGTTTTACTATCATCAAATGTAACATGTTCATAAAAAATATTTTCTAATAATTTCCAATCTTTTAGTTTTTTAAAATTAATATCAACTAATGGAAATTGTTGATTAATTAAATTTTTACCCCAATTTCTAATGACATCACATATACCATAATCTAATGATATTCTACTATCTTCAATTATAATTCCATCATCAACACAACAAATATGAATATTATTATTACCAATATCAACAATACATCCTGTACTAACTCCCAATCCAAATGATGATGATAATCCTTCTTGAATAAATGATGCATTTTTAAATGAAAATCTATTTAATAATAATTCAATCATACTTTCAACATATGATTTACGATATAATGATGGTATAATTAAAACCACATTAATTTTCTTGAATTCATTCATCTTTTTGATTCCAAATTTTTCTTTCATTATATGATATAAAATAATTTCAATATCTCCTAAAATTTCTTCTTTACTTGAGTAGTTGATATCTTGTTCATTAAATCCTAATTCTCCAATTATATTATTATTACTATTATTACTAGTGAATAAAAATGGTGATCTTATAATCCATTCTTCTTCATTATTTAATCTAAAAACTTCTTCACCAATAACATAATCTCTACCTCCACTTTGTTCAATCCATTTACTTGCTTTAATGAAAAGATTATCGTGATTATTAATATCATCTCCAATGTCTTCTAAATTTGGTTGTTCATATTGTTGTTTCTTATTAAAATTGAAACATGCTTCATGACAATTTGGTAAAATTCTTCTTTTATAATATTTCATTCTTTCTTTATAACTACTAATAATTGGCTTTTTTCTTTCTTGAAAGGTATCATTATCATCAAGTACAAAATAACTTTCCTCATCTTCAGCATCACCTTCATTTTCTTCAACTAAATGACGTTTAGGATCTAATCCAGTAACATCAAACCTATCAACTTTCTTCTTTTTTGTCGTCTTTTCATAATCTCTTCTAATATGTCCAATTACATTAGGAATAATAATTGGATCAACATCTTCTGCCCATCCAATTTTAATATCATGACTACCTGGATGAATTACTAAAGTTTTCTCATTTTCATCCTCATCATTATCATCAGCAGCACTACTAGTAGTAATAGTAGTAGTAGTAGTAGTAGTAGTGGTAGTAGCATTAGTAGCAGCATTAGTGGTAGTATCATTTTTATTTTCATTATTTTCAGTTGCAATTCCAGTTTCAACATCATCATCTTCATCATCATTTTTCTTCTTTATTTTTTTATTCATTTTCTCTTTCATATTTCTAATAATTTGATAATTGTCATCCTTTTTCAAATATTCAGTATAATAATTTTTTTGATTTATAAGTAAAACTTGTGGTATATTTGAAAATGATAAATTATTTTCAATTTCACATTTTTTAATACCTTGTTCATCAAGTCTTAATTGTAATTTCTCATTCGCCTTTTGTCTATCATTACGACGTTTTAATAAAATACTTGGATCAGTAGTTGGATTACCACGTTTAGCAGGTGGCATTTTAATATTTAATTATATTGATAAATCCAATAGATTGATTGTTATTTATCAATTAATAAATTAAAAGAATATTGAAGAACGGTAGATTTTAAACTGCATTAATGTTCGATCGTTTGTAAATCATAAAAATACTTAACTGACAAACGAAATATCAAATTACTACAAAGTGACAACGCGCTATGCTGTTTAAGGAATCAAAAATTAATTTCGTTTTACAATATATAGTTTGTACTTTAATTCTTCTATTCAGTTACTTATATATATTTCATTTATATTTAAATTATGTTGATTTTGATTTTATATGATAATAGTAATAATAATAATAAGATTTCTTAATTACCATCAATGACCCGCATAATAAAATCACCCAAGTGCCTCCATCTTATCACACAACACATAGATAAACACATCATTGAAAATAACATACTTGTGAGTACAATACCACTTGTTAAAATAGTATAACCTGAAAATATTGCAACTGTAATTGCTAACCATAAAGTATCAGGTAAAAATGGCATTTCATCCTTAATTATAATTGCAAATTTTTTAACTAATGTATCATAAGTAGAATTCTCTTGTTTATAATATGTACCTTCATTAACAAATTCAACAAATTCAACTACATCACTTAAAACATTATCAGAAAATGCAGCAATTGAAACTAATGTTGTAACTAATCTATAAACCGCAAACATGAACATTGTAACAGTAATTAATCCAGCAATTTCTAGCCAAAATGGTTGCCTGCGTGACTCAACTTCATTTGTACTTGTACTTGTTAATGATTCTCTTGTATTATTATTACTATCACTGTTAATATTATTAGTATTATTATTAGTATTATTATTAGTATTATTATTAGTATTATTATTTCGACGTGTACCACTGATTGAAATCCCAGAATCATCTTCAACAATTGATTCCCATATGACATCATTATTATTTATATTTATACTTTCATTTTGTCTCTCATATTCTAATATAACATCTCTTGCTTCAGTAATCGATCTTATAAGAGGGAATCTAATATGAACATTCGATATATTATTATTATCTTGATTTTGTCCTTCCCCTTCTCTATTTTCATGATCATTAATAGTAGTTGTTTGATTAGGTATATTATTTTTGACTAGTTGATTAGCTAAATTAATTAAATCATTTATATCTAGTTCCGGAATCTCATTATTATTTTCAACAAACTCTTCATTATCCGATGATGATGATGATGATGATGATGATGATGAGGATAATAAAAGGGAAGTAGAAGAACAAGAAGAGATAGATGATGATAATGATGATGTATTTTCGTTATAATTATATGATAATTCCAAAGGATCATCTATACGTAATCGGTTATTTCTTTTTCTTGTACTACTTCTTAATTTCATTGAATTTTTTTTTCCAATTTGATCCGGATCCAAGTGACAATATTTCGATAAAAAAGTGAAGAGAAATATGTTTAATTAAAGGATAAGTGGAAAATGACTATAATAAAACACGACATGTGGAAATTACAATTTCCAATTGTTGTGCGCATTATGTTTCTATTGTATATATTATATATTATATATTGATCGACTTGATTTATAAGGGGAAAAAGGAAAAAGGAAAAAGGATAAGAAATAAAAAAGGTAATAATTATTACGACTTGATATTTGCCCTTAGTTAAGTTTGTTATTGCATATTTATAATTATAGATTTACGGTTCTAATATTTAATTAGTTTAAAAAGTAACAATACTATAAAAAAAAGGACGTTAAATATATGATAAAAACAGTTTTAATAGTCAAGTTGTCTTTTATTATCATCTTTTTATCTGCTTTTTCATTTTTTTTTAATGATCACCTAAATGTAATTTTTGCTAATTTTCGAATTTGAAGCAAATTAATATCTAGTTTGCAAAGTTGCAAAGCAAATGACAGAGTACGTTTAAAAGATTAAAGTTACTTCATAAAAGGTTCGGATAATGGCAATTAAAACAGATAGGATTATCAAAATGCTAGATTCATTCATAATTTGTGGGATCGGAAAAGTAATAGTTTTTCATCTATTTAAATATTTAGTTAAGCAATATTTTAAATAGTATGGAAATTTTAAATTCTTTTAAAAAAAGGCTGGTATTATTTTGTTTAATTACTTAGCCATCTTAAGTTTACGATTATTTTAATATAATTTTCTTAATGTTAATATACTTGTCTAAAGCATAATTATTTTTAATAAATAATGAAAAGATATTTTCGTAAAAATTTAAATAAAATAGAATAAGCAGATATATTAATGCAATATTTCTAGCAAAAATCTGTTATTTTGTAAAAGCAAAATACAAAATAGGGAGCAAAAATACAGGGCTACCTCTTTTATTTTTCTTTTTTTACGATTATATCCTTAAAATATTCTCTTTTATTTAATATTTGTAAAAGTAGAACATCTATTATTATCAAGACTTAACTTATTTTTTTATGATATGATATTACGACTTCCATTAGAGATTCAGATTCAGATTATAAGATTTCTTGATTTGCAATCACTTATTAATCTATGTAGCACAAATAGATGGTTTTATCTGATTCATACAGCAAAATTTCGAATAATTAGCGTAATGATGAAAGATCATAGAATTGAGCTTCCGATTGTACCACGTATTGATAAAGATGTATTAGTAATAGGATATAGAGGGTACCTCAAATTATATAGATATCTCTATTCTCATCAAAATGTGTTTCAACAAATACAGATTGTTACTATTTTATATAACAGCGAATATCATACACTATCTAACTTAATGCCATTGTCGTTACCAACCATTTTCATTGATACATCTGATCAAAGGGTTTTTACAAGGATGTTATTACAGTAATTTTTAATATTCAGAATGTGTATTTGAACATACAGTTATTAAGTATTAAAGTGTGTGGACTGTGCAATTTTATTCTAATTATTCATCAACTTTAGTGAGCTTTACAGAAATGCAATTCCAAAAGACACATATGCATGTATGAGTATATTATTTATAAATCGATATCTACATGTATAACCTCACCATATTTAATAATACATCTTAAACCATCTATACATTTAATATATCTATTCCTGATGTATTATTGTCTATTGTAATTCTTAATCTCGATATGCCATTTCATTTAGGACTCTGCTCAATCCTTCATAAGATTATCCTGATATTGGTCATAATAAACAGTCAATGATAATCCTAGCATTTCACCATTGTTTCCCAATTTATTTCTAATATGGGATTATAACTGAATAACAGAAGTACTTTCCTTCTTTCAGTGCTCATCAAATTAAAAATGTTTATTTAATATAAAATCTTTATTAACTGTAGGTCAAGATTGTATAAATTTTTCAAGTACTATATGAAAATTTCATTCTTCCTTAATAAGAAAATAAATCACAATAATAAATATAGAATGGAATTCTTTGTCTATAGAGCTCCCCTCAACTAAAAGCAGAATTCTTAGCAAACTCAATGCATGTTTTTTTTAATCTCAACATGAACGATGTCCTTTCCTCTGAGCAATCTCACTTATGTGTGCTGATGTAAGTTACGCAAACCATAGTAGTGATGAATATGAGGGTTAAACAGATAATGATTACGTTGCCTCGGTTGTAAGAGAAATGCGATTCAACTTGTGTAGTACTAGAATAGGGATCCATTGGGTTGGTCTTAATTTGATCAGATGTGACGAAAGAACTTATTAAACTATGTATTATTTTATTTTAACCTCTTAAAAAGATGAAATCATATCGTTAGATAGAGAATGATACTTCATATTCAATAGCTCGCATATATATATAGATAATATTATGAATTAAGGTGCTGCTTCTTAACGCTTAACGCTTAACATATATAAGTGGGAGTTGAAAATTTGTTATGAATATTGATTCTAAACCCGTACACCTTACAATGAAATAGTAACCAATCTTAATTCTTTCTTAGCTTTCATTTTTCTTCCCCTCTTGTTCAAATATATATATATATATATATATATGTGTGTTGATAGTTTGATTAGATTTTAAAAATATAATACAAATTTATTAATCAATCAACAAACAAAGACATGTCTGGAGGTCCTGTTCCTGTTTGGAAGAAATATACTACTGGTTCAACCGGTATTTGGGAAACATTTAGAAAATGGGCAACACTTGTGCCTAACAGATCTTCTGGTAATCCATATGTTCCATATTATAGAGTTCCATCACCATCAAGTGAAAAACATATTTATAAAGATGCAAGAACAATTCCTGCTGATGATATTGTTGAAAATTCTTTTTATAATAGAGATTTTAGAAGAAATTATCCACGTATGTCAACTTTTGATCAATCAAAAATTGGCGGTTTATTAAAATTAGGTAATGCAACTAATTCAAGATTACCAAAAGGAGATGAAGGTGTTAAACAACTTGCAGTTTTAAAGAATGAATCTGTTAAATTGGTTGAAGTTTTACAAAGTGTTCCAAAGAATGTTATTTATGGTGAAGTTTTAGGTAAAGAAGGTGAACCAATTGTTGCTCCAAATTTAAATAAAAAATTTAGTGTTAAAATAATTGATGAAGAAGAACATGGTATGTACAGTGATGATTATCCAGTTAGAATTTTTAAATCAACTGCATAAAATTAAGGATAAGGATAAATAAAAATAAAAAATTTATCAATTACAATAAACATATTTTACTTCTTTACTTATATTTTTTTTACATCTTTTATAAATAAAATTTTTTATACGAACTATTTAAATTATTCATTCAATATTACTACTACCACTATTTATTTGAAAATGCTGCTATTATTGCGATCTATTAATATCTATATCGTAACCTTGTTTTTCAGCCATTAATTGATGATGTATTATATCATCACTTTCCCATGGATAAGCAATCCAACAATCTGGAGTTTCTCTAGCAGCAAAATAATGACCTTTCTGTGCAATACAATCAGGTAAATTAGCTTTTTTTTCTTTTAATTTATTATGTAAAACAAACATATAAAATTGTGTATTTAATTTACCATCATTTTGATTAATTGCATCTTTAACTAATTCATTAATTGCATAATGAATTGTTGTACGTGAATCATCAACTTCATCAATAACTAATATTTTTTTACCAACTAAATTAATATTACTATCTAAATAATTAATCCATTGAATCCTTTTAACTTCTGTACCAAGTTGTTCACTATTATCACCACGAGTTTTCAAATCTTCATATAGAGATAAAATAATTGCAAAAATTCTTTTTGATGGTTGTCCAGGTTGTTTTAAAAATGTACGTAAAATTCTTGCAGGTATGAAACCACCACCACCAATTGCAATTATAAAATCAATATCTAATTCTAAAATTTTTGGTGCAATCTCTTGACATAATTGATGAATATGATTATATGAAATGTAAATTTTATCTTCTGTCATTTATTAAAATTGAACAAAGTAAAATAAAAACAGAATTAAATTAAATAATAAATATTTATATCTTTCATTTTAAATTATTGATAAGGACTTGATATACAAATATGTACATATATAAAACATTATTGCAGCATATATATATATACATAGAGAGGGCTGCTGCATCAATAAAAAATAATAGTAATTGTGAGGAAATTAACTAATTATTATATATCTATATATATGCAGTATTAATTGATTATTAATAATTAAAGAAAGGGTCATTTACCGTCATTTTATTTTATTGTATTCCTTAAATCTAAAGAGTGTATAAAACTATAAAACGATGTGAGTAAAAAAAGTCATTAAAACATAAAACCATTAAAAAAATATATTTCTATTCAAGAATAAGAATGATAAGAATAATAAGATGAAGCACAAGAATAAGAATGGGATATAAAATTATTAATCAACAATAACAGTAATTATTAGTCGTTAATTATAAAATTAAATCTTTTCTTTCCCAACCTTGAGCACGGTGGTTTTCTAAAGTATGATGTGGTTGTGGCTTATCAACACCCTTAATTTCTAATGCAAATGGGTTTCTATCTTGACCATCTTGTTTTAAGTTTGCAAAAGTATGATTGACTTCTCTATGTTTAGCTTCATCAGCTCTAATATATTGAATTAAATCATACATGGTAGCATCATTACCTAATTTCCAATAATCTTTTGCAATTTGAGGAACTGGATGATTTTCTAATTCAGGACATAATCCCAATTCCATATCTCTAATACATCTTGAATAAGTATTAACAGCTTCTTCTTCTAAATAACCAACAAATCTATGACATGTCTTTGGAGAGAATAAATAAGTTACGAAGAAAAAATTAGCAAAAATACCTTGACCAACCCATAATAAACCTCTTGTAAATATTGAAGGTTTTGCCATTTTTAAGAAAGTTAATAAATGCATTCTTTCATTGAAAGCTTCATCATATAAAGTATCAATAAATGCCATATCTCTTCTAAACAGTCTCATTGCATGTAAATGTCTTAAAAATCCTGCAACTGCACCTGGAATACCAGCAACACTTTCTAAAACAACAACTCTAGTTAACCATTTTTCTAAAGTCATTCTATTTGCACCTTTACCAATTTCAATTTGATGTTTTTCATCTCTTGGTTCAATATAACCCGTACAGAAATCAAAAGTATGTCTTAAAGCTTTCATAAAACCATAAGTTATAACATCTCTTGGAGATTGAACAGGTCTATGTTCAAATTTAACAGCTAACATATCTTCCCTTTTAAAACCTGGATGTTCAAAAACTGATTTAGTTAAAAATTTACCTTCTGCTTGTTCCGCTTTGGTTGTTAATCTAACCATTGTAGTATTATTTGCTGGAACTAAATCATCAGAATGTAAAGGTACAGTTGAAGCATTTTTCTTTGTTGTTGATATTGAACGAATGGAAGGATAATTTGAATTTAAAACACTTTTAATAATTGTTTTTGTCATACCTGACGTATGTAATGCAGGTAAAGCTGAATGTAATTGTAATCTTGTGGATAGCATTTTTTCTTGATTGATTTGATTTAGTTTGATTTAATTTATAAACTTATTGTTTGATGTTAAAAGAAAAAAAGAAAATAATAAAAGGTTAATGTAAAGTACAATAGATAGATTTAGTTGTAAAAGATTACAAGAGGGAGCAATAATAGTTCCTTTTATAATGAATTAATTGATAGCAATAAGAACAGAACTGCTTTAATCTACAGACAGAATACGATACGTTATTGTAATCTAATACAAAGCGATTTTCTACGAAGATAATCATGCAAAGACCAAGAAGGTACATGAGAACATTAAAAGATGACAAAAATAAAGGGAACAAAAGAAACAATCAAACACCTTAACTTTATTAGGTGTATGAAATCGGGGAATTAATAGGGGACCCGTAGAGAAACGCTGAGGGTTTCGAGTTTCAAAAATATTACTATGATAGTTGCGGGTGTTGTCCCAAAATAGAAGAAAATTTTGAACAATTTGCATGTTGGAGTCATGTAACGGTCGGAGCTCTCAAGCTTCGTCGCGGCCTCTGCTTTCGGATACACCCCATGGCTCTTTCCGGTGTTTGTTTCTATGTGTTTATTTCGGAGTATAATCATGGATAAATAGATGTTGATGATATGTACATAACACTCGTGGGCTTGTTTATCTTGGTATCGTAGTTTGAAACCTGAATTGTAGACTTTTTTAGATTTCAGTTCGTAGGATCTAGGAAAATTTTACTCCGTATAATCCCGTTTCTCAAAATAGTCTGCTTTTTTATCATGTGGTTATATTTTAATTACATTTACATAATAAAAGTTTCCTAGAACTTGGAAAAGAGCAAAATAAAAATAAAAAATATGCTCAATAGATGCAAAAAGAACAATATAAATAGTAAATAAATCAATTATTTTCAAACTTGTTAAAGTTACCAACTACTTGGTATCATTTACAAATTATACCTGCAAAATTCGCATCTTTCAAAACAAAAGACAAGTATACCGTGGCATAACAAACAATCGATTGAAGGCAAAACCTAAATTCATGAATCTATTTGCTCATTACAATAAAGATTAGTCTCAAAAATACAATCCACGAATAGAAAAAACAGCTCTTTCTATTATTAGAAAAAGAAAAGAATGGAAAAAGAAAAGTGATCACTCACTTTTTCCGAAGATGGAAAAATAATGACCTATTCTTTTTATTCGAAATTCCATATGCTTATAAATTGCTCAAGTCATTTTATAGCAACTTATTATATGTCGGGTTTAATTAACGAACCTTTAAAGCTAAAAAGAAATAATAGCTACACTTTAATTTTCCAAAAGCCTTTTGTATGAAGAATTGTATTTAATTATCTTTATGAAATTCATTACTATACTAATTTACATTTCCTAAAGTCTTTTTTTGACTTTTTTTTTTTGCTAAAAACAAAGAAATAAATAAAATAAATACTATTTTATAATATAATTTACTGTCAACCTTTAAAAGAAAGAACAATGCTTAAAAGAATGGAAAATGATGAAATATCTAACACTCTCTTTCAGCAAATGATTCGATCATACCAATAGTTGATTCTTCATATTCTTTACAAATAACATTGTTGTTTTCAACAACAAATGTGTTTGCTTGAACAAGTTGTTTACGTGGCAATTTCTTCTTTAAAATAATATCCCTAAATTTCAATAATTCTGAAGGAATAGTGGTTTGCTTATTGTAAAATTCTGTACCAGCAACAACATCTCCACTACATTTATAAACATGCAATTTATTCAAAAATTCTCCAATAGATTCTTGTCCAATTGATTCGATTTTTGATCTATCGATTTGAATTGTTAAGTCACTAAAATCTTCTTTTGTATATTCTAATTTAACCAATCCATTGCCTGCATCTAAATAATTCTTTAAAATCGCATATCTTGCTTGACAATGTGCTTGACCCCATTTACAATGTTTAGCATCATAATATTCCATTGATAATAATCCCGCACGACACATTGAAACATACATAATAAAAATAATATCATCTTGTTCTTTTTTTGTTTTATATCCAAAAATTTCTAATAATTTTCTATTAGTACCTAAAAACATTGCAACTGATTCAGCTCTACATTCTTCATATGAACCTGCGACTGATCCAAATTTTGAACCCCAAGTTTCTCCCTTCTTATAATATGTTTTAATTGGTTTGCCATCTAATCCTAATGGTGGAGAAGCTTTATCAAAATTAAATGAACCATCATCTAATTCCATCATTAATTTACCTGTACCATGACCTAATAATTCATGAATACCAACTTGAACTTCAAATGCTTCAACTCTATATTTTTCATATAATTCTTGTAAATCTTCAGATATAAATGAAATTGGTTCTTTACTAGATTTAGCACTTAAAACATTACCAAGTGAAACATTCTTAAATCCAATATTAATTCTAATTTTATCATAATTTGGAATATTAATACCTGCAGGACATCCTGAACCTGCAAATGTTAAAACTTCTAATGATGTAAAATCTGGTGGAGTGAAAACGTCCTTTTCATATAATTTATCCCATGGTAAATCAGCAATAAATTCTTTAGCATTATTAACTAATTCACCAAATTTTGCAGTTCTTTCTTTATCAACCATTGCAACTAAACATTCCCATTCACCTTTAGTTCCAAGATAATCTCTATAAGTTTCAATAAAACCAATATTAGTTTCAACTGTTGGTTTTAAATCCTTGACCCAATGAATTTGTGATTGATAATGACAATTCATTGAACCTGTCATAAATGACGCAATATAATTTTCTAGCATTTTAACTTGATTTTCATTGGCTGCATATTTTTTAGCTAATTGTAAATTTTCAACAATTTTTGAAAATTCTTTTGAATGATCACCAAATTTAAAAGTCAAGGAAGCAGTTCTTCCATCTGAAATTTGAAAATCAATTTTTTCAGGATAATATCCAGTAGAATTTGAGACAAACGAACTTGCGACATGAACAATAAAGTTTTTATCATCAACCTTAGAGACTCTAATATTTTCAGGCATAATACCATTATTTGCTAATGCTGTATCAACCGCTTCACCTTCAATTTTAGAAACTTTATTTAAGTAATAACCTGAAACATGTCCATCTTCTGGAGATCCTAACATTGAAATTTTATCATCTAATGAATAAATTGATTCCTTAAGATTATCGAATTTTTTAGAGATTTCATTATCATTAATTGAATTAATTAAGGATTGGAATTCATCAATTGTAATTCTTGGAATAAATTTTGAATCACCAAAAGATTTATAATTACCTAAATTAGCTAAAATTTGTGATGAATAATCTAAATAATAATTGACTATTGATTCATCAACTTTTAATGATTTATAATTTCCATTAATTGATTTGTGAATCAATAAGATTAAATCAAAAATTTCTTCACTTTCAGGAGAGACAGATCTAAGGACAGCTCTAGAACCCCAATGACCAGCTTTGGAGAAATAATGAGCATATAATTTTTCCTTTTCAGTCAATTGGTTGAAGAATTTAGTGGCAGAAAGTCTTGCGATTGGTGCATCTTTATCAGCAAGGTATTGAGATGAATCGAAAGTAGTTGTAGAAGCCATGGTTCTTGTAGAAACAGTTATTGGAGACAAGAGACGATGGGTTAGATGTTTTACAGTATTTGAAGAACGTAACATCTATTGTCAAAGCAATCTGAAATAGAAAAAGAAATGAAAAAAATAAGGTTGTGGCAAAGTCTTGTAGAGTGTAGAGTGACATGACATGTTGTTGTCACTAATTTTATTGGTATTACTCGCTGGGGTTGGCATTTTTTTATTACCCTACGAGGTCCAAGTATTTACAGTTTATTACGTTTTATGGTTTATTTATCTCTCATATATCAGCCATATCTCTAAATAAATATGGATAGACATCCTCAGAACAAGGTACAAGATGCCCTTTATGACAAGATGGTTCTAAGCTTGAAGGAGCTTAATGGTAATGTTGCACGAATGAATGCATTATTAGCTGAAACCAATAGAACTAACGAAACTGCGGTTCTTATAAGCCAGTTGAATTCAGGTTATTTGGAAGGTGTATCATTTCAAATGGAATTGCAAGAAAAAGATAATTAGTTCAATATATGTATAGATATTAAATAAGTGTATATTAGGTTTAAATGTGAATGGTTATTTCATTTTATATTATATTATAAAAGTACAAAAAATAATATAAATATCAATGTCTATAGGAAAGCTTTAAATTCTTTAATCTTTTGTTTTTTAATTCGTATTTCTTATATTGTTTATTTTGGAAGTAAATTGAATCTTTTCTTTAAAGTAACTCTTTGTCTGGAGAACTTGTCATCTGGAGAGAATCTTGCTGGATGTGCAGATTTTGTGATTTCACCGGTTTCGGTAACTTTCTTTAAAGTATAAATTCTTTTTCCATCTGGACCAGTAGTGTACATTAAATGCATCTTGTATTATTTTCTAGTTGATAAAGAAGAGGTAAAAAAGACGTAAGCAAAGATTATGGAAAGGAGAAGAACAAACAAGAACACTGAAGAAAAAATAAAGAAAATGAAATGAACATGAAAATTTTTTTACTGTGCACATTTTTTTACGTTTCTTTATTATAGGAGAAGAGATTTTATTTATAATTATAATGCAAACCTATCTTAGCTAACTTCCATTTGAATGGATAGTATTGCATTAAAAAAAAATACAGTAATTATAGATTACATTCCATTTAATGTATATGTGCCCCACAAAATATCTATTTATCACAGAAATATGGTTTTCTAATCGTCAGACATCAGACATCAGACATTAGGCCTGCCTTGAAAATCGCTCTAACTATATACGTATGTCATTTGTTCATGATTTTTAATTTCATCAGTATGTAATTTGAATTTTGTCTTATTGAACATTGTAAGCCTCCCAACAATTGTCAGTTCTTTATGACCGACCTGTTTGCAGATCTACTCAAGCAGTCAGGTTCAGGATCCTCTGTTTCAACACCTAAAAATGATTCAAATTTATCTCTCAATGAACGACTCTCAGCTTCAAAATCTTCATCTCCATCAAAAGGCTCATTAGATATGGATTTTTTAGATAGTTATGTTTCATCAAAACCACAAAAAGCAACATCATCGTTAAATAAAACTGTGAATGCTTCTGATTTGGATTTTCTTCTTTCAGGAGTATCCATATCAAAACCTGAAGTTGTCGAAAAACAGAAGAAACAACAACCAATTGTTAATTCAATTGATCTTTTAGATGATTTTTTTGGACAGCCAATCCAAAAATCATCAATTGAAAATCCATCTAATTCCTACAATGCAGATGAAAAATTATTAGATTTAAAATCTGAGCAATCAATTTCTAAACTGAAATCATCATCATTATCATCATCTCATCAAGAATTAAGAGATTCTGCATTGGCTGAACTTTTAGATATGGGATTTCCAATATCTAATGCGAACAAAGCATTAGATGCAACATCCAATGGAAATGACTTAGATGGTGCAATTTCTTACCTTATGAATCAAGCACACTTGCAAACTAATTCAAGAAAAAATGAATATGAACATGAACATGAACATGAACGTGAGCATGGACAATCAAGATCTAATGATGGTGACGATTTTGGTAAAATTATTAATAATTTATCAACTGATTTTATATCAACCGCTTCATTTTTATTTGATAGTGGTAAAAAGAAATTACAAAAAGGTGTTGAAATATATAGACAACAAAGACTGGATAATAATAATGGACAACCTTTATGGATGAAAAATCAACATCATTACAAGGCAAATTCAATTAAATTACCCGATCATGAAAATGAAGAAATGGATCCTGAAGAAATGAAACGTTTAATCCAGCAACATTTATTAAGAGAACAGATATTAAAACAACAAAAAATGGCAATGAATACTGATTTATTATCAGAAACTAATGAACAACTTACTACATTATCGAGAATTTCAACAGATGTGAAACATTATGCTTCAAGATCAAGTTCAAAATCTGCATCGTATGATGAAGTTGATATATCGTTTAGTAATCGTAAACCACAGATACAATCACAAAAAACAACACCCAAAGTCTCATCAGCCACTCCTGTTGAATCATTAATTGAGACAAGTTCAATAATTAGGCCAACTTTTGAAATTCCAGTTTTAAATTCTGCACAGGAAATGGAATTTAATCATTTCAGGAAAATAGCACAAGAAAGTTTCAAAAATGGTGATTATTCAAGATCATTAGAAAATTATATTTCAGCAACTAACATTATACCAACTGATCACCCATTTCAAATCATGTTATGTTCAAATATTGCATTAGTTTATTCCAAATTGGGAAATCCAAAAGATCAATTAAAATATACAGACATTGGATTAGAATTAATTAAATTGAAAACTAATAATTTATCAATTAATGAAATGTCAATGATTTTCATTGAACGTGGTAAGTCAGTTAAGAATTTTTGGATAAAATTGATGATAAAACGTGCAGAAGCATTAGAATTTTTAGAACAATGGAAATTATCAAAGGAAGCATATGAAAAATTAATTAGTTTAGGAGAAAACTCAAAATCTATAATGGATGGTAAAAATAGATGTAATAAAATGCTTAATCCAGCTCCAATGCAGACTTCATCATCATCATCATCAACTTCAACATTAGCAGCAAAATCCACAACAAGATCTAAATCACGCCCAACAATTCCTACTAATAATGAAAAACTTCAACGTGTAAAAGAATCAAATAATAAAAAGCAACGTGAAGATGAAGAAAAATTTAATTTACATGATCAAGTGGAACTTAAATTAAACAATTGGAGATTAGGAAATAAAGATAATATACGTGCATTAATTTGTAGTTTAGAAAATATATTATGGCCTGAGTTAAATTGGAAACCAGTTAAATTAACAGATTTAGTTTTAGATAAAAATGTTAAGATTAATTATATGAAGGCTGTTGCTAAGACACATCCTGACAAAATCAGTAATGATGAGTCAACAGAGAATAAAATGATTGCCAATGGCGTGTTTATTACTTTAAATGAAGCTTGGGAAACTTTTAAAACAAGCAAGGGATGATAAATGCAAATTTTTTTATTTTTTATATATATGTATATAAACTCATCATTATACAAACAGTAAAACAAAAAGCAAAATAAAGTAAAATAAAATAAAATAAGTAAAATAAAAATAAAGAAAAAAGGCAAAATTCATTCATAAGTTAATAATTATGGATATAATGGCATAATATTTGGTAAAGGACCAACAGGTGTAATACCATGCGGATTAATTGCAGGATGAGATTTGGTATAATGTGATTTTATATGAACAAAATTAGTTGTATTCTTAAAAGCTATATGTTTCCAATATAAGTTTCTTAAATAACGGTGAATATGAGGATAATCATGTCTAATCATTTTAATATTACATTTAAAATGTTGATGATAAACAGGATCAAATCTAATTAAAGTTGTAAATAATCTAATATCTGCTTCAGTCAATATATCACCTAAAAGATATTCTTGAATCAAATCATGCCTTTCCTTAAGAATATTTTCCAATTTATCTAAAGATTGAAAAACATTTGTAACTTCTTTTATATAAGGTTCTTGCATTGTTGCAAAACCAGCTTTATAAACACCATTATTAATAGTTGGATAAATCCAATCATTTAATTCATCAATTTCATCTTTTAAATTATCAGGATAAAGATCAATTTTTGCAAAATTAGGAGAAATTAAAGAATTAAATTGAGTATTAAAAATTCTAATAATTTCAGAACTTTCATTATTAACAATTGTTTCTAATTTTTTATCCCATAAAACAGGAACTGTAAATCTACCTTCATAATTTGGATTTGCCTTAAAATATAATTCTTTAAGTCTTTGAAAACCATATAAAGGATCAGGAGTTGAATCAGGTGCTTCAATTTTTTCATCATTTGTTGCAAATCTCCAACCATTATTATCCATATGCCAATGAACAACTGTAACACCAATTATTCCAGTTAAACCTTTTAATAATCTTGTAATTAAAGTTCTATGAGCCCATGGACAAGCATAAGAAACATATAAATGATATCTATTTATTTCAGGTAAATGAGGACCATTTACAGATATGGTATTTCTAAAAGAAGAAGGCAATCTTTTAAATTCACCATCTTTATTAGCAAATTTTTGAATTTCAATTTTTTGTGACATTGCTGTTGCTATTTTATATTTATGTTCTTTGCAATTGATATATATTTACAATTGATATGTATTCTAATATATATTTAATTGGAATATACAACAAGAAAAAAACAGCATAAATTATATAAAAAGATTTTATTACCTTTATATAAAAAGGGACAGACAAGGCAAATTAATTGATCTTAATACTCTCAATAAAGCTGATTTATAATAGATCAATAATAGTATAGAATATATAATATATAATATGTATGTAGTATACTATATCTTAAGCTTAATAAGCAACTCTCGCGCTTGTCTTCTGAGTAAGCAGAAGTAAGTAGTAAGTAATATGTATGTTGTATGTAACATGTAATAAAGCTTATATATCTTATAATCAATATGTGTTAATATCAATTCTATTTGTAATTATTAGTAAAATTAATTATAATATTTATTCATTCATTTATTTATTTATTTGATAAAAGGATCAGATCAATGACATAGTCATTAGTTGGAAGTTAACTTAAAATGTTAAAAATTCAAATAGAAAATAAATGAAACAGTCTTTCAATTTAACTCTAAGTTATTTATTATATTATCAATTAAATATACATTGCTAATTAATATTATTGTAATATAATTGCTATTAGTATCTATATGTATAGTACTGTTTAATATATCGATCTGCAATATTAAATTTTTCAGTTTTTCAGAATTCAAATATATAGTATATAGTATGTATTCTATACTCTATACTGTATAGTGTATAGTGCATATATATAAATTTATTTATCCGCGGAAATAAGTAGTCCATCTCCACTCCATCAACATTATTTGGTATCTATAGAGTTCCCAAATGTGGAAAAATACCCACGTTTCTAACATGAATATTATTTATTTTTTATTATTTATTACCTTAGCACTTAACATTAAGGCACTTAACCATTGGCATTTTGTTTTTTTTATTATCATTATTTTTTCAGATAAGTTTCGGTAAATCATTTCGTAAATTTTTCAAACTAGTTAGTACAGCCTGGCAGGACTATTTCAAATAACGGCTATTTTTTCATTTTAAAGGAAGAAAAATTAATTACGAACAGTTTATTGCTATATATATCTAAACTTTAAACGCATTTTGTACCCCCGAGTGCTATCCATTTTGCCAAATTAGGTCAATTCAAATACCAAGAAAAGAAATATCAGTTTCCAAATTATTATAACTATACAGATTCTATTATTCAATTCTTTTTGTTATATTATTTATAGAAATTTTTCACTCATTCATAATACTTTTAATATATATATTTTGATTTTTTTTTTGCTGATTCATATAACTCAATTTAAACTTAAATACAAACTCAATTCCAATATGAAATTAAAATGAATCTAAATATTTATGAAAATATATTTTTATATTTCATTTATTTACTTTTCCTTTCAATTTTAATAATCTTTTCTATAACCAAAAAATTATCAATGAAGATGCTTTTAACAACTACTGCTATATCTTTATTAGCTGCAATTGTTTCAGCTGTACCATTAGAAATTTATTCTAATGATATGGATTTAACTAATCAAAATTTTGATTGGTCAAGACCAGTTAATGATCAAAAAATTATTAAATCTGCTTTAGATGTTTTAACAAATATTGATAATTCAACTAATATCGATGCTTGTGGTAAATGTAAATCAAGATTAATGTATGGTAAAGCTTTAGCTGCTTCAAGACCTGATTTAATTCCAGATATTTATGAAAAATGGTGTCTTAATACTGGTAATTTTTCTGCATCAACTTGTGCAACAAATTATCATAGAAATACCGCTGATAATTCAACAACTGGTTCTAATTTTGCTGATATGTTAACATTAATTAATCCATTATCTATTGATGCTGAATATTTTTGTTATTATAAAGCTGGTAATCAATGTCCACTTCCAAAATTACCTCAAAATCTTTCAATTTCTTATCTTTGGAATAATACAAAACCTGCAAAAGCTAATAAAGTTTTAACTCCTGGTAATGAAACAATGAAAGTTTTACATATCTCTGATTTTCATATTGAATTAGATTATACTGTTGGTGCAGAAGCAAATTGTACTACTTCAATGTGTTGTACTCCTCATTCTAAAACAGCAAAAGGTGCAATTACTTCAAATTTAACATCCGTTGATGATTTATATTCTGCTTTATTCCAAGGTTCTTTTTATGATGCTGATGGTACTTATCATCAAGGTGAAAAAATTGTTTCTTTAAAAAATATTTCAATTCCTGCAACAACTTTTGGTAATTATGAATGTGATGCTCCTGAAGTTTTAATTAATTCTTCATTACATTCAATTGGTAATTTCCAAAAAAAGAATAATATTTCCTTTGATTTTGCTATTTTCACTGGTGATTTAGTTGATCATGATGAAATTCAATATACTTCTTATGAACAATGTGTTGAAGCAGAAACTATTATTTTCAGAGATATTAAAAATGCTTTTAATAATATTCCTGTTTATCCAGTTTTAGGTAATCATGATACTTTCCCATATGGTCAATTAGCTCCTTATAAATCTGGTTTTCAAGCTAAATTTGATTGGAATGCTGATTTAATGGCAGAATTATGGTCTGATTTTAATTGGATTGATTGGGATCAAGCTCAAGTTGCTAAAACTCATTATACTGGTTATTCTGTTAATCTTAAATCAGGTTTAAAAATTGTTGCTTTTAATTCAAATGCCTGGTATCAAAAGAATGATTATGCTTATATTAATACTGTTGAAGATCCTGATTATTTTGGTGTTTTTGAATTTTTAGTCGGTGAATTATTAGAAGCTGAAAAGAATGATCAAAGAGTTTGGTTAATCTTCCATATTCCAATTTCTCAAACTATGCTTCCACCTCAAGCTAAATTATTTACTGATTTAGTTGAAAGATTTTCCCCATATACTCTTGCTCATATTTTCAATGGTCATACTCATAGAGATGAATTCCAAATTTTATATAAAAATAATAATGGTACTGTTGAATCTCATATTGAAAATGATGCTGTTAATTTTGCATATATCACTCAAGCTGTTACTCCTTGGGTTGAAAATAATCCTGCTTGGAGATACTATGAAATTGATACCAAAACTTTCCAAGTTATGAATGTTTTCAACTACTATACTAGATTAAATGATACCTTCTCAAGTGATGGTGAACCAATTTGGGAATTTGAATATTCACCAAGAACTAGCTACCCAATTCAATGGCCTCAATCTGCTCCATTAAATGCTACTTACTGGCATAGAGTTTATCAAGGTATGTTATCAAATACCACCTTATTGCAAGAATATGAAGGTAACGCAAAGAGATGGTCTCCATTTACTCCTGATTGTTCATCAAAAGGTGTTTGTAACATTGACCTTTGTTATGTTTCTTCATTCATTGACGATGAATATGAAAAATGTTTAAAAAAATATAATTATACTACTTCATCTTGATGCACTTTTCGTGATACAAATTACTTTTTAGTTCTCTTAAATTTTATTGATTCCTGATCGTTTTTATTTTCCTTTAATTATTATCATTTCTTTACTTCTTTTATTTATTTTTTTAAAATCTCCTTTTTAAAATTTTTTTTTAACTTTTTTTTATAACATTAAATTTAAAACATTATTTTATTTTATTCTATATATAATTACAGGGTAACAATTGCATCCTCATATTTTTTCAGTGCACAATTAAGAGCTTGAACCAACGGATCAAGCATTCTGTTTTCAATTATTCTTTCATTTGAATCTTTACAATTTGCTAATTGAGCTTCCACACGCCCAAGACATTTTTTAACTGAAAAATAGTATTTTCTTAATTTAATTAAATCAGATTTAAAATTTGGATCAGTTGCAGGTGTTGATGCAGCCGTTAAGTTGAATTGTGTCCAAAATTGCCTTAAAAATTCAATCGATGTTGCATGCGTTAATTTGACGCTTTCAATTTTTTTATTTTCAAGGTTAATTTTAATTCCTATATCATAATCCGTGTTTTCTGGTGCCGAAGAAGTAGCAGCTGATGATGGCAACCCTAACAATTCTTTTAGATTGGTATTCCATGACTGTTGCGATTGTTTTGCATTTTGTTTTACTATATTATTAATATCTTTATAAGCATCATTTTGTTTTTTACCTTCTTTTTTCATATTTGTATATGCACAAGTAAGATCAAATTCAGTATTAAAAGTGTCTTTCATGGTTTTAATAATCTCGTCATATTCACAAGGTTCTGGATTCAAATTAGATTGGTTAAAAACTTTCTCTAAAAGCTCAGAAGGAACAATGTTTGATGCAACATTAGATGTCTGAGTATATTTAAGTTCGTTATACTCAACTTCAGCAGTTTCATCCAAATCCACTAATTCCAGTTCTTTCTCAAATTCTTTATCCAGATTAGCAACTGGTGTCACATCAGTTATATCAGCCATCAATCTCCTACTTAATCTATTCATTGTTCTTAGAATACCCACTAATTGTGGATCTTGATCATCTTTCATAGTAATATCAGGTTTGTTACCTCTCAATTGAGGATCATCTTCCTTATTACCTTCAATATCTAAAAATTTAGGTATTGGTGTATCAATTTCATTAAATAATCTAACCTTTTTTCTCTTGGCCATTTTTTCACTTGTACCAAGTTTCCTCTTTTTAGTTTGTTTATTAGAAGATTCCTGCGCTTTTTCATCGTGTAATATATGATCAACATTTTCATCTTCTTCAATTTCTTCTTCACCATCATAATCGGCATCATAATACAAATATTTGTCTAATGTTACATCACCACGATCATACAAATTAATCTTCTCACCCCTAAGTTTTCTGAACAATTTACTACTAAAAAATCTTGACCAAAATTCACCTTCAGACATTCTTGGAACATTATCATCATAAGCTTTTCGGACAATTGGATATTGTTTGAAAATTTCTTTGATTTTATCTCTTGTAACATTAACATTGACTTCATTATCACTTGAGGCTACGGGTTTAATTGTACTTAAAACGTTGTATGGACCTTTCTTTTGATTATTTTGAATTGCGAAAGATCGAAGTAAATGAATTCTACTCTTCCAAAATTCTTCGGCCTCCATACCCTCTTTGATAACTGCTTCTGTGAATGTACGCATTAATTTAATATTATCCCTTAATAATTTTTGTTGTAATGCAAGATTTTTAATTAATTTAGAACTATCTAATAGTTCAGCTAAAAATACATCATTTTTGACACCTGAATCATCAGGTAACTGACTATTTAAAGAATCTGGTTCATTGCTTGTTTCTAATTCTGGTTGAACGGATGATTCTGTTAATTCAGAAACCGGTATAACCGTTCCCAAGACATCAGCATTAACATTGGTTGCTTCTTTCTTCTTTTCAGTTTCAAGATTAATTGAAGTTTTCTTTCTGGCAATAATCTGTTGTATTGACACTTTTACATCATCCATAACCTTTCTACTATTAAACCCAAAAAGTAATTCTTTATTATTTTCCATACCTATTTTTAACATCATTTTGTCACTTGTTGGTGGCGTTGCCTTTAGATAACTTACTGTATCTAATGCCAATTCGACAAGATTAGTAGTTGCCTGCGAATCAGCACATCTCCATATCAACATTGCAGGAAAAGTATCTTCTGTAATAGTCAGTAACCCTGCCCTTTTCTTATGTGTTGCATGACCCTGGATACGTGCCATTTTGTCTATATTCAAATAGGTTTTTAATTCTTCAGTATATTAGAATAATAATTATGATTAAGAGGAAATTAAATGACTATAAGATTCAAGTTTTGATTATTTAGGACAGTTTGAAAATTCGCTTGTATGTATTATTAACATTATGCATTATTACTTATTTTTTTCTTTTCCATCTTCTTTTTTATATAAACTGTGCTACTTTATTTTCTGAAGCTTTTAAGATGCTCCATGAAGTGTGATAATCTTTGGTTACAAATTACTATCATTTAAATGTAAATTTTTCATGAAGTGTTTTTACAGATTTACAAAATCTAAATAGTATTGAATAAATATGAAAATCTGAGTCGGGAGACCATCGTGTACGATAATTACATCTTTCTGTAACTATCTAGCCATTCTCTACGACTTTGATTATACGTTTCTTCAGCCATATCATCTTCAACAATCATTCGGCTGTCCCCGGAATTTAATCTTCTATGTAAATTGGTACCCGTTAAGGAATTGTGCGTTGGTGAATCAGCCTCTTCATTGGTATCTAATGTATGATCATAAATTTCTACTGACTTGTTTCTGGTATGTTGGGGAATATTTTCAAAAGCTGCATCATCTTCTATACTTAAGGAATCATGTGCATCATTCAAGTCTAATCTCTTTCCAGACGGTGGCGTATCAAACGGTGAAATATAAGAATTACGTCCTTGCGTTTGCGGACTTTCAAAATCTTTATGATTATTGATTGATGTTTTTAATGAGGATGATGATTGACTCTTAATTTTGGTATAACGAAGTGGCGATTCTATTAACATTCCTGAAGGAATTCTTGTACCAGGATACATCGACGAATCTTCTTGAAGTAGTTTATATAAATCCATACTTGATTGTGAAGAAGTTTGTCCAGATCTTAATTTATTATTCTTTAATGGTGTACTAGGAGCATTCAACTCATTCAAATCATTAACATTTGATGATGATCTGTCATCTCCATCAAAAATTGGTAACATAGACTCATAATATGCTTTATAATTGTGATCACTTTGTTGCTTGGAGATTCCCCTTTCAGGTGATGCCGATTTCTGTATCGAATTTTTGCTTGGAGGTTGTTTCAAATCATCTGCAGAATCTTGATTAATCATTCTTAAACCCATGATCTTAGATTTTTTACGGAAAGAATATGAACCGTGTTTTATAATAACTTCAGGTTGATCATTACTCTCATCTGATCCGATTCCTTCCAGATCAGTATTTTTCCCACTTTGATTTTTGAGATCCTGTGTTGAAAAATCTTTAATATGATTGTCGTTTGGTGAGTTTATAATATTATCTAAGTCTAAATCGTTGACTTCATCATAATCATCAATATCCTGATGTTCTTCTAAATCTTTTTTGTATTTTACTTTTTGACGGTACCAAAAAGCGACAACAACAGTAATAAACACAAAGGTAGGGACTCCTATAGCCAGACCTACAGCCAATCCTGTGGTACTGTACATATTGTGTAAATATATTTGTTGCAATATTAGGAACCCTTGGATCAGAAATGGTTTTTTAAGAAATTTCTATATATAAATAATATAAAAACACAACAAGGAAAAATATTTATTAGCAGGAGACAAAAAAAACGGCGCAATATGCAATACGCAATACTAATTAGTATGAAGCATGAAGCATGAATTTGCGTGTATGTTCCTCACTAAGGTAAAATAAATTGACAGGATGATGTCTATAAAAGCGTTTCTACTTATTACAATATATACAAGTTCTTAATTTCTTTTCCTCAATTGACGACGATTCCATTTTTCACCCCTCTTTGTGACTTTAACAAGCTCTTTAGTAAATGTGACATATCCAAGTCTCTCACATAATATGAGCAAACTTTTCAAGTGATATTTGGTCCATACAAATCTATTTTGTGAACTTAACACTAATTTATATGCATCTCCGACATTACCTGTATGAGTTAACGTACTAAGCATTAACCTAGCAAATTTAAAATCAGCTTCATCTTGTTTTTCAATAGAGAATGTCTGGAATCGACTACTTTTTCTATATATACCACGTTCTGTCCATATTTTCTGTGCAAATGATAAACTACCTTGATGTCTAGCGATATGCATACACATATTGTATAATCTATCTGAACGTGGTATACTAACAACCCCTAATTTATCAAATTTAGGTTTTTTTTGAACAACAGTAGTTGTTTCACTATCATTTTCTTCAAAAACTTCATTTTCTGGTTCAGTTACTGGTGGTTCTTCAATGATAAAAGAAGATTCTTTGCCCTCAATTTTTTCTATACCTTCGGTATCAAAAAACGTCAACCTATTCCATTCACTTTCAAATATTTCTAATAGTCCGTATCTACCAACAACATAAAGATAAGCTTCAATTAACTCTTCACCAATATAATGCTTATTTACTGTTAATAAAATATACTTCCACAAAGCCCTAGCTTCATTTAACATCAATTTTTGATCAGCTCCATCAAAATTTTTTAATGGTAATAAAGGTGGTGCATCTGCATGAAATTTCAGATTAGTTAATTCTAATACTTTAGTTCTGATTGATGAAACTCTTGGATCTACTAATCCAACAGGCATATGCGACTTACCGTTCTTAGCTTGTTGAACAATATCACCAATTTTATAATATGTATTAAACAACCATTTTGTACATTTTGGATGAGGTAATTCGATATGTCCACTTAATTTTGTGTTTGTTTCACAAATATTCATCCAAATACCACGAACAAATGGTAAATCACCATCTACATATGCAAGATACATCATTATTTCCATCACTTGACTATCAACCGGATATCCATTTTCATAATACTCAATTATAAATTCCCAACCCTGAGAAACCATTCCACGGCGTGCACCACAACCTTTGGCCAATGCTAATAAAGCTTGAGGTTCTACTTTTATTTCTTTTTCAATCATTTCATTGTACACTGAAATACCATGTTCAACATTATTATTCAATGTATCTAATAAAATCATAGATGTATAAGTACGTGGTGATGGTGATGTTGATAATGATAAAAATTTCATTGTATCGAATGTCTCCTTTGCTAAATTATAATTATTCAAACGCATGTACATTTGCATAATTGATGTGTATATAACCGGTGAGGTTTTCATTGGATTTTTAGAATCTGGCAACTCATTTAATTCACTTATATATTCACGAACTTTATCTACATCTGATAATCTTGCATAATGGTTTAATAAAATAGCTTTTGTTGTAACATTAGCAACAATCTTATCATCTTCCTCAATTTTAACATCATTGCCTTCGTTCGAATCATTTATTTTCCCTATATCTATATCACGTAAAAGCAAAGTAACTAACATATGTGATTTTTCAGTGGGTAATAAGTTACATAATGCTAATAAATCATTCATGATTGCAACATTACCCCACAATACACCACTTAATAGAGCCAATTCATGTAATTTTTCAACTAATTGTGCTTTTTGATTTCTTGGTATTGATGTGATAAGCTTATGAAAATCAAAACTGGTAAATGAATCTTGTATAATTTCAGTCGTTAATGGGTTGCAAATATCACTTTTTAATAATGCATCAATGACAGGTTCCCAAGATGCTGTTTCTTTTTGTGTAATATTTGATAAAACTTCAGGCGTTAAGACATTAGTAATTGAACTTGGAAGAGGAATATATGGTTTTGGTGTTGGAAATAAAGTCAATAGATCATTTTCATCATTAATATTAATCATTGAATTCGTCTTAGTTTCGGTATCTGGTAAAGGCTTACTAGTTGTCTGGTCATGCTTAAGTAGCAGTTTTTCTGAAACTAGAGTTTCACTTGAAGAAGATATACTCAAAGACTTAAAAACTTCATCTATATCAGCCTCAGTGGTTTCTTCAGTACTATTGTTGGATAGATTTGTTTCTTTCTGTATATCCTCTCTTACTTTTTCCTCTTCTTTGGCTTTAATAACATTTTGAACTTCTTGAGTAAGCGATTTCAAAGCGGCAAATTGTTCTGCAAGTTTAGAATTCTGTCGATTTAATTCTCCTAGTTCTTTAGAATCTTCATGAGTAGGTCTTCGACGTTTCTTTGCATCTTCATTGACTAGTATAATTTGTGTAGTAGAAATTTTTCTTAATGGAATCACTATTCCAGATGAGGCAAGTACACAAGAGTATCTTGTAAAATGTGTATATCGTCTGAGCATGAATATTTATGGTTTGTTAAAAGATCTATCAACTTACAGAGCTATTACCACCTACAGACATCCTGTTCTACTGTCTCTTGTCTTGTCATTAGGTGAAAAAATAGAAAATCTAAAAATTTTCATGATTTCCCAAACGGGAAGTTTTATTTTTTTATTTTTTTTTATTTTTTTTAATTTTTCATTCTTTCTTCCCTTTAGGCTGTAGGGGCTGATTTGTGGTTTATGCTTTGTGATAATTTTGTCTTATAATTTCTATGAGGGAAAAAATAAACATAAAGGATTAAATTGGGAAATTTATTTAGCGTTTTTGAAGAGATTAGAAATGAATTGATATTTTAAAAATTTGGTTTACATATATATACTTGGAAAACTCAAACCGTACCGACAGAAGGCCGCTTGTCGGAGCTTGTAATGAAACCATTGCTATTTCCGCGTGTTTAGTAAGAGGATTATTAATGTGTTTTGCAAAAGCAGTTAGTAATCATTCTATATAACTTTTCACTTTAAGTATAAATATGTTTTGATATCCCCATCATAAAAATCAACAATTCTATCCTAGATATAACATGTCAATTTGTTTAAATAATTAATTCGGTTAATTGAAACCAAAACATTTATATTATTATGACATTATCAAAATCTAATCTTTTCAAATCTATCAAAGTCGGCAATGTTGAATTGGCAAATAGATTAGTCCATGCTCCATGTACAAGACTAAGATGTGCTAAAGGAAATGTCGCTACCGATGCAATGTTAGAATATTATGCTCAACGTGCAAAAGACAACAAAGGTTTAATAATGTTTGAAGCTGCCACTCCACTTGCTTCTTACGGTTATTATCCAGGTCAACCAATAATTGAAACCGAAACACAGGTTCAAGCTTTGAAGAAAATTGTTGACGAAGTTCATAAGAATGGTGCAGCTATTTCTTTACAATTAGTTCATGTTGGTAGAGCTGCAAATCCAATGGTTGCAAAATTAACTAATACACAACCAGTTGCTCCATCAAAAATTTATATGAGTAAAGAAAACGAAGAAGAATTTAAAGCTCAAGGCGTGGAATTGAAAGAATTATCCAATGCTGAAGTTAAGCAATTGGTTGAGGATTTTGTAGCTGGTGCAAAAAGAACCATTGATGAAGCAGGTTTTGATTTTATTGAAATTCATGCCGCTCATATGTATCTCATTGATCAATTTGTTAATGAAGCTTCTAATCAAAGAACAGATGAGTACGGAGGTAGTATTGAAAATAGGGCAAGATTTGTACTTGAATTAGTTGATGGAATCAGTGAAGCTGTAGGAGCTCATCGTGTTGGTATTAGATTTTCTCCATATATGGAATTTCAAGGTAGTTTAGGTATCAATTCAGAAACCAATCCAATTATTACATGGGGTTATATTCTTTCAGAATTGCAAAAACGTGCAGACAATGGTAAAGAATTAGCTTATGTTTCTTTAGTTGAACCAAGAATTAAAGGTAACCCTAGTGATCTTAATGAGTCTACTACTATTGATTTTTCTTGGCCAAGATTATTTTGGAAAGGAGTTATTGTAAGAGCTGGTGGACTTTTACATAAACCATTTATCAATAAATTAGAATCTATTATCAATGAAGATGATAAATTATTAATTGCTTCCGGTCGTTATTTTACATCTAATCCTGATTTGCTTGATAGACTTGCAAAAGATGAAGAATTTACACAATATGAACGTCAATATTTCTACACACCTTCTAATAAAGGTTACTTAGGTTTTGAAAAATTCGGTGTAGAATATGATGATTCTAAGGATGATATCGAGGCAATTGCTTTAGCCTGATCACAAAAAATCCACATCCATATTTTTTTATTATTAATTTATACATTTGTCATTCCCGAAAAATGACAGCTTTATATATTTTGTCATTGAATTTTAAGAATTTTTAGATTATCATTTATATTTATACTTTAACCAATTGAATAGAAAAACTTGTTCTTAAGTATTGCTGATTAAGTACTCCTGAACGATCATACGTAGACCAGTTTTGGTTAAATACATATTACTTGTTCAGTCATTGAACAAACAATTACTAAGAACTGATACAAATAAATATATTATAACTTCTATTGCAGAACAGAAAATTACTATAAATTAATATAAATAAATAAATAAATAAATAGATTATTACTTTCATTAACCAATAAGGGCATAATGATTCAGAACACGTCCAAAGAATTTTTCAATGTCAACATCTGATTCACCTATATGAACATGCGCCTTTGAATGGAAAATAACTTGCAAATTATTCCACCCAAAATGATAATCTCTAATAATACAAATAATAATGGAAGAAAACATTTTAACACCACGACCGCCACCTAAACACCAAAATACTAATAGTAATTCAATACATTTGCAAATGACTTTTTCTGGTAAGTCAAGTATTACATCTAATCCTGTTGCTACTGTTAAAATTGAATAATCATCTTTGAACTCTTTAAATAATTTTGTAACTGAATGTTTAGATAACAATTTTGTAAATCCATCTTTAAATTTAACTGTGAAAATATGTGCATGTAACCAATAAATTATATCCCTAACTTGAGGTGCTGTATAACCAGATCTCAAAAGCACCAATGAAATTTTAGCAAATTCAGTCAAAAAAGTTTGGACTGGTAAGGCAGGAATTTTAGGTAATTTATTTACATCAACACTGTTAGATGGAATCGGTCTTGTAATTGGTTGTAATATTGTTTGCAAACAAGATATCTCAAACTCTGACAATTGAAAATTTGTATTTTTAAATAATGGTTCAATTTCTAAATCTTCAATGTCTGTCTTTGTATTATTCTTCTTCTGGAATGGTGGCGATAACATAGCATTTGGACCAAGTTTATAAGTTAATAATTTTCTAAAAAGTGAATACCTTATAGTTCTATTAATATCAGTGACTAGAATATATTTTCTAACTTCACCACAATTGTTAGTTGTTAAAATTGATTTTTCAGATAAATATTTTAATCTTGCATCACCTATAATTCGATCATGTTCTATTTTAATTTGATGTTTTGAATTTTTCAAAGCTTGTTTACTTGTATTTTGAATCATTTTTTTAAACTGTTTTTCATGATTATGCAATTCTATTTCATTTTTCGGGGGGATCCATGAAGGTCGAGTTACTGAAAGTTTAGATAATTTTTCAGCAGATGCCATTGATAAATCATCTAAAGTTTTAATTAATAAGGGATCAGCAGTTGTTTTAGTTGACTGTTGTTTACGTTTTCTAAGTTCATCTTCTGCCTGATTATGTGATGTATATTCATAAAATGTTGATAATTGTTGAGCAGTTGGTGACAAAACACCAAACGATGGGTTCTTTTTTAACGAAGGACTTTGAAAAGATTGATTAGCAATTGGAGTCACAGGAGGTGGTAAAGTAGGTGAAGGTATTGAATCTAAAGGGCTTTGGAAAACAGGAGGTAGTTGTTCCTCAGCCAGCTTACCTGGTAAAGGAGATGGAGGTATGATTAAGTTTGATTCTGACTCGTTCCATGCCTTTCTTAATGCTTCCTTTGATTGCATTTCATTTCCATGTTGAAACATCCTTAAGGAACTTGCTGATGCAATTGGAACATTATACATAAAAATATCATGATCATTATCATTAAAGGTATCATCATTATCATCATCATATAATTTGTCCTTTTGTTTTTTAGTTAATTGCTGTGTGCTACGACGACGTGGAAGTCTTGTAACGGTTTGTGACTTATGATTATATGGATTTCGTGCATATTGTGACAAATATGGAGAACTTGTGTTTGATTTAGGCAATGGAATTGTTGGTGAAGACATTTTGCTTTGTGGAGAATGCAACAATGATGGCGTTGATCTAAATCTTTGAGGTAGTATTTGTTTCTTTTCATATCCACTATTAAGCTGATTTAAGTTTGGAGAAGATGGCAATGGTTTATTTTTATTAAATGAAGAACGTCGTAGAGTTATTGTAGATAATGAGATATCAACTGGAACTTCAATATCAGATAATGTATTTTGTAAATCAGTGTCACTCAAAGCACTTAAAATAGATGTGTCATGATCTAAGGAAGAATTTGCAATATCTATGACTGAAGGAATTGAATTTTCGCTTAGGATTGAAGTATCAGCATCAGCATCAGCTGGAGTTGGATCAGTAGAATTTTGTCCATTTTGTACTTTGGTGGAAGTGTCAATAACACTTATGCCGAAACCTTTGGACAAGGAAGACATTCTTCTGCCTTTGTTTTTTGACCTTATAACCGTCTTTGCGTGCTCTTCTTCTGTCACTTCCATCTATTTTTCTCCTGTGGTGGCCCGTGAAAACCTCGTAGGCTTCTAAATCGTTTTCATCAATTTTTGATGTTTACAGCTCGGTATGTCTATTCATGACAGAAATGTAAAAAATGCAATTCGGCTAAAACAAAACGAGCCTGCTTACGTAAATACAAAATAATTAAAAAAAAATAATTATAATATAGACTACTAATATATACGACACATGTATATAGCGCTCTTACTTACCCCTTGTTCATGCTATTGATGTTTCTTTATACTAACTAACTCAATATTATTTTAATATCGTAGAAACGTTTGTACAAAAACAATGAAAGCCTATGAACAATTTAAATTATTATACCCAGTTATCAAAACCTAAGGAAG
>JAJLXI010000030.1:0-222837 GCA_030571145.1 Pichia sp. yHKS168 | reverse complement strand
ACATCATCAAAATCAGATTTTTTCTACAACACTCTTAACAACAGTATATTCTTCTACTCCAAAAACACTTCCCTCACGGCCAAATCCTGAACAACGAACACCACCAAATGGTAATGCTGCTTCACTTATAAGACCAGTATTTACACCCACCATACCAACATGTAATTCCTCTTGTGCGATTCTGCATTCTTTAACATCATCACTAAAAACATAAGCAGCCAATCCAACATCTTCTCTGTTTCTATTGGCCATTGCAACAACAGAGGACATTGAACCATTATATCTGATTAAAGATGCAATTGGTCCAAAAATTTCAGTTTCGTAAATTTCCATTTCTGGTGTTACATCACCTAAAACTGTTAATTCATAAAATGTTGATCCTAAATCCGATCTTTTTTTACCACCATACAATAACTTTGCACCTTTATTTAATGCATCTTCTGTAAGATTAGCCACTTTATTGAGTGCACGTTCATTAATTAGAGGTCCATGTGTCACGTTTGGATCCATACCTGATCCTAGTTTAATATTTTTATCAAGTTTTTTCAAAAGGATTTCAACAAACTTATCATAAATTGAATCAGAAACATATACTCTATTTACACAAACACATGTTTGACCACTACTTCTAAATTTTGCTGCAATCATACCATCAACAGCTTTTTCCAAATCTTTTACTTTATCACTAACGATAAATGGAGAATTACCACCCAACTCCATTGAAACTTTTTTAACTGTACTTGCACTTTGTTTAAGTAACAATTTACCAACATTTGTACTACCTGTAAAACTAATTTTTTTTAATTCAGGTGACTCACAAAAAATTTTACCAAATTCAGGAGTTCTCATTTCTTCAACTGGTACAATATTAACAACACCAGCAGGAACGCCAACATTTTGACATATTTGGGCAAATGCCAGAGCAGTTAATGGAGTATCAGATGCAGGTTTAATAACTGCTGTACAACCTGCTGCAATTGCTGCACCTAATTTTCTTGTAATCATTGCCAATGGGAAATTCCATGGTGTTAAAATACCAACGGGTCCAATAGGTAATCTATATGAAGAAATTCTTTTAGTTGGATCAGCTGAACTTATAATTGATCCATTAATTCTTGGTGCTTCTTCTGCAAACCATTCCATAAAGCTAGCACCATATTTAACTTCACCAATTGAATCAGCTAATGGTTTACCATTTTCTAATGTTATAATTTTTGCTAAATCATCAACATTTGCTAAAATTTCATCATTAAGTTTACGTAATAGTCTACTTCTCCATCTTGGGGTTGTATGTTTAAACCTTTCAAATGCATCTGCAGAATTATTAATTGCAAATAAAAGTTGACTTTCACCAGTTGATGTTACGTTTGTTAATGTTGACCCATTAAAAGGATTGATAACAGGGAATTTTTTATTTGAATCAATCGAATCAGTTCCGAATTCTCCCGCAATGTATGGAACTGTTTGAATCAATTGTTTGTTTTGGATTGCATCAAGTGTCTGTAAAACCGCATGTCCTGTACTGTAGCTTCTTTTTAACATAGTTAATCAAGTATAATTATAGATAAAGTGGAAAGCAATACCCTAAATCATCAATTGAGGAAAATATTGAAAAAGCATGATATGACTTAATATGGCATAGAAGATAGAAGTGAAATAAATAAATTTGAAAAGAAAATTTATTTCCCATTTCTCGGATAGGCGATAGGCGATAGGCGATGCGATACTTAATATTTTATTGTTTAATTTATAGATTTTGATTTTCACATTTACAAATTTTATAAAAAAAAATATCATTATAATTTCATTCTATTCGTTTATATATATGGAATCATTCTTCTTTATCAATTTTATACAGAATATCTAAAAAGCATCCCACAAGTTCATTAACAACACCACGAGTTGAAATACTTTCCGCAACACCATATAATTGTGCAGTATCACTTTTAATGGCATCTGGACCATCATTTTTAACAATTTCAACACATTCAGAAACACATTCTTTTAAATTTTCAATTAATTGAGAGATTGCTTGTTCTGTTAATTTTGTAACTGCTAAATGTAATGCAGCTGGTTGTTGTAATGAACTTAAATGCCAACCATATTTTTTACTTAACATATCACCTAAAGCATGAACATTTATAATATCACTTTTAAATGCTACAACAGATAATAATGGATCACCGATTAAATCTAATTCTGGAATTTCCTTTTCAATTGCATTTCTTAAAATTTGACTTGTTTCTAAAATATTTTTAATTACCTTAATATAACCAGATTCACCTAAGTAAACCATTGTAGCCCAAGCACCAACTGTTAAAGCACCTGGACGTGAACCAGCTAATGTTGGAGATCCATATATACCACCGACCCAATCAGAAGATATATAATATTGATATTTTCTATATTCTGGAGAACGATACATGATAATAGATGATCCCTTTGGTGCAAAACCATATTTATGAGTATCACAAGAAATAGATGTAACACCAGGTAATTTAAAATCAAAATCAAAAGGTAAAGGTTTACCCATTGCTTTTTCATAATAAGCAATAACAAATGAACCTAAACAACAATCAACATGTAATGGAATATTATATTTAATAGCAATATTAGATAATTCAGGAATATTATCAATTGTACCATATGGAAAATTAGGAGCTGAACCAAGAATAATAACAGTATTTTTAGTTATTAATTTTTTCATATGAGAAATTTTTACAGTAAAAGTATCTTCATCTAAATCAGCTAATCTAAGTTTCATATTAAAATATTTTGCAGCTTTAAAAATTGCAGCATGAATTGTTTTAGGAGCTACAATTTCAGGATTTGTAATACCTTTTTCAATACGACCTTTTTCTCTAGCTGCAAGACAAGCTAATAATAAAGATTCTGTACCACCAGAAGAAGTTGTACCACAACCAGTAGATGGTGCATTAAATAAATTAAGAACCATACTAACAACTTCAGATTCCATTTGTCTAACACCAGGAAAAGCATCTGGATGTAATTGATTAGCAACTGCAAATTTATGATAAGCTTCAGTTTGTAATTGAATCAATTCATCACCACCATGATAAACAGCACCAGAAATTTTTCCATCTTTCCAAGCAACAGCTTTTAAATCATCTAAAGAATTTAATTGATTCATAACTTGATCTTTAGATAAACCATTTGAGGGAATTATATGATGATTAACATCATTAGCTTTAATAATAAGTTGTTTTTCTAATACTTTCCTAGTATCATTAATTTCTTTATCAACTTTATTTTTAATTGCAGGAATCATAAAGAAAAATGAACAAGATTTTTGAACCAAAAAAGAATAAACAAATTGAAATGTCCGTAAAATACCATAACCGTAGACTGTTGATATTACGGGGTAAAACAAGTAATTATGAATCACATAAACAAAAAGAAGATCTTTTATTTTATCCAATGTTGACCTAGTAAAATAGTATTCAGTAACAAATTCTTTAAATGTATCAGCAAACTCCATTGTGGTTAATAACAAAACAAAACAAAAAGAAATTGAATTGAATCAACTGACTGACTAATAAAATAATACAATATAATATAAAATCTGAGGCTATTGTCTACTATATATAATATATTATATATCAACTGTCAAAAGACGCTCCCTCCCTGTTAAAAAAAAAAAATTGTATTTCCGCGCATTATTCTATTCTAATCATGTATCATTTCATTTTAAGCGCTTAAGCCGTTGAGAATTGGGCTGTTTGCTTGGTTTGCTTAGTTTTGTTTATAGGTTTGAATTTGGACTGTTTTCAGTGCGTCACACTTTTTTATTTTTTTTATTTTTTTATTTTTCGTTTCTGTATGTATGTATGTATGTAACATGAAAATAGAAAAAATTGGTTTTTCAACTTTTGCATGTCCTTTGATAATATTGATTTTTTATTTTATTTTGTTTTATTTCATTTTATTTTGTTTTATTTCATTTCATTTTATTTAGATTACAACTGGATTAATTATTTCAAATTTTTTAAAATATATATAAATGTTTATTAGAAAGGTGCAAAGATGGAACTATCTAAGACCGACAGTCAGATATGTCAGACAGGTAGGCAACCTTGCAAGACGAGAAATACAACCACCAGCTTTTTTTCAAGATATTGACAAAAAACCACCACCATTTCATCAATTAACAACTAAACAAAATGATATAATACAGAATAATCACAAAAATGTTAAATTTGAGAAAAAAATGTCAATATTAGATCTTTTTAGGAGTAAAAATACTAGGAGTTCAACATGTAAATTATTTTCAAGTCTTGTCGTATTACAAATAATTATTTTTTATATTTCTTCTAATGCTATAATAGATGAACTTGATGATAGTGAAACAAAATTATTAGATCTTTGGCGTCATTATGAAATTAAAGATATTTCACAAACTGTAATGGCAGTTCATATTGGACAACTTAAACAACAATTAATTAATGCAGGTATTAAACCTGTAACTCCACAACAAGCACTTACAGTTTCACAACATTTGCTTTCATTTGCCAGAGATCAATATACAGGTAATTTAATGATATATGTTGATCCAAAAAGTCAAATATATAAATTAGTACCTTTTAGTTATGAATATGATATCCAGAAAATACCCAAACTGAATTCAGTAATCGATCAAACATGGGATGAATATAATAAAGGTACAGAGAAAACTAATGGATAAAAATCGGACAAATTGAAAAATAAAAAAAAAATTGATAAAAATAATAAAAATAATATGCATATAGAACTACTTTACTTGTTTATATAAATATTAGTGTAACATTTTAAAAATAATATGTATTAATAAATAAATATTAGACTAATGTATGAAAAACATTTTTTTAAACTTACCTTAGTGTTGTAAATTTTATAAAACTTTTCAGTTTTAATTTTGAATTCGTTAGTTTATATTAATTAATATATAAAAATTGATGAAATATTCCAGTTTCCTTCAAATCAACCGCAACTTATTTTTTTTAAATCAATTTGAATAATAATTATATTAAATGTTATTTTCCTTCAGCATTTATTCCTTAACTTGATTTTTTCTTTTGGGAAAGACAAAAGTAAGATAAAAAAAGTTAGATAGAAGATAAAATATAGAAGATTAAAGAATCCATTAAAAAGAACACCAGATATTATTTTATAAAACCTATATTTTGAGTCAAACATTTTTAAAATAGAACTAAACCGCAAATGATTTAATTTAAACCGCAATTTGTAAATATTTCAACTACTATATAATACCAAGATTTAGTAACAAATTAATAACAAAATATAAAGATAATTGATTCATTTATTTAAGATTATCTTTTTGCATTTTTGCCTAATTGGGAATAAGTGCGGTCAAAAGATCGTTAAACATGCGGATATTAGATTTTTAATTTTTCGTTTTTTCATCACCGAGGAACATTATGTCTTTGTTCAATCCGTTTTGTTATCTGTAAACCTATATTAAAATAGCTAAAAAAAAAATAAAAAAAAGATAGGAATTTATAATAGATATTTTGTTTATAAGTGCTGAATTTTAGACAGAATCAAAAGGGGAATTTAACGGATTAGTTTGACAGATATATTATCGCTGCATCGCAATAACCGATAACAACTTTCACCAAGTTCAATTGTTAGCTGTTTTATCAATAACTCTTATCAAATCAAAACTTGTTTTTTAAGCTTTTTATCTATAAAAAGAGATTACTTTTCTCAATACTTGTTATTTTTCTTTTTCTTTTTCTTTTTTTGTTCCTTGCGTTCATCATTCTACAAGTAAATAAAATTTTGAAATAGCATAATAAAAATACAATGAGTGAAGAATACTCAGATCAAGAAAAAGAGATTGCCAGTGTTCACGTTACTTCTATTAACAATAATTTTACAGAGTTAGATACAATTATTTCACCATCTGGTAAAATCATCCATATTGCTCATGATGATGCACATTTAGATGAGGCATTAGCTTTTGCAAGAGAGCATGGTCATATTGAAGTTTCCGAACAAGAGGATAAAAAAGTTCGTAGAAAACTAGATATGATTATTATGCCTTTATTTTGTTTCCTTTATATGAACCAATTTATGGATAAAACAGGTATTAGTTTTGCTGCTGTTATGGGTATTCAACCAGATTATCATATGAAAGGTCAAATGTATTCATGGACTAATTCAGCTTTTTATTTAGGTTATTTATTTGGTGCTCCATTTGCTGCTGTTTTATTACCAAAAGTTCCAACTATTAAATTTGTTTCTTGTGTTATTATTATTTGGGGTTTGATTCAATGTTTACATTGTGTTCCAAGAAGTTATGCTGCTTTCATGTTTTTAAGAACATTCTTAGGATTTTTAGAATCTTTCGTTGCTCCAATTTTCATTATTATTTTAAATCAATACTATAGACATAGTGAACATTTTGGTCGTACTGGTATTTTCTATGGTTTTAATGGTATGGGTTCAATTTTTTTGGGTGCAGTTTCTTATGCTCTTTATACAAACAATAAATCTTATTCCCTTGAATCTTATAAAATTTTATTTTTGATCATTGGATTAATGACTATTCTCAATGGTTTCCTTATTTTGTTTATTATGCCAAATACTCCAATCGAAGCAAAATGGTTGTCTGAAAGAGAAAAGGAAGTTATAATTGAAAGAATTAGGGATAATAATCAAGGTTATGGTAACAAAATTTTTAAATGGGAACAAGCAAGAGAAGTTTTAAAAGATCCAAGATCTTATATTTATCTATTACTTTCATTATCAGTTGCAATTCCAAATGGTGGTATTTCAGGTTTTGGTACAATTATTATCAAAAGTTTTGGTTTTTCTACTGAAGATGCTTTGTTATATAAAATGCCAGTTGGTGCTTTTGAATTAGTTGCATTAGCTGGTCTTCCAATTATTACTAGATTTATTAAGTCAAGAATGATAATTGCTATTAGTTATTGTGCTGTTATTCTTTCCTTCATTTGTGTTCTTGCATTTTCTTCAAATGATTGGGCTGCATTAGTCGGTTATTGGGTTTTCGGTATTTCACCAGTTGGTATAATTTTAATTACTTCATGTATCACTTCAAATACTGCAGGTTTTACTAAAAAAATGATTACTACAGCAATTATGCTTTGTGGTTATTCTGCTGGAAATGTTATTGGTCCACAAACTTTTAGAACATCTGATGCTCCAGATTATAATAATGCCAAGGCAGGGGCTGTTGGCTGTTATTGTGCCACTATTGTTCTAATGATTATTTTAACTTGGTACAATATTAGAGAAAATAAAAAAAGAGACAAACAAAGAGCAGCATTGGGTGATAAATACATTATTCCTGATAATGTTGAATTTGCTGATTTGACTGATTTTCAAAATCCAGAATTTAGATACAGGGTTTAATTTAAAATATTAAACTTTGAATATTTTTATACCTTTTTATACTTTTAGAGTTACTTTTTATTCTTTTATATTTCTTTAAAGCTCCATTTCGAAAAATTCAGTCATAATCAATTTATCCAGCTGCCTGTATTCTAATCTCGTGAATGCTGTTTATTCCCCGTTCCGGGTTTTAATTTTCTTTCTTTCTTTTTTTTTTCTTTTCCTTAATTTTTTTTGAAAGCTGCCCTGCGCCCTGCGCAAGATCCTGTCTTTCAGTTCTTGCAGCTGATGATTTAATGCGGTGGCCGGTTAAGGAGGAAATGCGGGTTTCGGATACAGCATACAGCTCTGTTAAAAATGTTGCATACCAACTTTTTGATAATCCAACTCAGTAATTGTAACAGGTTACAAAAATTTTTATTTATTAAAAAATAATTTGATTTGTTCATATCTTTCATGTCAGACCAGATTGTGGGGATCAACCGTTCAATATCTGCATGTAAGAGATGTCGAAAGAAGAAAATTAAATGTTCACACGATTTTCCAAAATGTAAAGGTTGTGAGAAGGCGGGAACTGAGTGTGTTTCCATGGATCCAGCAACTGGTAGAGAGATTCCAAGAAGTTATATCGTTTATTTAGAAAAAAGGGTTGCTGAACTTGAACAACAAGTAGAAGATAATAAGGGTTTAAAAACTATACAAGTGAAGACTCATCAGACAGAAAGTACTAGTAATACTACTAGCAACATACCTACCACTGAGTCAAATCAAATAGAAGAATCTTCTACATGCACGCCAAATGATCAAACTGATTTTTACGAAACAAATGGTTCAGCTGATCGATTAAAGCAAAACCATGAAATTATCAATTCGATAAATAACTACCAATCAACTTCAAACGATGATGATTCATCAAGACCAACAACATTTTCCGGAAATGGAATAAGTTTCTCAAAATTGATGTTTGCAGCTTTACATTTTAAAGATAATGATAATAGAGGTAAAGAAAGGAGAGCATCATCAACAACTATAATTAAACCACCAATTGATCCAACCACAAGTTTGATGTCTTCATTTTCGAAGAATATTGCATTGTTACCACCAAAACAACAGGCTTTGGATTTCTTATCTTTATTTTTTGCTCAATCGAATTCACAGCTACCAATATTTCATCGTGAAGAATTTCTTAAAAGTTATTTTATTCCAATTTATGGTAAGATTCCCGAATCTTCATCATTTGCATCTATGTATACTCCAATCGATTTGAGTTTATTACCAACAATTGAAGAACAAGATACATGGTACTATCAATATACTAGATTATTAGATGCTGCAACAGGTGCTAATCCTGATATGGATCCATTTGAATTTTCTGCGGCAGTTGATGTTCCACGAAGATTTAGAAAAGCATTATATTTTGTAAACATAGTTTTTGCACTTGCAAGTAGTATCTGGCATTTACAGTTTCCTGGTGAAATTTCTGAAAATTTTAAGAATGCAGCTTTATTGCATATTGAAGAAGCTTATTCTAGTTTAAATAGATTAGAAGCATTGCAAGCGATGTTATCATTGACTTTATATTCGCTAATGAGACCTTGTGTTCCTGGTGTTTGGTACTTATTAGGATCATCATTGAGATTATGCGTTGATTTAGGTCTACATAATGAACCATCATTGGATAACTTAACTAATGCCTTTACTGTTGATATGCGTCGAAGGTTATTTTGGTGCTGTTATTCCTTAGATCGACAAATTTGTGTATATCTTGGCAGACCTTTCGGGATACCTGAAGAATCGATTAAAGTATCATTACCCTCGATCCTAGATGATCAATTTATTACTAATGATTCAAATATGGAATCATTATATTTTAAAGCTAAACTAGACCAACCTTCTTACAAAACAATTGCATTGACAATGTTTAAAATTCGACGATTACAAGCAGAAATTCAAAGTATTTTATATGATAATAGAGAAATACCACGAATATTTTCATCATTGGAATCATGGTTGACAGATATAAGTTATAGATTAGATAGTTGGAAAATGAATGTTCCTAAAACTTCAAAATTGATGAATTGTGAATTTACAACAGAATTTTTTGATTTGAATTATTACCATGCACGGATGATGCTTTATGGTTTATCACCAAATAGATGTGTCTTAACTACCAAAGATTTATTGGATATTTATGATGCTGCAAGGGCTACATTGAACGTATTCTATAAATTGCACAGTCGAGGTGCATTAAATTACACTTGGGCAGTTACACAAAATGTCTTTATGGCACAAATGAATTTTTTATATTCAATATTTAATAGCGACGTTGTGAAGAACTCAACTACAATCAAAGAAGTTCAAAAATTCACATCATATTCAAATATTATCCTAAAAAGTTTAATTGATAAATGTAATGCAGCTGAACAATGTCTTGAAGTTTTGACTATTTTAAGCCAAGCCGTTGTGAAATTAAAATACCCAGAATCCTTTGAAAAGCTGAAAATGGATAAAAAGGATTTAGCGACTTCTCATAACATGAATAGATTGCCATCAGAAGATGAAGTAAAAATTTTACAACCTGGAGGACACATGACAGGGAACATGAGAAGATTGATCGTAAGTATTCCTGAATTAATTAATTCCGAAGAAAATAAGCAGAATATTAGCAAAGAGGAAATTGGCGCTGATAGAAAAAGAATGAAAACTGAAAGTCCAAGCATAAATTTATACAAATCTTTAGATAATATTAACACGTCAAATTCAAAAAATGAAAGTTTGAGTATTAATAATTATGAAAATCAAACTTTAGATATTAATGGTAACATTTCTCTGTGGAATATGAATGAATTTGATTTTGAAAAATTTATGGAACAAGTTTATAAAGCCGACTCTCCTGATAGTACCAGGTCATTGAGTAGATTGCCAAACAAATGTAATCTTAACGAGGGAAACACACCCATTCATTTAAGACCAAATATTGACTTATATCCCACAGGCTCATCAATATCAGGATCTAGTAGCAGTCAGTATGCAACAAGTGATTCAAATAGAAATCCTTCACAACATCCAAATCAAAATCCAAACGTTTCAAATTTAGATTTTAATCCAATTCCAACCCACTTGATGAAATACCCCACGCAGTCGCAATCACCGAATATTGAATATTCTACTCACCCCCTGACTCGTCCTAATCTACAACCATATTCTACTTCATCAAATCAATATTCAATACATCCTACTTATGATTCTACACTGGCAGCGACCTATCCTTTTGCGGGAATCACAAGTCCTGGCAGAGTTAATCCAACCGAGGCAGATATAGAATCTCCTGAGTCAAAGAAAAAAGATAATAAAGAAGGTAGAAGAGTTTATAAATTGATGTTTGAAACGGGTACTGAAAGTATCTGGGATCAATTTTTTGCACAACCATCAAAACTTGAAGAATTTTAAAATTACAAGCTCAGTTCCTAAAATCTATTACTTTTTTGGAATAATCTATGTACAGTCTATATATGTAATTTTTACTTAAAAAGTATGTTTGGTCCATGACTTTGGTCCACCATCTTCATATTTTGGTTCATTATGTTCAGTAATTTCAGGTGGATCAGTTGGATTTATTTGTTCACCAGTCTCTTCATAAGAATCTTGTGACTTTTGCAGTTCAGGTGTTAGTAAATCATCCTGTACTTGTGTTTCTAGCATATAAACATCGGTTATATAACCAACATGAACATCTGGGTCGCCATGACATGAATGATGGACAGTATGTAAAACTGAATGCGGAATCAAAGTAGCTTCTTCTATTTTAAATTCAGAGTTTTCTTCTTTTATAGTATCCACGGTGTCGGAATTGATGAATGCATCTTTGTTAAATACAGTATAATTTTGTTCTTCAGGATTAGGTTCAGCAGTCTCAGATCTTTTTGCAGCATCGTCAAAAACATCTGGATCAGTTGATAAAAAATCATTTTGAAGATTTTTTACCTTCTCATCTGAAAATACTTTTAGATCCTTTGACTCATCTTGTGATTCAACTTTTATTGCTTTTTCGGAAGGGGAAGTAAAAACTTCGTCGGTAATTTCAGATTCTCCAAATTCGATATCTTCATTTAATTCCACTTCTTCAGATTTTGCAGGTTTTCCTTCATAAGTTTCCATTAATTCTCTTTCCAATTCTAGATTGACATCTTTTCCTAATTTTCTCCATACTGCAACAAAACCGCCAGCAACGGTTCTAACACCAACCTTGGGACGAACAGAATAACCTATTTTCCCTGTAGCTCTAATAAATGCTCTTCTTGTATCCCATTCTTTTAATCCACCACCTGCACCATCTAATAATTGAACAGTACGTTCATGTTCTAAATGTAACGAAGTTGGAATTTCAAGTTTCGATAACCTTTCATTTTCTTCAGCAATTGCATCAATCGCATCAACAATTTGAGTAATGCTAGGACAAAAAACGATTATAAAACCACCTGTTTTAACATATGGAGCTAATTTAACCATTTCTTCATGGTAATTTGGCATATCTAAAAATATACCTGATAAAAATGCATCTTTGTCATCGGAATCGAATTCCAATTTTTGTTCTTTTTTAGAAATTAGTTCTCTTTCTAACCATTCTTTACCTTCATCAGTAGTGATCCAACTACTTGGACTATCAGCAACATGAAATTCAACATTATTCAAATACATTCCTCTTCTAAAACCTTTTAATGTTCTCTTACCTGTAATACTATGAGATCCATTACAATCAATAGTATGTAAGACAGCACCACGTAAATTCGAATCATTTGCATAATGGGCTAAAGCATTTGCAGGATGTAAAACTTTTGAAATTGCTAACGTTAAACTTCCATGACCCGTACCTGCTTCTAAAAACTGTAATGGAGTTATTTTACCACCATCTTCAGTTGGAGCGTCAGGATAATCAATATGTAAATCAGTTAAAGCAACAATAGCTTGTGCATCAAATGAATAAATTGGCTGAGCTTTACGTTGCGATAATGTGATCCATTGTTCAAGGGTTGGACGAGAACATATATATTTTGCAAGTTTATTACGAGTCTCAATTGTATGAACTTTACCAAGTGGAGAGGCGCCTATTAAATCGGAATGTGGAATCTTACCAAAATTAAGATTAACATTAGCGTTGGGGAGATTTTTTAAAGGTCTTGATAACCATTGCTTTTTAGTAACTGTTTTCTTTAATGGTGTAATTATAACGTAATCACCAGCTTGAAAATTGTCAGAAATGAATCTTCGATTAACTTTAGAAAATGATGCTTTTATAGTGGATGAATGAGTGCTGAACATTTCGTTTTTTTCTCCCTTCAAAATGATATATCAAAAACACAAAGCAATATTCATATATCTTTTGAGATTAAAGATATTGAATTTTATTTATGGAATTTTTAGGTGTTTGAAAGTAAAAAAAGGGTTGAATCATAAAGGATAAAAGTTAAAACGGACTGTGGACTCTGGGAACATGAAAAAATTAAAGTATTGATGTTTTTTATCGCTAATAGCTAATAACTAATAACTAATAACTAATATTATACGCGGATTTTAACAGCTCTAGAAATCCCAGATTTCGGTAGGGATAATTTTATATTATTCTCGACGAACAATGAAAATTGCACTCATTGCGTTTTCCCACCATGTAAATGGATTTTTTCCTCCACGTTCTTCGTCTTAGTTTCTTTAAAACCTTCCTATAAAGGTGGACACACAGATTACTATATAATACTTATATTACATATAACAAATGTTGTGTTCATAGCCACAGGTAATATCATATCGGACATACATGTATGCAAATAATGCAACAGTTGAGCATATATGGTAAGCTTATTGTATCGTATCAATGCAGTTGTTGAATCTAAAGTTAATTCAATATCTACCAGGAACGCTTATGAGGTAGTCCGAATTGCTCAATGCTGGACTTAACATGTCAAAACACATTTCGATCATGTGACATATGCATTAGCACTCTAAGAAAGATGCCATCAAGGTTTATGATTGTTTCACAAGGTTAGCAAGACTATGTCCTCTTATGAACAAAATATGTATCGTATATATGGTCAATTGTAGTAAATTTGAGATAATTTCCCCGCAACATATAAAGAATATACAGAACTGCAATATGCGGTGAAGGCTTGCTCACTTATTTTCCTTGTTAGTGTTTCGGAATAATTTACTTTCAGTCATCAATCAATAATAGAAAATTTCTTTCCCGTTTTATTCTTAAAATACCGATTTTATTAAAAAAGACGAAGATATATATATAGCTAAAAGAGATACTATTTAATTTAATTTCAAAGCAAAAAAGATTAAGCATCATAGCTCAACTCATTTTAACAGCTAAATCGTGGATACTAGTAAATCCTATTTTTATCCGTAATAAATCTTTGAGCATTCTGCGTGAGCTTGTTGGATCGAAATCGATTTCGTAGGCTTGAAGATAAATCCTAACTCTTGAGAGAGTCAATTGTTCAATTTCTTCAGCAGACCTGAGGTAAGGAAGCGCTGTATTTGCTGGAATTACTGATGTCCTTAGGAATGGAACATTTACCCCTTCCATTCCCATATCCCTTGCAATTCTATTTTCTGACACAGCAGTAGCAAAATCATGTATTCTCGTTATTTCCTCGTTAAAAGCTTTTTGTTCATTCATGAAAGTTCTTACTTCTTGCTGAAAACTGGATATATTTTGTAATAGTTGCATTAACACATTTGCAGTATTGTTGGCCTCTACACGATCTAAAAGATCCCTCTTTTGTCTATTTAAATTGTCATTTGCAGTTTCTAGATTGCTAATAAAAGCTAGAATACTACTTCTTCTTTTATCTGGAGGTGGGAGTATTCCTCTATTATTTGCAAAAGCTTCATCTGGTATTTCAAGGACTTGATTCATGTATTCTTCAAATACGTCTTGCTGTTCTTCTTCAGATTCAGCCATATCGTTATCGGTTATTATTATAGATTTACAAAATAATTATAGGCGGAAAAAGGAAGATATATATTGCCAAAACAGCAAATTGAATCAAAAAAGGGAAAAAGATGAGCCTTCTATAAATTAAGATATTTGTAAGAACTTGACGACAGATTTTGAGCGAAACAAACTTTTATCAATTCAATTAATTGCTTAAGAACTAGTTCATTAGACCATTCTTCATTTTATCATGTTATTAGCTAATATTGATGCTGTACACACAATTAATTATTATTAGTAATTATCTATGAATTGTTTGATCAAAGGGATACTTTACATATGAGCAAATTAAAGAATTAAAATAGTTTACCAATTAGAAAGTTACTAAAATCAAAATGACTGATAATCGTTTCAATAACTAATTACATTTCCTAAGATGTGATGTTATAAACAGAATTTTAAAATAGCAAGTTAAGTATTTTAGAACAATATGGAAAGGTTAGAATAATCATATCATTTTCAAATATAGAAATATCTAAAATGGAATTGAGCAATTAAAATGGGTATCTAAGAAGAAAGTTAATTTAACTAATTACAAATGAGTTAATCAATAAACTAACTAGATTATTGGAACAGAAACAATATTCAAGTAGGTCGTCTTCCCACTTTTATACAAAATAGATTTGATTTATGTTTATAAGAATACTTCATATATTATTTTTATAATTTCTTTTAACATCCACTTTTTACTTTAAACAATCTCTCTTATAGTTATCTACCCATATCTTACTATAAGTACAATAACTATCTCTCCCTTATTTTAGCTGAAAAGAATGTTTATTTTTGTTAGCTATTTTGTTGTTATATATTTATTATTAAATATAACTATTTCATTATATTATACTTTAGGTTCATTACTATAATAAATTCCATTTTAGGTTCTACTATTTATTATTATTTCAACTTAAGGTATATATCCGATTAATTTTCATAACTTATAACTATAGCATTTATTACCATATGTGAATATATTATTATGACTTATCAAGTCAAATTAAATATAATATACATGGTTACGGTATGGTAGGATTAGCGTGTGTCGTCCCACTATATGTACAGTGAGCGGGACATATAGTATATACGCTACCATCTACCATCACAGAAAATTCCAATAATATTATTATAACATTTTTCCCATGCGTTTGAAATTCGTCAGAATAGCTTGCTTCTCCAGCACAGAATACTAAATTTTGGCCTTGTATTCTGAGGTTAACTTATGAGGGTGGATATACCTTTGTAGCATTGTTCTCACCTAAACTAGTGGTATTTACTGGCAAGGTCTGATTGATTATTTTGTCCATGTTTGTATTAATTACATTGTTATGACCACATTCCTTAAGTAGCTCTTGTTACTCATGTTTTCGCATTTTGGAAACCAGATCCATTAGCTTGGATCTATTGGTAGCACTGATCGTGGCCATTTTAATTTAAGGATATCGACTCCAGCTGTAAATAAATACAATTTATATTAACTTAAAAAAATAGAAATATAGAGCAAATAATAACTGAGAACACTATGTAATCTTCAAAATCATAGAAAGCACAATAAATTTGAAGCATGTATTGGAAATTTTGAATCGTTACTTTATTAAAACAAAAACAAGTCACAACAAAATTAAAAAATAAAAGTAAGTGATATACATAATATATGAAAGAACCATTTTCTCTAATATATAGTGCTGAGATAACCGGTCGGAATTGCATGATACTTCGCAAGTCTTTTTTTAAGATCGTTAATGTCTCCAACAGTGGATTGACTATATCCAATGAGAAAGCTCCTAACTTGTTCTAATGTCAAGGAATTAATATCTTCAACTCGTTTAATAATCGGAAGATTGGTAGGTCTCTCTCCCACAACAAATGGCCTCTCCACGAATGTTCCTAATTCGAGGAATTGCTGACGGTTGCAAATCCATTTTATATTGTGATTCGTTTCAACATTTTCCATCTGCATTTTGGATAAAGTTGAAGAAATATCATGAAATTTTTTATACAACAAATCCACTATAGTGTCATCGATATTCTCAATATCTGTTTGTGCATCAGCTATATTATTTTCATGAACTGCAATTCCCTTTTTCACAGTTGCCATTTTTTTTTAGCATCATTGATGTCTATTTGGGCATCTACAATATCGTCTTCATGAACTGCAACCTCCTTTTTTACAGTTTTTAGCTTCACTTTAGCATCCTTGATGTTATCCTTAGAAGTGGCAATCTCGGATCATCTTTCAGTTTTATATTGAAGCAAAGCATTTAAGACTTTAGGATCTTCTAGATCCTTGATTCTTCAGGATGTATGTTTCTCTCTTCAGACATCCGAAAGCTTCTATGAGTAGATTTTATAGGTTTGAAAACAATAAAAAACAACAAAAGACAGAGATTAAAAAAAAGATTGTGTGAAGAAAAACGAGGATTAAAATGAGCCTTTATTTATTATTTATAAAGAAAGGAGTACACATTGGATACACGCATAGTATAATTTGGGAATTCGAATTTGTGTTTCAAAATTTCGGGGTCCTCTTGATTATGTTTTCATTATCATATTAAAAAGTTTTATCAAAATCTAATGTCTTGATTTTTTTTTCATCATCAACATTGAGGTGAAACATTTTTGTAGGTTAAATATGTAAAAAGATGAAGCAATATAGACTTGATATAATTATATGTGATATGGTTGTAATAAAATTTAAGATTAATTGCTAAAACTTACATATAGTCATGGATCTGATAACAAGAAAATTCTTTTAATAACTAACTAAGTTTCTCAAAGCAATGTTATATTTTGTTTGCAAGATTTAAAAGAGTTAGTGGTTCAAGCGTTAAATGCTAGTAAACGGACAATAAAAATCTGTAAATTGTTGATTGGGAATTTTGTAACAGTGCCATCATTGAACTGATGGGTGTAACAGTGTAAAAAAGTTTTTATTAAATGAAATTTAGCGGAATAACTTTAACTCAATTGCAAATTCATTATATAAATAGTGGCTCTCCTTTATTTCTTCACGCATATTCCAATTATTTTTACATAGTACATGCAATTTTAATGTATTGAGTATCAACCTTAAATTATCACAAGGTTTCTACATTAGAGAAACTTAGCTTTGTTTTTTTTTCAATGTTGGATTCTCTGATTTGGCATCAATGGATAATATTGACTATCGAGTCTAACATTGGTGTAAATGAATAACATTTAGTCAACTTATATAAAATTATATAGCAACACTTAAGACAAAGAAGATGATGTAACCATAAACAATTCTGTAAAATACCTAGAATTAAAGCTCGTTACTAAAAATTCCAAACTAATTTATTAAAACAAAAACAAATGAAATCAAGATCAAAAAAAATAAAAGCAATTGAATATACATCCATATTAAGAAGGAGATTTCTTGCTTATATTGGGAAAAGAACTTGGCGGAACACCACATGTATAAGCCAAATCATTTCTGAGATCTGTTGCTTCTCCGTCAATGGGTTTACCGTAACCGACAAGAAAATTTTTGACTTGTTCCAATGTCAATGCATTGAGATCTTCTATATTTTCAATGGTAACAAGATCATCTGGCTTTTTTCCCACAAGAAAAGGAAGCTCATTAAAAGTTCCAGTATCATTGAAGATTTCTCTATTTACCATTCTTTTTAGCTCAAAGTTTGTTGAAGAAGTTGTTTTTTGCATTTTCAATAAGTTTGACAGCATATAGTCGGATAAATCATTCAAGTATTTTTCAATGGTCTTTGGAGCAATTTTCATTTTTTTGGGAGTCAAATTGTCAGCTTTTTTTGTTGCCATCTTATCTTTTTGTATTGCTGTTCTTTTTAGTTTTTTGGTCACTTTGGCATTTTCTTTGTCTTCTTCAGAAGAGGTGACTTCCTTCCGCTTTTGATTATTATGTCTGACCGTAATCGTAGAAACATGAGCGTTTGCTGAGCCTTGAGAATCTGAATGGAGATCTGCAAGTGTTGATTTTTTCAATGGTGACATTAAAAATTCTTATTTGGTTGTCAAAAAAATACAAAAATTAAAGGAAGGATATTAAGAAAATAGTTCAGAGACGGGATAGGATTCAAATAAAATAAAGAAAGAAGTTAAGGCAAAACAGATTAAAAAGAACTATTATTTGCTGTCAGTTGCTTTTGCAACATTCTATCTTCCGCACTTTTTATGTCCTTTGTAATGATTTATTTATATATAGTTTATATTTCTGTATTTCTCAGAACATATACTCTATGTTCTGTTATATATATCTACCGAGCTGTAAATTTCAGGTTCTAGAAGCCTCGGAGAAAGAAGTTAGAGATCAAGTAGTAAGGAATTTTTATTTGATTTAATTAATAGAATATCGGGGAATATAAAGTTTATAATCAGTTTGGAAACGAAGTCATATTTGTATATGCGACATTTTCTATATTCTATATTCCGCGGAATAGATTTGTAACAATTTTGGATCAAGAAAGTTAAAAAGAATCATAAAAAAGTATTTTTATCTTTTAAGAAAGAATTTCTTAGTTTAGGGACATGAGCTGATGGGAAAACTTGTTGTTGATAATTTTAATCGCTTGAATGGATTGAGTTCGACTAACTTTTACAGGATAATAGGGAGAATAATAGAATATGAAACCGATCAAGCAGTAATTCACATTGAGAGTTTATTTGACAATTCGACATGTAAGATCGAACTAGACTTTGATGACAAAGAGGGAAGTGATATTACTGACGGATTAGTTGTTGATGTTGAAATAATTCCAATGATTTCAGAAACTCCGAATAATCACATATTGAAAGCTATTGATTTAAACGTCATTAATTTGCCACAACCACTTATAGAGGAGAAACAAACATTGCTTGCGTTTTCTCGCATTTGATGTTTATTGTAATAATTAGAATTTGAAATAGGAATAATAAGATTTAATTTAATTCGATTTTCTAGTATTATTTTATTATGATTGATACAAAGAGTGTATATAACAAATTAAATAGGAAAATGTTGCGATAGTTTGTATAACTGAGTAATAAAAAAATAAATGTGTAGGAAAAAACTGCTAACGAAAACAAATTATACAAGTAAAATAAGCCGATGAATTAATATAGTCAAATGAAACTGAATTAAGTAAATTAAAAAATTTAAAATCTAACTTTGGTTCTTCTTTTGTTTGTAAGTAAAATAGTTTGAGGTTTCTCTTCTTCTTCTTCTTCTGATTCTTCTTCTTCTGAAATATCCATCTCTTCATCTTGATCTTCTTGTTCTTCTTCTTGTCTTTGTCTTTCTTCTCTTGCCAATTTCTTTTCTTCTTTGATTCTTAATTCTACGTCTCTCATCTTTAATAGTTGTGGGTTTTCTTCTAGTAATTTCTTATCAGCAGCTAAAGCTCTTTCTTTATTACCTCTCATTCTATTCTTATAGAAAGCACGTTCTCTTCTTTGCCTAATTTCTTCAATTCTAGACATTGCCTTTAATGTAGTTTGAACTAAATCTCTATTATATCTAACAGGAACATTTCTTCTCTTAGCAAATGTTAATGTTGAATCAACAGCCAATTCTTTACCAGCTGCTTTACGGAAAGCTTTAGTCCATTTAAGTTTTCTTGGATTTCTCCTTTGTTTAAAGTTTTTATGACATTTTGAACGACAAAATTTAAATTCTTTTGCATCATTACGAACAAAAGTTATTCCATGACCTGGATAAACCGGAGATGAGCAAAAATGACAACTGTAAATTCTCATTGTGGAATAATCTTGTTTTTAATTATATTGAGTGGATGTTAAAAGAAATTCCTCTGTTTCTAAAACCAAAAAAATATATAACAAAGGAGATATAATGCTTACTTATTTTCAAATCAATTAAAAATATTTTTCACTAATTAAATTTTCCAGATAAAAATTTTTTTCCTTAAAAAAAAATAAAAAAAATAAAAAATAAAAAATAAAAAATAAAAAATAAAAAATAAAAAATAAAAAATAAAAAATAAAAAATAAAAAATAAAAAATAAAAAATAAAAAATAAAAAATAAAAAAAATAGAAAATAAAATTACGTAATCCTGCTTACGTAACAACACTGGCAAAAATCAATTTTGATCAAATTGGTTGTGGTAATAGTGCTGTAATATCGTGTACTGTGTGTAGTAGTAAATTAAAATAAAATATCTAAAGAGTAACCTTATATGGTACTATAGTATTTTTTAATTGAGTAAGCAATCATTGTGAAAATAATTATGCCTGAACAGATTGATAATAGCAAAGTTTCTACAATTGAAACTGTACAGGGAGTAGCAACAATAGAAACTCAAGAAACGACTATTGTTAGTTCTACCCCAGAAGAAACAGAAATCATAAATCAATTGTCGTTAAAACTTCTTCAACAAACAGAACTTTCGAATAAATTACAACAACGTCTGGTGGAAATGACAAAACAATTAAATCAACAAAAACAATTACTTGTTCAAGCTCGTAGGGAAAAACACGATGCAGATTTAGAAGTTACAAGATTATCAACAGAAGTTGAAAATATTACACAAGAACTTTTCGAACAGGCAAATTCCCAAGTTAAAGAAGCTAATAAAGATGCTCACGATATTAAACAGTTGAACGATAGATTATCTAATACCATTAAGGAAAAGGATACAACTATTGAAATTTTACAATCAGAACTTACTAATTTAAAAAGTATAATATCCAATTTAGACTCTGTTCAAACTCCAAATGATGATTTAAAAAATCATAATAAAAACTTTTCTAATCCAAATTTAATATCTTCAATAAAAGATAATGATCAAAAAAATATTCCACTATCTGCTAATTTTAGTTCAAAACTATTAACGCCATTCAATGAACGTCCGATTTATACACCATTATTTAATCAGTTAAGATTTGATTTACCAGCATTTAGATTATTTTGTGATGCGTTATTGTCCAAAACTTCAGAAACTTTATCAACTTCGTCCTCTGGTTTTGATATAAGGACGTCCAAGTTTTTTTTAAAATTATTAGAAGAATTAGATGAACAATTAAGATTAGATAAAGCACCTGCTTTACAAACTTTAAAATTACGTTGGAATAGGAAATCCTTTTTAACAGACTTAATGGATAAATCAGTAAATATTGAACCTCTTAGTGCTGCAACTGAAGCATGGAAAAGTCAAACTTTACAAAAATATATTCCAAATGATTCATTAAATGAAATTTCAACATCTCTTCAACAAACTGATTCTGATAAAGAATGTATGCCTTCGTTATCAAGATTCTCTACGAATACCACTGCAAGTTCTTATGATCCAACTTTATTTAAATTTGCCTCTAATAATACCACAAATTCACATCCCGAAAATGTAGCACCATTGGCAGTTACTTCATCGTGTGGTTTATGTGGTGAAAAAAGAAAAGATATGAATTTTTCAAGACTTTATCATTTACGTATATATGCACATTCTGAAGAAAAATTAAATAAAGTAGATTATCCATTATGTATCAATTGTGCCAATAGATATCGTACAATTGTCGAATTGCTTAAATATTTAGCATCTATTAATCCAAATACTTTAAATTCAGAAACTGATTTAGATGATTATATTAGAAGCTCTTGGGCAAAGTTTGTTGAATTAAAGTCAAAAATGTGGTATGCTGTTAATATTGGTGTTTGGAGTGAAAAGGAGATTTATGGTCTTGTTTACGGATGGCAAAATGATTGGTTGGTTGGTAAAACCACTGAAACTAAATCATCAGATAATTTGAATAACAAAGAAATGGAGCCGGTGTCAACATCAATTGAAAAAACTCCTGAACCTGAAAGTACACCAACTTCTCAGAGTTCAAGCGTCACAGAATCTGAAAATATACAGGAATCAAGTTCTGATGCAACTGAAGGTAAAGGCTGGAATGGATGGTCTAGTGTAATTGCAAAATCAAATACTGATTCAAGCGTTGATGTTGGGGCTGTAGGTGTTGGTGTAAAAAGGCTGAGCTCTCAAAGTTTAAATCAAAGAACTTCTATACACGATAGTCTGATTTCTACAGCTGATAAAGAAACATTAAAGGAAAGCAGTGGTGAAAGCAAAGAAAATACCGATGATGATGAAACTAATTTTCAGGATGCATCAGAAGGAATGATACAAGCAAAAAATGCAGAAGATGAAGAAGTTACTCAAAAAGAAGTAGGAAATTCTGAAGAAATTAAAAAATCAGATTCAATGAATAGTGATGATATTGATTAATTATTTAATAGAATGTAAATTTATGTAAATTTATGTATAATCCTGTTTGAAAGATACAAAAAATAGATAGAAGCGACATGATTTTATCGATTATCATCAATCATTAATATCGATATTTAAAAAAATATAGTTACTCTCGCTCAAAATGACATATTCTAAACGAGATGATTAGCCTAATTTATTCTACAGCATATCCAATATTGTTTTATTAAAAGAAATTGCTCTGTCAAAACACCCTCGTGATTATATAACTATAATTACTAACAATAATTAACATTATAAAAGGTCATTATGTCTAACTTCTATTCATCCAAATCATTACTGGACGTAATTGGCAAAGAATCTGCAAAATCTGAAACTTCTGAAAAACAACCTGAAAATTCCGATTCTCAACATAATTCTTATTTATTAGCCTCAACGTTACAAAGTGTTGATAAGCCTGAAAGCGAATTAGGAAGTGATGATACTAATCAAAAGGATGAACAATTTTTAAAGAAAAATGAAAAGATAATTGCTGGAAATAAATTTACTGATGACTTAAAAATAGAAAATAATAACAGTGATCAAGATTCAATTACCAGTGATGATATCATAATGGACACTACAATTAAACCTAAATCATTATCGATAAAAAGTAAAACATTAGAATTGTTAAAATTACTCAACCCATCTAATCTTCTAGCATCACATGATTTACTTCTAGGTTCATTTTATGAAGAACATAAATACGAACTGGTTAAACAGAAAAAAATTGTATTAAGAGTAATAACATGGAATTTAAATCAAATGAAACCTCCAAATTTGAAAGAATTAGCTGGTGAAAGTGGCAGAGACTGGGCATCATTTTTTTATGCAGGTGACGAAACTATAAATAATGAAAATCCAGAAGGATTAGCTGATATTTATTTGATAAATTTCCAAGAGACTATATCATTAAAATCATTCTCAAAATCAAATAATGCAATTGATGAGTGGGTTAATTTTTTGCTGCATGTGTTAAATGCAATTTCTTCAAACCCGTATACCCTTGTGTATAAGACCGGCTTATTAGGATTGACCACAATAATTCTTGCAAGAGAAACCATTACTGCAGATGAACTCAATGGTAGTAATGGTCAGATATATGACATTAGAGAGAATTCTATTGGTTTAGGGTATTTAAGATGGGCCAATAAGGGCTGTGTTTCAATAAGATTTAGAATCGGCGGTATAAGTTTAGGTATTGGAAAATGTACCAGGAATCAAAATCTAAGCATGAAAGATGATTCATATGCTTATCAACTTAAAGAATTAGATGAAACCATTGGTAAAATACCTGGCGTTGAAGTTCAAATATTAAATGTACATTTGGTTCATGGGGAAGATGAATCACAGATTAAACAAAGATGGGATTCTTGGGATAAAATTGAGAAAAAAATTGGTTTGGCTGATAGAACAGTTAAGTTAGCATTTGACCCGACCGTTACAGCTATTAAAGACGAAGCACAAAAAAGGCTGGAATCGAAATTAAAAGAAAAATTACATTCTCAGAGTGATGTGGATCATTCGAATTATCATAAAGTTTTGGAGCAGGAGATGTTGGAATTGAGCATGAACAATGATTCAATAAGAACTTCTTCGGTTCCCCTTAAATTCTCAAAGATTGAAGAAAAGAAATTTGAAGGAATAATTAGTAATGTTGATTTATCAAAATTTATGTATGTTACAGAGGCTCAAAAAGCTTTAATTGTTTGTGGTGATACTAATTATAGATTGGATGTACCTCCTGATTTAAAATCACAAACAATTGTTCAAGAATTGGTCAAAAATGCCGAATGGGAAAAAATAACCCAACATGATCAGCTGACAGAACAGATAAATTTAAAGAAGTTGTTTCTTGGATTTACAGAACCAAAAATTAATTTTGCTCCTACATTTAAAATTATAAATGATTCGAACGGAAAATGGCTAGCACCTACACCACCACCGTCTTCAATGGAATTGTTAGCATCAAATAATAAAGAGGCTACTGCTAATCAAAAGCAAAAAAACTCCACGCCATATTATATTCCAAGATATGATGCCAAGAGATTGCCAGCATATACTGATCGTATTTTACACACTGAACGCCCATATTTCAACCTCATAAATGGTACATATTCTTCAGTTGCAACTAAGGGATCTGATCATTTACCAGTTGCAGCATCATATGTATTGGATGCACCACTAATTGATGAAACTAAACTACACTTTTTAAAGGGCAAGTTTACAAAAGCTTGGGATGCAGTTATCAATAAGTTTAAATTTTTTAATTTAGAAGAGTCAGTTATTATCAACCATAAAATTAATGAGTTGACAGTTGGTGCTGGCGAATCAAAGGTTGAGGAGACTGTTTATTTGAGGAGTGGACATATACAAGTTTCAGCAATTTCTGGCGAATCCATAGAATTGTTAGTTAATGTCCAAAATCTTATTGATGAGTCCTTCAGTTTAAATATAACAGAACAGACAAGTCGTGGTTGGTTTGGTACGAAAATTGCTATTGATTTTAAAGAAATTGATAATAATAATAATGTGAAAGACGTCACAAGTTCGTATCCATTCGGTACGATCCAATCGCATGAAAAAGGTCAAATAATCTTTTCAATGAAATGTTCTTCTACTAATGTTTTAGAAAGAGCATTTATTGTTGAAATCCCCGAGTTTTCATTATGTCCAGCCTACAGAAAATATATTGCTCTAACTATCAATATTAAAGATATCTTTGGTACTTCATTTGAAAATTTATCAAAACAACAATTTACAAATATTCAAAAATGTTTTGCATTCATTTTAAAAAGTTCAAGTAAAGATTTACTTTTACGTATAAAGGATTTAAGTAGTCCAACAGATTTAAACGCATGTGAATGGGATTTAGTTAGAGAAGTTACACTTTGGGAATTTTCCGAATCCAAGTATTCAAGTTTGAATGTAAAAGGTAATGGCACAATAAGAAATGAAGACGCTTTAAGTTTCAATTTTGGTACTATCACAGTAATGTCATTTATTTACCTTTGGCTTAAAACTCAAGGTGATAATTTTAATACTAGTTCTGAGAGAGGTAAAATAGTTTTTGCAAATGTAATTAGACTTATAAAATATTTCAAAATGGATGCTGAAAATGGATATTTTTGGTTCGGCTGGTTATTTGCGGATGAGTATGAATTGAATAGTTATTTAGATCGTGATTTCGACGTGAAATTGGATTTATAAGTGGCAAGTGATAAGCGATGCAGATTATTTATATTACGAAAAATATTTAAAAATATTTAGACAACCATGACATCTAGTAACCTATTACACTCAAAAATGTCACCACTTGTTATATCTAGGACTTTAAAATCGTATATATTAAACATACCTCTTTCCACACTCATTAGTTCTAACTCGCATTCATATAGATTGCCATATTCTAAACTGACACGTAGATTATTTGTTAAACTGACAAGACCGGCTCTGTTGAATTTATAATAAAAACTACGTACTAATTGATTATTTGTAAATAGTGGAACAATATCAGTTTTACTCCCCGATTGGATTGGAATTGGCGGGACAGTTTTTTCGTATTCTTTTTTAATTGAACTTTGAACATATAAAATCAAATCCATTTTATCTACTGATTTATTTAATAATTGAATTTTCCATCTAAACGTTTCACCTAATTTCACCCTTGTCGGTCCACTAACGGTAACAACAAGGCCACGTTGAGAATTTTGTGAGGTATTTTCAGCCCAAAGTTGACTTAGTGATAAATTTGATCCAGATTTTAGTCTGACGCTTGAATATCTTTTCCCGCCCAAGACATTATTCCCCAAAGTATTTGTGCTTGGACTATTGCCATTTACCGAAACATTTGATAGAGATCTAGGGGGTGGTAATTTGGGAATATTTTGGTTCGAGACCAAACTATTGTAAGATCTCAGTTTTGATAATTTAGCAGCTGGCAACAATTGAGGTTGCTGATTTTTTTTATGACCAAAATTTAATGTACTACTACTATTACTCCCAGGAAATGTATGATTCGATAAATCCAAATTCGAAGTCCACTTTGTAGTTATATGTTTGGTATCATCAACTATTGCGTCTATTATTACTATCAAAGGCTTAATCGTTGATTCATCATCGTAAGACACTTGATATGCCATAGTAAGAAGAATGTTCGAAGATAAATCGACAGGAAATTTGATCGCAGTACATGGTAAAACATCACAACTGACACATTCAATGTTAATTGACTCAATTGTTACTTTTGTTGCCAAATCATTTACCGTTTTGGAAGATGTAAGATCGAGCCATGCGAGAGTTTTCTCTGTTTTATATGATTTCAATGACATTTTGTATAACGATGAAATATTTAACTGAAATGAAGATTTTATCAGAGAATTTGAGGAATTTCCATTAAAGCTACTTTCTGTTGAGTCAGATTCATTAATTGTTAAATTTGCATTTGAGATATTAACGCATGAATCATTTAAGAGATCAACACCCTCTATTTGAATTAAATTAACTTCTTCAAAAGGTTTCAACATGGTAGATACACTATCATTTTCTTTTTCATATGTAGCAACAATTGAAATATTACTGTAATATCGTCCTGGAATAACATCAAAACAATATTTCCATATTTGAAATTCTTCTGATTGATAAATTGGATTATCAAGATGTGCAGATATATTTCTTCCATTGCGTCTTAAATTATTATTATAATTATCTTTGAAATCATGTTTTTCGGAACTATATTGAATTTCCAAAGACAATTTACCTTTAATAAAAGTTTCTGACTGAAGAATAATGAAAGCTGTTACAGATTCATCAAAGTATGCAATCGGCTTAGGCTGTGTAGTTTGTATTGTATTTTTCAAATTTTCATAAAATTCAGCATTATCTTTGACATCTTTTTGCTCCACTTGCAATGGAATCACAGATTCCGGTACGTAGATTCGTAGACTATGGAACTGTGACATTGCAACAAACTGTAGTGCATGTAAACAAAGTTATTAGGTTTCAGGTTTATCACATATGAAATAATATAAAAGGAAAAACTTACTTCAAACATCAAACAGTTACATGGAAAAAAAACGAAAACCTTACTAATCGCTAGTGGCAGCTCGCAGTTCAAGATATACTCTGCAATCTTCAACATGGTTGGCCTATTCTTTTTCTATCTCTCTTTTCTTCCCTTTTTTCCTTAACTATATTGACACGTTCTCTTGCTTAAACATTTATTTTAAGTTCAAGTTTAACCGAAATGGAAATTTTTAAAAAAAAAGGAAATTTTGTGTGAAAAGTATATTATTTTACTATTTTGACCTGAGTTTCATAAAAGATGTTTCAATATAATGTACTTTATATGGTAACGCAAATTTACTGCAATTAATCTATAACTCATAAGACATGGATTCATTTACTTGAAATTCTACGATTTTTTATAAAGAATTTTCTATAAAAACAAGTAAGAAAACTTTTAAATGTTTCACGTATTTATGTTTAATTATTCCTCAGGTCGTTTTTAGTCCTTTATTGTTTTGGGGGATATTTACTCAAATTTTCCAGTTAATTTGCTATTCAATAATGTGAGAGACAGCCAGCTCTTAATGTTTGATAATTTATCCGGAAAAGTATCTATTGTATATGAATCCAGGAAATAATAACCAAGACAAATGTTTAATATTTTGGTGTTATCTGCTGGTTTCTTCCCAATTATTGACATTCCTTTGTTCATTTCAGCTGGTAAATATTTACATAAATATTTATAGCTTCGGCTAGAATATATACCCTCTCTAGCCTTCGTTAGTTGTTCTTCATTGAAATATGGATTTTTTTCGCAGAGTATCAAAGTAATAACAAACCTTATCATTGATTTACCTACTTGTTGAATACAGTTTCTGCTTGCAGTTTTTTTTAGTTTTATACGGTTGGTCACTTCTTGTTTGATATAAAAATTTTTCTTTTTTGATAACACTTTTTTAATACTGTAAAACTTAAGTACATTATCAGCTGATTTAGAGATTTTTGTTTTCATTAAGCTTTCAATCCAGTTAACCAAGTCTGACAAATACTTGATATCATTAACTTTTTGCATAAACAAAAAAGTAGCACCGGCTCCTAAATAAGATTCAAGTAAATCAGCGTGTAATTTACTATGTTGCGGAAATGAAGCGTTGGTGATCATCAATGAAGATAAACTGTATATTTGTGATAGCTCGTTCAAACTTTTGTTGGAAATAAGTAAAGGCTTAATTGAATTTGTATTGCAATTTTGATATCTATTAAATAGAAAAACTGAAACAATTAATTCAAGAAAGCTATCACCTAGGAATTCAAACTTTTCATAATTTTTTCCAACTTCTTTGTTTATTGATTTGTGCGTAAAAGCGATTGTCAGCAGGTATGGATCAGGAAAATGCGGTAACGGCTTTAATAATGAAAGGGATTTAATTGACATTTTATTTATTGCAATTAATTATTTCAGTTTCTGAAAATATCCAGTGAGCATAAAGGAAACAAAATAATAGAAAGGATAAACCATCAAGATTTTGGAGGCTCATTTATACATTTTTATAATAAAATTCGAGCATTCTTCAAATATGAGAAACGTATTTGAGGTACACATAAAAGTGATGTGTCCATGTTGTTTCTGGATAATTTTTATTCTCCTTTTAAACATAGAAAAACATGCTTAATTTTTCACTGTATTTAAAAATTGTTTATTCTTAAATCTGGACACCATGTAGTCATAATATATTTCCTTGACAAGAAGTTCACATTCTGTCCAACCAATCTCAAATAATTTCGAATTTTTCATATTTAAACTGTCAAAATAATGGGTTGCTACTATATATCCCAAGTACTGTTTGATATAAACAGATTTCAAGGTAGGCTCGGTATTATTTTTTCTTCTATTAAAAATAGTATAAAACCTTGAATAAGACGGATTTTTCAAATATTGATCAGTTAAATATAAAACTTTACTTTCCCTCAAACTCGAGTCACGCATATTTGATAAAGCACCAACAGAATATGTTGTAAGATTGTCATTGTATAATTTAGTTAGAAAAAATTTTAAAGCAGAATTTCCAAGAAATTGTAATCTGTCAATTTCTATCTTTTTGTCATAATCATCAGGATTAGAATAAAATAAAGTTTTCAAATCTTTTAAGCTATTGTTTTTCAGTTGCATTATTCTTCTATCTGGATCTTCATAATCATTACATTGGATATTTGTGATTGAAAGATTTGAATCAAATTTGTTTTTAGTAAACAGCATTTCTCTCTTATCAAAAACGTTTGATGAATTATTAATAAAAAACAAACTTGTTCGCTTCCAATTTAACCACACATTGTCTGAAAATTTGTTATAATGTGTATTAATTCCACTTTCTAATGCAATACCACCAAAATAGGCTTCTAATACATCTGCATTACTTTTCAGATACAATGTTGATTCAGTTAACCCTATTTTATGTGACAAATCGCTCAGATTCTTATTATTAACTATAGCTCTTAGCTTCTCAACAAGTAAAGTTTTATTAAAAGCAGGAAATCGTTGAAATAAGAACACAGAAACAATAAATTCAATGTATGAATCACCCAAAAATTCTAGCTTTTTAAATTTTTCATAATTTATTTTAGGATTGTGTATCAGTTTAAAAATATTTTTGTCTAATATTTTAGGTAAAATTGTTGATTTGGTATCTATTGATTGACTTTTAAAACTGAGTTTGTTAGTTACTTCCACAAAACTTGAATCAGCCTCATCGTAGTTCCATCTTGAATATAATCTTTTGGTGCATTTAAAAAACTGGAATTTACGATTTAGCATTGAGTTGATAATCAAGTATTTTAATATTCATCATTTACTCCTATTGGCACTCGATCTTATTTTCTTGCTTGTAAAAATAAGTAGTAATAATCTCAGCTTGAAAAAGGTTGTATAATAATATGATAATGATATCTGATAAGGTTATTATTAAAAAGGACGAATAAAAGGTTACATGCACGACGAGGAACTCTTTTTTGATTAGATCGGTGGAGAACTAGTTTAAGATACGAGTAATATCCTGGGAAACTTTAATTATTTCACACGCTGGATGGAAACTACTAACTCCAGTGAAAAGTTTGATGGGCCACAAAAATAACTTTTCCCACTAAAAAAAAAAAAACGTCCCCATCAGAAATTCAAAAAAAAAAATTCTGCTGGAACTGCTATATGTTATATTCGATACCACGTTCAATATTCTAATTGTATAAAATTTCTGTCTACTTGTTTTTTATTTTATACTATTTTTAGGAAATTTTATATAAAACTTTTATCAACTAATTATGCAATCATTTTATTCAAAAAATCATAATATAAAAGAATATATATATGAACCCTTACAGTTTCTTTCCCTCCTATAAACTGTATCCCATTATTTTTACTCCTTTTTGTTCTTAAATTTCCTATTTTCCCCAGGGTATATTAAAACGCTTTCCTCTTTATTGAAAGATATAGGTAGCTGTTTTCCAGAACGCAATTCTTCTTTCTCTTTTAAAACAACAGACGAAACAGATAAAGTTTTGGTATTATTGTTATTATTTGTGATCATAATCAATCCTTCCTCCAAATTTTCATTGTTTTTACAATCAATAATCCTATCCCTACTAAGTGGTGGTGATCTTGCGTCTCCCAATTGTGAATATGAGAAAGACCGGTAATGTCTGCTTTTGCTGGCAGTTTCTGCTACGTTGATATCATATAGCGAGTTTTTCTTTTGTATGTTTCTTAATGATTCAAAAGAATGGTCTGGTTTTAATTTAGAAGATTCCTTTGCTCTTATTTGCTTTATTCCCTTCTTTGAATTTTTGGAATTCGGTCTGGTTTTGCTGTAAGTACCAAATTTGCGTGGTGAAATATTAAAACTATCATCATGTCTAAATTTCTCACTTAATGTAATTGTTTCACCTCTTTTCCTGTATTCATCATAATCATTGATGGACAGATTTTTAGGAATTTTTAGTGGTGATAATTGCAGACTCTTTTTTGGAGATGGATCACAGGATATTGATGATTCATTATTTTTTACCTTATTTTTCATTGAATCAAAAACAACACGGGATTTTAAAACACTAATGTATTTGTCCATAGAGAATTCAACAGTATACTGATCTCTAATCATTGAAATTTTGGGCCATGTAGCTCTAGCACCCTTCAAGACACATTTCCAAATAAATGTTGGAGTAGGATTAACTAAGGTTTTTGATTGTTCACCTAATTTTAGCTCAGGTAATATTGTTATATCACCTTTATATGATTGAATTATCAGTTGCCTAATTTTTGTTGCCAAATTACTCATTATACCTAATTCATTTAATAATTCACAATAATGAGATAATTCTAATGAAAGAATACTTGAGAAAGTGTAAAACAACTTTTTAATATTCCATTTTGAAGTTTTATTTACATCATTACAATCAGCTGAGAGTTTAACTAGTGGAGCAATGTGAGGATTCACTTGGCAAGCAATAGTATGATTGACATTAAACATTTCAGATAGCCTGGAAATTGGTAAGTCTGAATTTAATGATCCATCAACAAATTTAAGGGATTGGTTAGACCACTCATGAATTTCTCCAGTTTCTGTATTTTTTTCATAGATTGTTGATGATGCAAAAACTAGAGGTAGTGAACAACTTGCGCAAACTGCAGACCATATTAAAACATTTGGAGCAGTTAAGTAATTTAATAATGTTGGTTGATCATGGATTGTTGCTGATGAGACTGTAATATTTAAAATTCTACCTGTTTTATTATAAGCCTCTTTGAATGTTATATTACTCAGAAATTCTTTCATTGTCTGTTGCAAATATTTACTGTCAAACCAAACACCAAATTTTAAAAATCTCGACAAATGAGTATAAAATGTATCATTGTCATTTTCAACATTAAAAACTTCAAATGTCTTATCAAATAAATTAGTTAAAATGGATTTAATTTCACCACTTGTTTTAGAGCACATTATTGCGCTTACTATTGAACCACAACTTGAACCAGAGATAATTTTCGGAAATAAATCTATTTCAAGTAAAGTTGAGAATACACCAATACCGATTAATCCAAAAGTACCACCCCCACTCATAGTGATTGCAGCTCTACCATAATTCCTTTTAGATTCTAATAATACACCAAGAACATATTCATCTTCTAATGGACAATCTTCAGAAACTAAAGACGCAAGACATGTTACACATTCATCAATATATTCAGTTATCAAATTTTTTGTACCAACATGACATTTATTATATAATTTCTCATTATTTATACCTGCAAAATCTCTTTTCCAACTGGTTCTAATTATATATAACATTTTATGGAAATCCTTATTGATCCTACATTCTCTCATTTCATTCAATTGCCTTTCAACAGCTTCATAATCATATAACGAAGACTCTTTTATTTCTTTCCATGAATCATAATTTTCAAGTACGTCCAATTGTAAACTTGCATCAAGCCATTCTTTGTAATTTAATGCATTTGCTTGTTTCATATGAAGGTTTGCAATTTCATGAGCCAGCGGATCATCATCTTTAGGGAAAAGATAACTCTTCAAATAATTACTTATATCCGATATTAGTGATTTTTTTATTTGACATTCTTCTTTATCGACATCATCTGTAAAATTATCACCAATTGAGCCATTGATATTAAAATTTACATCCACTCTTGGTAGATTTGCAAGTAATATTTCAGATGTTATATTTTCAAATGGGTTACTGTGTAAATATGACAGATCATAAGCAGTAACTTTTTCCGACATTGTGTAATATTTGCAAATTAATGAAAATCAAAGAATAGATTAGTAACATAATCGATGATATAGATAAAGCTATGGATATAAATTAAAGTACGATTTCTCATGACCCAGCCTCCAAAAAATCAATTTTTCGAGCTTGTAGTGTGGAATGCGAAGTGTGGAATTAATTAATAAAATATAAAATATCAAAAATGAGAGGTGACGTAAGGGGTAAGGGTTCAAATTGATTAACTTGGGTTCTACTTTTTACCAACATGTTTTCGGTGTTAATCTGATACATTTTGTTCAATAGAAGCATTACACGAGGTAGAATTACATCAAGCAGTTTTACAAGTGCAGTGTTACAAGTTACAAAATCCCCAACTTCCCATTTACTTATTTTAAATGCCTCTTTACTGATATTTGATACTCAAGTAACCAATTATTTTTATGTTTTTAGAATAAAATATAGCATTATTAGACAGCATTAGTTAGCTAAAAAAACGTTGAGAAAATTTCCATGATTATAGATCCATCACTAAATGTAATTTTTATTAAACAATTTTAAATTTTATTAAAATTATGCCTTGTAGAATTAATATTTCAAGTCTATTGATGCTTCATATTTTCAACATATGTAAGCTGAAAAAGGCTACAATTCTATGCTGTCTATAGAAACAAATGGATGCATTAGTTTTTAATGAAAAGAAAGTTTTAATATGATTAATAAAAATATCATTAAGAGAAGGGGAGGTTCGGAATATAGTGCTGATAATATAAAGAAGATGATGACCCCCAATTTTGGACTAAAACCTTAAAATTTCGCAAAGTATAGTATCTGCTTTCTTTCTAACGAAAGCTCATTCAATTCTTTTTCTGCATTGTTCTGTTCTTTCTTCTGATTTTTAGCTTTTTGTTAGATAAATTTGTTTTTAAATTTATAAACCTCATTTTAAGAACCTTCCTGGTGTCAGATGAAAAACAATTGCAGTTTGTTCTTCCTCTGACATCAGGAAGGTCCCTGAGCATGAAAAATTAAACTTAATTTCAAGATTTCTAAAATCCTAATTTGGTTACTGATTCGGTTCAATCCAAATCAAATAACAGGAATTGCCGCAGTTAGGAAGAAGTTTAAAAGGGATAAAAAGAAGACAGAATTATGATATTGCAACAACAAAAAATGAACTTCTAACAAAAGAAGAAGATATAAATAATATTTTACTTTACTTAAAACAAATAAATACAATGTAAAGTCAATTTATAAACTGGAAGCAATAGATAATTATACGTTTCCTCTAATAGATACTATTGAGATGATCACTTGGAATGGCATGGAAGCTTGCTATTCTTTTTTTAAGTGTGATCTCGTTTCTGAAAAGATCATACTTAATGAGAAAAGTTTTGACATTTATTTGTTTGAGATTTATGAATTAATCAAGCCTTTTATGGCATGAATACTTGTGGAAGCCACATCACTTTCAAAAAAAAAAATAGCAAGTTTGCTTTACCTTCCGAATGGTCCTTTCAATACTATTTAATATAACTGATCCGGAAATGATGTTTTGAGCCATTTTTCTAATGCTTTCAGTTTATCAATTCTATATATTCATTAGCTTTAAGTAAACTAAGATTTTGACAGCTGTCGGATGATGTATCAATTTAGCTGTGCATGGTAAAATATTTATACGTTATATATTTGGTTTCATATATTAGATTTAAATTTTGAGCTTTTGCTAACAGTAAATTAGTTTAAATACAATCTGAGATGGTGCCTTAATATTATCTACAGATTACATGGTAGAATATAGGATATAGAATGAAGAATATAAAATATAGAATATTATTTTATTGTCAAGTATAAAAATATTCTTTATTTCTCTAACACTAAACAGACACATTGTTATTAATATATATCGTTTTCATTAAATTAAATAAGTACAACTCTAATAATTATATAAATCTAATTTATCTTTTCTATTTTTATTTTTCAATTCTTTTATCGTTCTATTTTTTCAAAAGAAGATCAATTTTAGCTTCTAAGGCTGAAAGTCTATCATCTTTAGCAGCATTTGCAAGTGTAAGATTTGCAATATTTGCTTCTAAACTATTCACAAGTGTATGAAGTCTGTCTAAATTAGCCTTTAGTCCACCAGCAGCAGCACCAGCTTTAACTGAAGTTGAAGTTGTAGTAGAAACTTTTTCAGCTTGAATTGGTTCTTTCTTTTCTTCTTTTGATTTTAATTCTTCTTTAACTTCTTTCTTTGGAGTAGGAACTATTTCTGCCTTTGATCCTTCTTTTGTTTCAACATTTGGTTCAGACTTAACTGATTTTTTAGACTCTGATGATGTTGATTTTTCATTCCATTCACCATCATTATCATTATTTTCAACATCTTGAGTGTCATCATCTGAAAGGTTATTAACTTTTTCTAGTAAATTGTTGATACCTTTTTCATTTAACATTTTCTCTACACCCTTTTCTTGAGATTGAGCGAATGCAGGTAATTTAGATTCTTGTTCAGAATCTTTAGAAGCTGTAACTTTATCTAAGGATGAAACTGCAGTTGGTCTTGGTTCTTCTTTTGGTTGAGAAACTTTTTCAATGTTTTGTAATGGCTTTGATGCAGATAATGTAGGTGTTTCAATACCATCATAAATATCTCTCATTGAGCATAAAATTGGACCGTCAACAGTTTTACCATCAAAATATTCAGCAGCTGATAACGCAGGTTTATTAGAAGGAGCATCTGGATAAATATCATCTTGAAATATTTCAGATCTTCTAGGAACAATAAAAGATAAAGGTTCAATAGAATTATCATTTAATAATTTATAAGATTTAATAATTTCATTATCTTTAACATTAACAAATCTTTTTGGTGAAACTGCAAAACCACGTTGAGCTTCAGTTGAAGGATATTCACTTAATAAAAGTAAATCATCATCTGCAAATTCAAAATATCTAACATTACCATCACCTTTACCAGCAATAAATAATAAATTAGTATTTGAATCAAAGAATGGCATTAAAGTACCAGAAGAAGAATCAATTGAAATAAAACCACCAATTGGACCTTGAGATAAATCATCAGAATTCCATAAAGCTAATTGTCTTTCAGAAAATCTATCAAAACCAGTAGTTGCAATTCTATTAGTATTACCTAACCAAACAATTCTGCAAGCTTTCGCACCTAAATGACCAGGACCTTCAGATAATAATTCACCAGATCTAACATCCCAAATTCTAAGTTTTTTATCTCTTGAAGCAGTTGCAATTTTAGTACCATTATAATTCCAACAAAATGAAGTAATTAAATCTTTATGTTGTAAAGTTATTTTACAAATTTTTTCATTTAAATCCCAAATTTTAACTGAATAATCAAATGATGAAGAAGCAATAACATCTTTAGCTACTGGATTAAAAGATAAATGACCAACTTTTCTTGAATGACCTGATAATAAACCAATTGGTTGAACATCGATGATATTTTCAGGATCAACATTAACATAAGAATAATCTTTTGGAATTTCCCAAATTAAAATTTTACCATCTTCACCTGATGATATAATTCTATTATCATCAAATGGATCAAATGCTGTATCTAAAACACTACCACCAGTATGGCCTCTAAACATTGGAACTTTATCAGGAGCTTTACCAACTTCATTAACGGGTATGACAGTAAAAGAACCTATACCATTAGAATTTAAAGCAATGAATTTTCCATTTGATTGAATAATATTGCTATCGAATGCAGACAGTGTAGGTTTAAGATTTTCATAACATAATTCCCTTTTTGAAGGTTGACCATAGACATGTCTAAACTTAGATGCTCTAACAAACTTTCCACTCATAATTAATAAATAATATGGGGGGAGGGGAGAAAAACTGATTAAAATAATAAAATCACCACTAAAGGAAAATAAAGACAATTATGACAACCAATAACACTCTATTATAACAATTATGATAATAATAATAATAATTATAACAACAAACAAATGCGCTTCGTCATTCAAATTATCATATAAATATGAAACAATCACCAAATCATCCATCAAACCGGCGCATTATTTTTTATTTTTTATTTTTTTTTTTTTTTACCAAATTTCGCTCTCCCAAGCCACTCCAGCTAATTTTCCCAGTGAAGAATCAAATGAAGCATCAACTCGGACTAATAAAAGTCCACGATTTTGACTTAAACAAACAAATACATCTAATTGTTTGCATAATTCTATAATTGCAGGGCCAACTTTGTGACCATCTGATGCAGATTGTTTACCCATACCAACTACAATTTCCATTCTTTTTTCACCACGATTAATACATCTTTGTAAATGCTGTCCAAAATAATATATTGCCTCTTTAATGTAAAGACCATGAAGATCAACTGTTGTACTTGTTAAAGATGGATTATAATGATAAAAAATACGTTCAGCTGCTAATGCATTATATTGAGAAGCTTTAATATAAAGTGATTGAGCCTCCCCAGATAATTCATAAGCTAAAGCGCGATTCCCATTAAGGAAAGCTTCCTTTGAACGGACTTTAATTTCATCCCTAGAACGAAATGTTTCAAGTGCAAGTTTACGATATTCATGAAGATGGGCATGTACTTGTTCAGGGGAAGTAAAATGAGGATTAGTTGGTGAAAGTATAGGTTGAAAGTTATGTTGGGCTAAATAATTATGATTTTTCTCTGCTTTTCGTAAAATTGAAAGATGTTCACGATTAACTGGTAATTTACGTTCTGGGGTTGATGAATTTGGTTTCGGTTGTTGTTGTTTCGGGTTTCGTATCTTGGATATATTTATATTCTTGAGATAGGATTTATCAAATTTATTGAGAATAGTTGTACCATGCATTGTAAGAAATTATAAGATATATTAACACTGATGCAAATATTTATTTTCCTATGTAACAGTAGGATATAAATATATATGAAACACTGAAAAATGAAAATTTTATAGTAAGTAGTAAGTAAGTAAGTAACCCTCAACCCTCAACCGCCCTTCTCCTCTCCCCCAATATAGGAAGGTTTCATGTCTCATGTCTTCTCATGGAAGATGGAATATTGATTAGTTAGTTGATTAGAGTTTTCATTTTTTCATTTTTTCATTTTTTTATTTTTTTATTTTCAAACATGTTTTCATTAACTTAAGAAGACGGATTTGGCGTCATATATGTAGTTGATTTATTCACTTGTTTCTTTCTCTTCTTTATAAATTTTGTTCTTATTCTTCCCTCTCTATCCTCTTTTTTGCAACAACCGTTTCTTCTTGGATAATCCTGCCTTCTTAATGCCAGATATCCAAGAAAATCCCATTTTTGATGGGATACTTAACCGTATTTCACAAACTTATACTGCAGATGACGCAAAATTACAGGAAAATGTCGTTGAAGAATGTATGCAATATTATTTATCAATTAAAGATAATAATGATCATTTATTTTGTTCTTCTAAAACTTCTGCTTCAGTCTTATCCTTTTTAATTGTAGTTTTGGCAGGTTTTGATATAGATTTTAATATTGATCAATTTACTCCAATTCGTTCTTGTATAGATAATTGTACTGATTGTTTGATTCAATATCATTTAAATCGTGCTGAAATTAGGAAAAAATTCATTTTAGAAAAAAAGATTAATTATAACAGTATTAATTTAACAATGGAAAAAGCTGCAATTTGGGAAGCTAATCATCTTTATGATAAAATTTCTTTATCAATTGAAAATAAATTAAATAATAATGATTTAAAATTTTTATTATCAAAAATTTTATCTGAATGTTTATTAAATCCAAAAATTTTAAGATTAAATAAAAAATTGAAAACTTATTTTAATCATTGTATTAATTTTTTTGATTCAGCTCATAATTTATTAATTTCTAAAAATTTAAAATTTTATCCTGGTTTAATTTATTTATTATTTTCAGATGATGAAAATCAAAGAAATTGGGCTTTATCAAAATTACCTTATAAAACTGATTCAATTGATTTAAAAATTGATGAAAATGATTATTATACTGAAATTGATTTAAATTCTTTATTTATTGAAGAATATGAAATTCATTTTTTTAATATTCAAAGACCAGATTTTTTTAATGATAATAATGCAATTCAATTTTGGACAAATTTAATTCCTTTATTAAGATTTACTTCAAAAAATTCTTTATATTCAACATTAATTGAACCTTATTCTTCTTCTTGTTATAGAGATGATTTAAAAATTAGAATTGTTCCTTTATATTCAATTTTTATTAATCATATTTTTTCATATTTGAAAACTCCTTTACCATTTTTATTAAGATTTTTATCATTATCATTAAAAAAATTTGAAAATTCAATATTTGATTTAATTAAACCTCATAATTATATGAGCTTTTTTGATATGGCTTTTAATAATCCTGCTTATAAACAATATTTAATTGAATTAAAACCTGAAATTTATCCAAAAAAATTATTAGAATTAGATTCAACTAGAGATCCTTTATTTATTGATTTAATTCAATGGATGAATTCGTGTATTGAAATATTAAATGATTCAAATAATTGTCAATTTTCAATTGCAATGTTTGGATTTATGGCAGATTATATGAAAAATCCAAATTGTGGTAATTTTATTGGTTCTTATGTAATGGAAAATATGTCAAAACAATTAATTTTAAAACCTAAAAATGATAAACTTGCAATTGAATTAACAAATAAATCAAGTGCAAGATCATTACTTGATAAAAAATGTATATTAGTTTTTGATGCATTAAATTCAAATATTTTACAATTAAAAGCAATTGAATTAATTAAAAATTGCTTAATTTTTGATATAGAAAATTATTCATTTTATTCTTCAAAATTAAATAATAATCAATATTTTATTACACCTGATTTTAATAATGATTTGTGGAATTTGTTGCAAGTTAAAATAACATCAAATTCTAATTTAATTGTTTCTGTTTTTGCATCTTTTGAAAATATAAATAAAGTTTTCCAAATTGATATTGCATATAAAAGGACAAAATTAAATTTTGAAAAAAAAGAAAATGATGAATTTACTAAAAAAATTCTATTTACTTCAAATAAACATAACAAAATAATTGAACAATTTTCTATATCAATTGAAAATATTTTAAATAAATTATCAGAATATTTAACATTGAATCAAATTCAATTAATTATTGATAATAAAATATCTTCATTAGGTTTATGGTCATTATTATTATCACCTGTTGATAGAATTTATGAATCTTCAATTGCTTTGATGTATGAATCATTTGATGTTGATGATAGACTTGAAGCCTTTAAAGAATGTTTAAAATTGAATTTAATAAATACATTAGATTCATTTAGAATTTCATTATTTAATTTCACTTCATTGGAATTATTCATACCGACACAAAGAATTGTTAAAATTTTAATGGATTTTATAACTACATTATTTGATCCAATAAATGGAATAATTGTTTCTTCAAATATTGAATTTTCATTGGTTTTAAAAACTTCAGTTGTTCAATTTTGGATTGATGTTTGGGGATTTTTAGGTATGATTTTTAAAAATATTTTTGATTGGTCAATTAATTATGAAAGGTTAAAAGTTACAGTATCGAAAGAAATTTTTAATAAAATTACATCGGATTTATTAAATTTTACAAGAGATGTTTTGGATTTATCACTTTCTGTTTTAAATGGTTTAAAGATAATCACTACATTGATCACAACCGATGATTACTCAAAAGAAAAAATAAAACTGATTCAAGAAACTCTATTAAAACCAATTATTGTCACTTTACCAGATTTATTTAAATGGTTAAGATTAAGTGATTCTGCATTATTGGTTAGATGTGTTGGATTGATTACTAAAATTTTAGATTTATCATGTAATATCAAAATGGATTTAAAGGACGATTTGTTAACAATTTTAATTAAATTATGTTTAAGAGCTAAAAAATTTAATAATAAGATGAATATTGAACAGACGGGTGAATTATTATTAAGGGCAAGAAAAATCAATGATAAATTAGTTGAAAATGTTTCTCATCAAGTTGAAGAAGAAAAAAGAAAGAAATCAATGTCTCCTGAACTTAAATCTGAATATCAATACCAATCTAGAAATGGTATTATTTCCGGTTCAAAACAATCAACTCTTGGAAATTATTTAAAACCTTTTATACGTGAAGCTGTACCGTCATTGGATGCACCAAAAAGATTATCTAAACTGGAATTAGCACAGTTGAAATTAAATGAGAAAAGAAAGGCTGTACCTGGTGAACCGGTTAAAGAGCCAGCACCTGCAAGGCCATCTGGTTTTAATAAAAAAACAAAGGCAATCAATATATCAGATAGTGAATCAGATCATGAATATGATTCAGATAATGAAAATAATAACAATGCATTATTTACTAAAGAACAGGTTGTTGCAAAGATGAAAAAATCTAAGGCAGCATTACAATCATTACAAGCTCCAAGGTTTGGTGTATCGCCTGCACTTAATGGTGGTAAAGATAAGAATGCAGAAAGAATTGAAAAGAAGAAAGCAGAAGAACTAATGAGGTTAAGATTGAATGTTGATATGACTCCACTTTATAAAACAATTTTATCATGGTCTTATAATAATAATAAAGAACTGCCGTCAGATTATGATGAATCAAAATATCAGTCGATTAAAGATAAATTTGATTCTGTTTCTGATTATCAAAAAAGTTTTGAACCTTTATTACTGTTAGAATGTTGGCAATCTATTCAAAGGGCAAAACAAGTTGGTTCTGAGACTCCATTTAGAATGACAATTGGTTCAAGATCTGCTACTGATACATTTTTTGATATTTATGCATCTGTTAAAAAGGAATTAGTTAATGAATTCCGTCATTTTGGTGATAATGATTTGTTAGTTTTAATGATCATAGACAACTTACCTTCTGAAGATGAAGGTTTGGGGATACCAAAAAAATTGGTTAATAATTGTGCTGTCAATTGTTTTGCAAAGGTCCGTGAAATTAAAAACACTAATGGTGCTTATTCAGATATTAAATTAAGAGTTTCAAATGATAATAATATGGTTTACAAGCTTTCATCAGGAATGGAAATCGTTGGTTTAAAGGTTAGTACAATGACCACATTAGAAAGAGAATTCTCCTCTTTAAAAGGTTTACAATATTATGATTTAAATGAGGAGATTATTAAAGCTACTCCTGGTCCTATTGAAAAACCAGATGAAAGTAAAATTATGAAAATTAAAAGTGTATATGATGTTAATGAATCTCAAGCAAGAGCTATTTCAGGTACTGTTCAAGGGGATGGATTTTCCTTAATTCAAGGTCCGCCTGGTACAGGTAAGACCAAAACTATTTTAGGTGTGATTGGCTACTTTTTAACCCAAGAAACAAATAATATTCATAGAGTTTTAGCACCAGGTGTTAAAGCTGATGTTTCAACTGCTAATACTGTTAGTGGTAGTGTAAGTAACAAAAGAAAGATTTTGATTTGTGCACCATCCAATGCTGCAGTTGATGAATTGGTTTTAAGAATTAAAAAAGGTATCAAAAATTCCAAGGGTGAAGTTTTTAAGCCGAATGTTGTTCGATTAGGTAAATCAGATGCAATTAATGAGCAAGTTAAAGATTTAACATTAGAAGAGCAAGTTGATGCACTATTGTCTAAAACATCAAAAACTGATGATTCTAGTATCAGAGAAGAACACAGAAAATGTATTATTGAACGTGATGAATTAAGAAGAAAATTAGACTCAAATAAGTTTTCAGAAACTGAAATTGCTCAAACTGAAATTAGATTACAAGAGGTTATGACAAAACGTAGAGAACTGGGTAAAAAATTGGATGAAATGAGAGAACAGAGAGCTGTGAATTATCGTAATAGAGAAATTGAAAGAAGAAATATTCAATACAAAATCTTAAACAATGCACAGGTCGTTTGTTCAACATTATCTGGATCTGCCCATGATGTTTTGGCTGGCATGTCAATGACATTTGAAACTGTCGTTATTGATGAAGCTGCACAATGTATTGAACTAAGTGCAATTATTCCATTGAGATATGGATGTAAAAAATGTATTATGGTTGGTGATCCAAATCAATTACCTCCAACTGTTTTGTCACAGAAGGCTGCGTCATTCAATTATGAACAATCATTATTCGTTAGAATTCAAAATAATTATAAAGATTCAGTATATTTATTAGATGTTCAATATCGTATGCATCCAGAAATTTCTAAGTTCCCTTCAAAAGAATTTTATAAGTCAAGATTAAGAGATGGACCAAATATGAAGGAGATTAATAAAAGATCATGGCATAGTATCAAAGATTATGGACCATATAGATTTTTTAATATTCGTGGTCAGCAAAAACAAAATGAAAAAACAAAATCATTATATAATACAATTGAATGTAAAATAATATTAGAAATTGTGGAAGATCTATACAAGAGATTTCCAAATTGTGATTGGTCTAATAAAATTGGTATTATTTCACCATATAAGGAACAGGTTAGGCTTTTAAAGAAGACTTTTATAGATAAATACGGATTTTTGATTACAAAGCAAATTGATTTTAATACAGTCGACGGTTTCCAAGGACAAGAAAAGGATATTATTTTGTTCTCATGTGTTAGAGCTGAGACCCATACAGGGGTGGGTTTTTTAGCCGATATAAGAAGAATGAATGTTGCATTAACAAGAGCTAGAGCTTCATTATGGGTTATTGGATCGGTTGATGCTTTGATGACAAATAAAACTTGGAGAGATTTGTATGAAGACGCCAAGGAGAGGTCGTTGGTTACTGAAGCATATATTGGATTTACAAGCAGATTGGAAACTAATCATAGAAACATTCAAAATCATGGAAAGATCAAGGAGCTCAAAGATGATGGTGAGGATGACGAATATTACCCTCCCACTGACGTTGTTGAGAGACCTAAAAGTTCAGGATTCATCAAACCAAAAAGTTCAAATAATGATAACCGAATTACTAAGAAGAGGCAAATCACAACAGATGCTACAAGTCTTCCACAAATTGATGTATCAAAACTGAGGAAATTATCAGATCACAAAAAACCACTCCTAATCAAAAAGTCTAGTGGTAAAATTATGAAGGATATGAAAGTTATTAGGGGTGCATTAAATAAAAGCAATACTAAATCGGTGCCTACTTCCTCAGGAGTTATTATGCCAAGAAGAAATAACAATGGCCCGCCAGAGGGGATGGTTAAAATCAGTAACAAAAAAAATTTTGCTCCTAATAGAAGACCAAATTGAAGCCAATGAAAATATTATTTGCTAAATTACAGGTTTGGAAATAGGAGGAGAAATTAAATATTTACCCCAAACATTTGATTTCCAATTTTCATTTAAATTTAATGATAAATTTAATAAAATTTTGAATTCTGAGTTAACATTATTTTCAACATTATTGATAAAAATTTAACATCATCAGCTAAAATATTAAAACATGGTATTAAGTTTGAATTTAATTCGTTATTTAAAGATTTAATTTTGTTTAAAATAAATTGATTTGATTCATTTGGTAAATTATCAATTTGAATTTTCTGATTTTTATCTTTTAATTTTAAATTTAAAAAAGGTTTTTCATAATAAAGCATTTCCATGCGCTGTTTTATGGCCTTTGGGTCCTTCGTTTGATTCAATGATCAGTTATACTTAATAAACTTGTCTGTTTTTGATCCATAAAAGGATGTTAAAATAGGTAGTATTTAAAACCAAAATATGTTCAAATCATTCCATTAGTTATTCAAAATGTATGAAAAGTGAGTATACAGGAAGAATTCCATTGACGGCCGAAAACTACAATCTAGTAAGTATTAAGCCATGTATCATTTAAGATTATCAAGTTACGTTTTTTATAAATGCATGTATATCAGTTGCGGTTTGACTCTGCTTCAATTATTGAAATGTTTCTAATATAGTAAGACTTCTTAAGGGGCACAGCAAAGATCCCCAAAGCTTGGTATGGTTACAGAAAATATGGTCTTTAAATAGGTGTAGTTGTAGTTTACTTTACTGGTTATTGGCAATTGTTAGTTTATTTTACTTTATTTATTTGAACTTGTTCTTTTCGATTAGAAGCTTGAATAATATACATCATCGGTGCAATGAATTGCTAGGTAAACATTTTCATCTGATTAAACTATGCGAAAAATTGACAGCCGAATTATTCCTCTTTTGTGAAAGTATCTTATTGTTTGCTTTCTCAATACTTTTAGTACACGAAGACTTGTTATCTTTTCCTCTCTATGTATACTCTATATATGTATATAATTCAATAAATTTCATATTGATATATATGGTTATGCGAAGTATTTGATATTATAACGAATCCGAATTTTTCACCATATTTTTCAGGCCTTATGATTTTGAGGGTTTCTAGCCAATTTACCTGATATAAACAAACCTGTCTTGTCCCTTGTGAGTCACAAACTAAATGACAAATGAACAAAATACAGAAAAAAAATTTATAGAAGGCTCATTTTTCTCTCATTCTATTTCCTAATTTATTATATGATTATATGTCTATATCCATCTACCATCACAGAAAATTCCAATATTTTATCTTTTTAGCCATCAGCCATCTGCGATCTGACTTAAAGGCTCATTTTGTACCTTTTTCTATTTCATCTTATTTACTTTAAAATCCTCTCTTAATTAAGTCTAAATACATAGCTATATATAGTAAGAACCGACAATACCATGTGAGAACAAAAACAACAACAACAACAACAACAACACAGTCCATATGAACAATATATGAACGAAGTGATCGATGTAGAGGATGCTGCATTTGAAAACAGTAGAGATTTATCGCCCCATCCAAATAAGAAAAGGAGTACTTTGGTAGCCTTTGCTAACGCTTTAGAGACTGAAGCTAACGATTTGGAGACTGAAGCTTACAACTTGAATACTGAAGCTAACACTTTGAAAAAACAGAAAAGAGTTGTATTAGATTATGTCGATGCAGCAAATAGGACCAGTTTATTGTCACAAATCTTACAGACGTTAACTGAGTTTAAAGGCAACCAAGAAGAATTCAACTCTAGAATAGAGCTTAGGACGAAAAAACAAGATTTTCGTTTAGATGCATCGGAGAACAGAGTGCTAGGATCTATGGGGCTCGAACCGTTTGATATTCCGTTTGTGAAACCATCAGTAATACCAGAGGGTAAAGACCTCCCATTTATCAAATCTCCTGCTGAAATCGAACAATTAAACGTCTCATCTGTTAATCTTTATCTTAAAGCTTATGATATTCCGTTCGATAATCGTTGGTCAAGTAAGAAACTTAAAAATTTATTAAGATTTAAATTAGGATTTACTAATCTTCGGGATTTTGTTGCTGTCAATATGACTTGAGTTATCATCTTTATATTTCTTTGTTTCTGAAGTTAAATAACAGGTAGTTCAGGTATATATGTTTTTTACAAATATGATATAATTAATCTAAGCTTTAAAATTAAAAAGAAGAGGTAGTGATGTTAAAATGCATTGCAAATGAAAAATTATGTTTTGACCAGCCATCTGGTAAATATATCCAACTAAATTAAAGGTTAGAATATAGATTCAAAAGTTTAAAAAAAAGTGTTTTATAAAAAAACATATCCTTACTCTGTTTTATCACATTTGGTATTCTTGATTTCATTCAATAATAAATTATATTTGTTAATCTTGTCTGTTTTGAACCCCATACCGCCTACGTTGGCTGTAGTTGTAACTGTTGTTGTAATTGGCGGTGATGTAGATAAAGAAGCTGCTTTGGCATTCCCTAATTGCAAAGCTTGCTTACTTGGATTCACTATAGAGAAATTATCCGATGAACTATGATGATGATAGTCTATACTATCATTTGAGAAATTCAAAGATGATGGATCCACTTGTCCAGTTCCGGATATTTCATCTTCAGGGATCGTAATATTTAAAATTGACATTGCCTTTTCAATTGCTTTAATTTCATTATCTATTATTTTTTCGACAATTGAAAAGTTTAATTCTTTAGCTTGATTGAGCCGACTTCGTAAGTATATCCTATTTGATAACAAAATTGGTTCAATTTGCTCAATTTTTGATTCCTGAAGAAATGTACTTATTGAAGTCTCCATTTTGTTAAGAGTGTCAAAAATATCTGCTAAATAATTAAAAGCTTGTTCAAACTTTAATTTTGATTCTAATGTTTGATCGATTAATAAATCAAGTGATTCCATTTGCAATTTCAAATTGCTTGAAACTTCGACATCGGTATACTTATCCGATTTTATTTGTTTTTCCTTGAACATTAACAATATTTCTGTTTCTTCATTTTGTATTATATTTTCAAGATCGGCATTATGAACATTCAATTTGATATCCATTAATGATTTTGTCTCCATAATTTGTTGATTAACTAATTTCTTTTTATTTTTTGCAATTATCAATTGTTTCTCTAGTTTATCAATCTCATCGTCTAAGTGTTGTGATTTTTTCATCAAGGATTTATATGTCTGGCCTTCTGATGATTTCGATATTATTTCTTCAATCTTGTTATTAATATCTGATTTTTTACTGATCCAATCATTAAATAGTTCATATTTTGAAAGTTTCGAATATTTTTCAGAGACATAAATTTCACCTAACGCTTCATAATTATTACTCAATTCTTTTAACAAATGTATTATTTCGGACCTTGTATAAGCCAAATGTCCATCTCCTAACTGAAGATATTTTTTATGTGATAATGTAAGTTTAGGAAATCGATCAAGTAATAAAACATCTTCTTGATTTTTCAAAAAACGTACTGGATCATTATGAATTGGTAACATGGGTATATAAGCATTTTCTTGTGACTCTATTGCTATATTATCAGTAAACTGTAGATTGTGCGCAGTATTATTATTTGAATTTGGTCTCTTATCATTAGTTATTAATTGCAAAATGGATGAAAACATTGGCCATGCAAATGATTTTTCTTCTTGATCTAATGTTTCCGTTGTTGTCGTATTCCAACCTTCTTCAAGTTGAGGTGAATTATTAAATTGATCATCCACCTTTGTGATATCTTGAAATTTTGATAATATTGGATTTTCTGTAATATGAGTTTCGGGATGTCAGATGTCAAATGTCAGTAACTTGTATATAAAAGAATAAAAAAGATCAAAGGTCCAATTCAGTACTTACTTTCTTTATTTGTTGACATATTCTTAATAAAGGATCAATCTTGCTCAGATGTTTAATAAAAGTAAAGGTGAAAAAGAATAGATAATTCGGTATTATTGAGTAAGAGACGAGGAACAAAATGCTTTATTGTGGAGAGTTTCTCCATGAGGACAAATTTTACAAATTTCGGTAGTTTTTAATCAATTAATAAGTTCATAAAAAAGCTGTATATAAAAAATAGAAAGATTCTTTTAAATTATATCTTATCATCCAGACTTAACTTTTGTGTGATATCAGATGTACTTTCAATAATCTTTTTGAATTCTGCGAAGGAAAGTTTGCCATCCCCATCCGAATCTCCTTCCATAATTGTTCTGTCAACCAACTGCTGAAGTTGAACATCATTCAATGAATCAGCAACCATCAGACGTAAAACTATAAACAATTCACCATTAGAAATATATCCATCGTTATCAATATCATAAACTTTAAAAAGGAATCTTAATTTATCATCAACAGATCCTGTCGATGAGAACACTGATAAACCTGTAACAAATTCTTTAAAATCGATATCACCTCCTTTGTTTTCATCAAATATATCAACCACTCTCTTAGCTAAAGGATTCTGTCCTATTCCTGGAATAGCTAAAAATTCATCTTTATCAATTGCTCCAGAGTTGTCCGTGTCCAACTTCATGAATCTCTTGGCAAGACGATCAATCTCTTCCGAACCAAAATTTGTACCCTCAGACAAATCATCCAATAAACTCGAAGGTATGTTACCCATGTTTATCTCTTTTCAATTTCTGTAGATACTTAGAGTAGATAATATAATATCAATAGTGAACAATCCGTAAAAAGAAACAAAAGTAAGCAACCACTAAAGATAAAGATATAAAATTCTCACTCTCCGTATAAAAAAATTAAACATTTTCTCCCTCCATAAACAATACTGCAAATGGTGAATTTGGGGGGATATTAATATTCAGATCCCCCCAGGGCCTGGGGAAACCATGGAAAATCGTGGGAAATTATGTTAAACACCTACAAAAAAATAAAAAAAATCCTGGTGGGATTCTGTTAATTCTACAACCCAATGGTGTTACCTGCTTCGTTCTTTTTAGGGCCTAAGGGATACACCACTAATGTAGACACAAACAAGCCTACTGTAATCCCTATGGCTATTTCTATCATCGATATACCAAACGTAAGAGTCCCTAAATTTGTTGAATCAGTCCCAGTAGAGTTACCATTAGTCTCGATTTGCACGAGCCCACTTGAAAGAACATTACGTGCAGCGAATCCACCAGGAACAAGATCAAATATACCACAAATCATACTACTAAACTTTGTAGAACAATATCCAATTCTTTTAAATGACTTACCCCATCTATCATATATATTACTCAACAATCCAACTGTAAATGATCCCAATGCAGAATTAAATTGTGCAATTCCGAAATGTAATGAAGAAAAATATGTTACTAAATATCCACAACATGCAATAAAAACCATAATAGATAATTGATGGAATCTACCTTGACATGCAAATGCTTGAAAAACGTTGAAAAGCGGAACAAAAAGCAGTTTCCAAATATTATCAATATGTCCGATATTTGAGCATGAAGTTTTATTATATGCACTTTTATCAAACCATCCATATAATGCTGATCCTAATGTTAACCCAAATCCAAGGAATAACGAATAAATAATAGCATAAAACATTCCAACAACTCCTGAAACAATTGATTTACTCTGAATCTCTAAAGCACCTCTTAAAATCATATAACCTGGCAAAATCATACATAATCCGCTTAAAACAATTGCACTAAAACAGAAATATTTGCCATCATCAATTGAACCAACCGCTCTACCAATAAAACTAATCATTATAGCCGATCCAACTTCAAATACGGATGAATAAATTACATTTTTCGGCGCAACAACACATTGTAAAAATCCTAACAAGGATCCCAATATAAATGATGGTATCATATCTAGCCAAGCTCCATTGAAGAATATCAAAACAAACATACTTGATAATCCATAAGATAAAATAATCCAATAAGTATTCAAAAAATCTTTACTTTCAAATAATTTATCCAATTCTTTTGAAGCCTCATCAACTCCAATTCTATCATAAACAACCGATTCATAAATATCATGAGCTAAATCGAGTTTACTTAAATTGAGTCCTTGTCCAACTCTAACTAATTTTAAATCACTTGTTCTAGTAACCGGATCAGAAAAATTAGCCAACATCATACCTGGTAAATAAATAAAAGTTGCATCAACCTCTAAAACTTTGGCTGTTAATGTCATATATTCTTCTAATCTATGATTGGGTGCTCCAAATAACATAAATGCTTTACATAGCGTTAGTAAAAATTCTTGTCTATGAATCAAATCAACAATATGAACAGTAATTCTAGCTGCTTTCTCCTTCTTAGTCTTCTTTTTGATTTTTTTCACAAGTTTATCCTCTTTAGATAACGAAAAATCAGGTAACTTAATCGAATTAAGATCAGGAGCGCTATGATTGATATCTTTATGTGGTCTTGGTTCCCTTGAATTTTCCCTGCTACTAAAGATCCCAGAATTTTTAAATTTTCTGACCCTATTTGCCATTTTATGCGGAATATTAGCAGCTGATGAACCCTCAGTATACTTTCTTCCATAATTTTCATCATCTGAATCACTAAAGATATCATCTTCTGATGAATCCGGTATTTGATTATATAATTTCATTAAGTTTGACGTAATACCGTTTTTCATTGTAAATGAGTCACTTGTCGAATTTTCAGAATCGAACTTTTTTTTATTAAAATCATTCAAAATCATATCAAATTCAGAATTGCCATGTTTCTTTTTTCCGTGAACTAAATTATTTGCAATTTTTAAAATATTCATAGATGAGGATCCTGTGCGTTTCATGGAATTACTTTCAATATCGTTAGTTATATTACTTAAATCACTTAAGTGATAACCTTCTTGATCTTCAATATAGTCGTTATGTACTTTTTTAATCTCATCATTGTTTCTGCTCATTAAATGACCAAGAGAAAAATTTTTAGGTACTCTGTTAATCCAGTTCAAAATTTTACTAGGTTGTGATTCATCTTGTGTATCATTTATTTTTTGTAGTGCACTAGTAAGCAAATTGGTCTTAGCGTGATTTATATCAGGACTAGAAATATCTGGAGATAAACCAATATTATATTTCGGGGAATATGATAAAGGGTTTTGAGTCAATGAAGAATTATGGTCAGCTGATGAAGCTGTATTTAGTTCATAAAGAAGGCTCCTAGTTGGTTGTCTCTTATCAATCCCAGCATCTGCTGTCTCCACATCTGCATCAGCATCACTTAGATCTGTAGAATAATCTGTACTTGAATTAGAAGTAGATAAATTCGTTCGTAAACGTCTGCCTGGACGTGAACTGACAAAATTGCTTTCCTTGTCGTTCTCTTTAGCTCGATGCTTCTTCTTCATTATATCTGATTTTAACTTTGTATCCTTCTTAAATTGTTCTTGAAAATCATCATAAATTTCTTTTGCTAATTCAGGTTCATTGGGTAAAGGTATCTGATTTAAATCACTTGGATCAGCAACATTTTTATTTTTATTTCTACTAAACTGGGGTAAAATGGGACTCATTTGGATATTCAGTTCATCATCTTCCATTATTGGAACATATTCATTCATTTCCCGTATACTTGGATTATTGTGTGGATTGTTCACCACATAGTTAGTCGCTAGTTTTGAATCTATACTGAATGGAGATGGAGATGGATCTCTCGATCGTGATCTTTCTCTTGAATGTGACCTAGAAAGTGTTCTTTGTGGTGGTGATAAAGATCGTATTCGGTTAGTTCTTCTACCTCTTTCCTGCCCCAAATCCATCCTTATAAACACCTAGTAGATTTTATCAGCGGTTAGGTTGGCACACATAAATCTATGTGCAAAAGAAACCCCTATCCACTTTCGAAATGATGAAGAAGCTTATCATCGCATTCGGAGACGAAATATCGTCGCCACCCTTGCACCGCACGGTATGTTTTTCGTGTTTCTAAATGTTTTAATGTTATAATGTTTTTATAATCATGCAGATCTTTCTTTGATATCTGTGAAAGGTAGGCTTGTGAATAACGTAAGACACCAAATATGGAAAAGACAGATATCTTTGTCGATGCGGCCATGAAACCGTACAACTTCTATTTGTGTGAACCATTGAATCGAAGTGAACGTCTTATTCAAATGATTCAAAATAATGGTGGAAATGTGGTGAATGATTATATGCAGACTTGTATTATTATATCAAGCAAAGATTACCCTGTTCCAGAACATCTTAAATCGGCACATATTTACTCATATGAATTCATTCAAGATTCTGCCAACCGTGGCTCACAACAGCAATTTCCAAACTATTTAATTCATGTTCCACATTCAAATAATGGATCCATTCCTCATCAATTTAATGACAAAAATTTGGGACTGCATCTAGATGATGTCGAAGTTGACGTTGATAGTTATGATTTTGAAAGTTTAAGTGCAGGTTTGATCCCAGGTAATGATAATAATAATGGGATTAATGATGATGACATTGATACTAATTTACATAATGAGATTTCTGGTGCTTTAGAAGAAGAAGAAGACAATCCTGATGATGATGCTGATGATGATGATGATGATGATGATGGCGATGAAGATGAAGATGAAGATGAAGATGAAGACGAAGATGAGGACAATGACGATTACGAAGATGCCAATGATGGTAATAATGAGGATGGTTACGCCAATGATTATGACGTTCATAACCATGAATTAAATCTCGGCGAAGTTGAAATGGATGATAATGTTAACTCAATCAGTGATGTCAACAATAATGCTAATAATAGAACAACGAATGCGGTTGCACCATATGATGCTTATAATGTTCGTTATTTTACGGATGAAGAAGATCAGGTTTTAATGGAAGAATTAAGAAAGCGTCATTGGATGGGTATAAAAGGACATTCAGTATATGAAATTATCTCACAATTGCCATTTTTTAGAGCAAAACAAAGAACTCCGTCTTCTTTGAGAGAAAGAATGAGGACTTTAAAATACAATGTTGGTTATGTTTACAAACTTGACAACAAAAATAGGTTATTAAAAGATGCAAATGGGCACTATATTAAAACGACTAACATCAAAGCGAAATTGACTCCATATATTGCTGCTGATGATTTAATATTTTGCAAAACAGTTTATTTAAAATTAGATATTGAGACCGATGAATACGGATTTGAAACTGTTGTTTTCCCTACCAATTTTTATGATAAATTTGCGAATGTTTATGATGCCCATACTGCAGAATCATGGAGACAAAGATTTAAGAATTATTTACTTTTATTTGGAATCAAAAATTATCTCAAATATTATATTGTTCAAGTCAAGCAAAATAAACAGCCTTTACCTTCTAATTTGGTTAATAAAGAATGGTTAGCTGCTCGTAAACACATTAAGAAAAATAAAAATGTAAAATTATATTTTCCTAATATTCCAGTAGATGATAATTTCATTGATGAAAACTTACAGTATACTATTGTTAAAGGTTATGATAATAAAATATTTGAATTTAATAATCCTTTTAGAAATGTTAAAAGGATTAAAACAAATCCTGAGCATGAAGAATTCAATGGAGAATATGGGCCTGATGCATTTAATGACGATAAAGCCTTGGATGTTTCAAATTCAAAAGTTGAAGCTCAAAAACCTTTCAAATTAAATGAAGATATTGAAAAGATAGATGACAGGGAAAATAATACTTATATTAATGATATCAAAGATAATAACAATAATAACGTTAATGGAATAGATAATAGTGCTACTAATACAAAGCATGAACCCCAAACTCCCGAAATTCAAAAATCAAATATTCCTAGCTCACCTGAAATACAGATAGAAGAACAGAGATACGCATCATTTTTTGATGAGCCAACAACCGAGTTTAGGGAAGCCACATTTATTAAGTCCAGGAAAAAACATGGCGTTCCAATTGATTTAGCAAAGTGGGAGAATAAAGAAGAATTAATCAGAAACATAAAAAGTTTTTTCGCCGATGCAGGTACTGCCCATCTACAACCTCGTGAAGTAAGTCGAAGACTTTTAAAATTTGGAGTTAAGGAATATTATACAGTGTTTTTATTTTACCGCTGCCACTCCGTTAAAGTGCATGTGTTAGATTCATTAATCAATTACATTAGAACTGATGGGCGAGAGCTATTGGCTATAAAACCAGGTATTTGGTCAAACAAAAGTGTTGATTTATATGAAAAGAATGATCCGGAATATAATACTTGGTTAAAAGAATATCATGGTGAAAGATTGTTTAGGAAACAATCTAAGTGGCTAAATAGGATTTAAACTAAGAAATTCCTTTGAGTAAAATTTTACATCCCAAATAATATTTTATTTATATCCAATCGTATATTTAGTGTAATATAAATGTGTATTTACAAGAATTAGTAATACTACTTAGTTATTCATTTCTTCTGGTTTGTATCAACAATTACTTCATCAGCAACAATAACAATAACATCATCATTGTTATCATCATCATCTTTAGCTCTATCACTTTCTTGTGTAGCAGCCTCAGCTAATTTTTTGTATTTTGCCTTTGTTTTCTTTTTAGCACGCTGTTTCTGCATCTGCTTCCTAGCTATAACAATTCCTTTTCTACTTTGAACACCATTTTCCATCTCATCAATTTTCAAAGCTAAAATTTCACGAGCAATCTTTCTATTTTGATCACGGGATCTAGTAGCCTGTGATGTAACAACGATACCCGTTGGTATATGGGTGAGTTGCACTTTTGAGTTTGTTTTATTAATCTTTTGACCCCCTTTCCCAGAACCACCTTTTATAAATTTTTCTTGGATGTCAGATTCCGGTAAAGATGGACGTGCTGGCATTTTATTAGCCTTAGGTATCTTCAGTTTTAGTTTTTTAAGCTCAACCAAAGGATTCGGTTGTAGTATTTTCGATTGTTCCTCATTTCTCAATATTTTAAAACTAGTAAAACTTCTAAACCAGTAATCTAATGATCGGCATCTTATTCCGCTTGTTACTCTTAACATGTTGTTTTGAATTCTATGCACTTAATCATTTAGGTTGAGTTAATATTGTTTAGTGTAGAAAAATAAATACAAAACGCAAATTCATGTTGTGGTCGATCGACGTGCATCTAAAAAATTTGACAATTAAAATATTTTCTACATTTTAATTATTTTTCAGTTGTGTTCGAGTGTTGAACTTTTCATACTGAGAAAATGGTATGGTACAAAGCTATTTTAAATCATTGAAACTAGTTTTTTATATATTGCGAAGTTAATCCCATCTCAGATAACAAACATAGTAATGGTTGGATTAGCACGTTTTAGCACGGCTGCTGCTAGATTTGCTAGAGCAAAAGGATACAGAGTTCCAAGGGATGTGCAGCTTAGAAAACCAATTTTACCAACAATAGACAATATCAAAGTCAGAGACGATCATCCATTATGGGAATTCTTTCATAATAAACAATTTTTACGTTCTGCCGAAGATTTAGATATTCAAGGTAGATCATGGACGGTGCAGGATTTAAGAAAAAAATCATTTGAAGATTTACATGCATTATGGTATGTTTGTTTAAAAGAAATGAATAAAATACACAGAGAGCATATTATTTATGAAGATATTGCAAGTTCAAAAATTCAACAATGTATGCAATTTGAAGAAGCACTTAAAAATTCTATGCTTGCAATTAAGCAAGTTTTAACTGAAAGAGAAGCATCCTTATCTAATGCAAAAGCAGAGTTCAAGATTATTGGTGAAGAATATTTACAAGAATTCAAACAATCTTATTTAAACAGTGAGAATGTTGAAACTGATGAATGGTATGATAAATTGGAAAGATTACAATACGCTATATTTGGCATTAATTCCACTTATGAATCTGTCACTATTAATGAAGAATTTTTGAATGGTATTAAATATATTTCATCATTATATTTTGAAAAATTTTCATCACAATTAGAAGAAGGCAATAAAATTGATGATTTAAAAGACATTGTGGAAGTTTATAAGATTTTTGAGAATGGATCAACTTTAGAAGGTTTTAAAGTTGCAATTGAAAGTATTTTAGAATACAGAGAAAATGATTTGATTATTCCTGCGTCAAAGGAAATAATGGTTATTCAAAACTTAGTTGATGAAAAGATTAACGAAGCTAATCAAATTGCTGAGCCTGAAGCACAACCAAGTTCAAGCGCATAGACCCAAAACTCTTGTATATAAAAATTATTATGAATTATAAAATTTTTTATAATTTATTTTTGTAAGTAAAAAAGAATTTTTTCAAATAAAAATATATTAATACAGTAACTTTATAGTTGGACTTCTTTTTCAATAGTTTCCAACAAAGAAATTAATTTCGTTGTTGCATTTTTCCAGGTTTCCTTCGATTGTTTAATATGATTTTCAACTTCATTACATTCTTGAATTTGTTCATTAATCTTATAATCTAAATCTTTCGTTGATAAAGTAAACGAACTATTTTTAGAAAAAGTAAACTCGTATTCATTATTTAAACTGTTGGATTTATCCTCATGAATGAGTTTTCCCGAAGATAAAATTGAGTTCAAATCATTTGTATCTGTATCGAAAAGTAAATTCAATTCATTTTGAGAAAGTTTTATTACTTTTGTTTTCGTGAAATAATCTTGTATAGTTCTATTTAGTTTTTCACGATTAATTAATATTTCTTTTGCATAGTCAATTTTACTAGATAGATCTTTAAATTCTTTGGCTGACTTTATAATATAATCAGTTAGAGTTGTTCTAATTTTTTTATCATAATTTTCAACTTCATCTAGACATATATTATGTTTTGCTAATTCAAAATCCAATCCTAATTCAGCTTTTATTTTACCTGTTTTAATATCAATTTTCAATTTATCTATTTTTTCTAAATCTATTTCATCAATTTTATTATTTTTCAGGTCAATTATCATACCTAATATATCACTTTTAACTCGGACATACCACTCAAGGTCAAGATCCTGTACGTCTCTACGTCGTTTGACAAGTTGTGATAATTCATTTGTATTGCTCATTGTACTAATTAACCTAATTGATTATGTTTCAATTTGATAAAAAAAAACAGCATAAATTACGCTCAATTTACTTGAAACACAGGCAATATTAAATAATGAAATATTAAATACAAAAATAAGGTATTACAAAATTTAAGCTTCGCACTCTAAAGCATCTTTTATACAAGCTATAACAGCAGTACTTTGAATACTATTATTACCACCTTTCGATATGCCATATTCAATTTCAGCAAGACCTTGTAATAATTTAACTCTAGTTTGAGTTTTTAAATTATATTTTTCTAAAATTTCGACAAAAGAAGAAATTAAATCAATTAAAGCCAGACCTTCTATACTACGAATTTTCATCATTGTATTATAAGCATCAGTCCAATCATTTTTAATAATTGAATCAAATATGATTTCAATTGATCTTGGTTTTGGAGCACCTATGCAATCATAAATCATATCAATTTCAATTTCATCGTTGATAGGATCATCTAATGAAGATTTACAAGATTGTAAAACGTTTAAAGCTTTACGCATATCACCTTGACTTAATTTAACTAATGCTAATTTTGCATCATCTGATATATTCAATTTTTCCATTTTAACGACATAATCAACTCTTTCTCTAACTGCATCATCAGCAATTGGAGCAAATCTAAATCTTGTACAACGAGATAATAATGCTGGATTTAATTTATTTGAATAATTTGCCAAAATACAAAATCTTGTATTTTTAGTAAATTTTTCAATAACTCGCCTTAAAGCATTTTGTGCAATATTTGTCATTGCATCTGCTTCATCAAGTATGATTAATTTAAAACCAGTTGTAAAAATTTGTCTTGTACTTGCAAAATTTTTAATTTGATCTCTCACGACGTCAATACCTCTATCATCAGAAGCATTCAGTTCTAAAACCATATTTTTGTAATTTTTACCATATAATTCTTTAGCTAATGCAATAATGGTTGATGTTTTACCACTACCAGGTGGACCATAAAAAAGCAGATGTGGAATTCTACCTTCTGAAGCAAATTTACGAATAGTAGAAACCGTTTCAGTTTGACCGTAAACGTCGTTAAGACATTGAGGTCTATATTTTTCAACCCATGGAAGATTTTCTATGCTCATAATGTGCTTGGAGATATTGATATATATGACTTCCTTTTATGCTTATATATTACATTATATTACATCTTTTCATATACCAATTCTATACAGAAAATAAAAACCCAAGAAAAAGAACGACGCGTTTAAGAAGGGGCGCTCGAACCAAAAAGGACATCACTGCCACCCTCATTTGAAACAGCAGCTTTAAAATTCTGGTCTGCTGTGGGCTGTCCGTCCTTTTCAGACTGGGGTCCAGAAGAAACGTAGGTTACCGCGAGGTATGACCATTGGGAAAGATCAATTTCAGGAGTAATTGTGTCGGTTTTTTCATCGGAAGATCCCAACAAAGAATCAGAAGTCTGGGAAAAAACCCAAGTTTTAACACGAGCGGATGGGACTATGGCTGCAGTTGGTGTAGCTGCAGATGATGGAGTATTGTTGGTTGTAGTACTGATAATATTTGGGGTCGGGGTAGAAATAGTGTTGATGGTAGAAATCGCTTCAATAGAAGAGTCAGAAGCTAATGGTGGGGCATACCAATCTCTAACCCAATGTGGTTGACCATCTGGTGCTGGACTCTCTCTAGCGCTTGCACTGGTACTTACACTAGTCGTTGTTGGTGTACTATCCAATGGTGTAGTGTGTCTTCCTCTATAAAGTTCTCTTCTAAGTGACATTTTGTTGCCTTATATGGATGATATAAATTTAACAAAAGAGTTGAAGGTGTGTTTACTAATAATCCAGATAAAGTACTGTTTAATGGAGCAAAAACATGTACAGATGATTTATTGAGATGTGAGATGAGAGATGAGAGGCGGAATGCGGACAACAAAACTGTAAACTTCGCACTACTTGACGTAAAACGTAAAACCTTTTATGCTTTAAGGGAACGCTCAGCTTTCAGTCTATGATTATACTTTAGTCTCATTTTTTATAGTTTACTTTTCTCTTCTTCTATTAAACTCTCGTTGTTTTCTTCTTTATATGGATCTTCAGATTGTCACATACGACTCATATCAAACCTATCCGTCACCTTTGGACAAAAAGCATGTAACTTTAAATGGAAATGTCATAACAAGTTGTTCCCTAACCTTGACAACCGTCCCAATATTAAGAATCTACGGATCTACATCTACTAATCATACAGCTTTATTGCACATTCATAATGTATTTCCATATATTTATATTCCTTTTCCGAAGGCAATGTCTTGGAAAAAAGATTTATCTAAAGAACAAACGGACGAACTTTTGAATTGGCTTAATGAATTAAATTTTAAGATAAGTCAGTCTTATAAAACTAATAAAGGTAAAATCAATCCAAAAAGGAAAAAACGTAAAAATACTAAAAATGATCCTGATAAATTGAATATTACTGAACAGTTTGACTACTCTAATTCTGATTATGATTCTGACTCTGATTCTGATCCCAATATGAACCTTAATTCAGATGAATCACATGTGCATTCTTATATATCAGATATTTCAGTTGTTTTAGGAACTCCATTTTACGGTTTTCATTTAGGTCAATCTACATTTCTAAAAATAAGCTTAGCTTCACCTAAATATGCTATAAGATTAGCAAAATTATTGACTGAATCAAAAATATTTACTAAATTTATCCAACCGTATGAAGCTCATGTTCCGTATATATTACAATTCTTAACAGATTATAACTGTTATGCTTTAAAAGAAATGTCTTTGTCAAATTATTTATGGAGATCACCTTTAATTTTATTAAATAATATTCAAAACAGTTATCAACCCTATTTTAATACCCATATAGATCAATTTAATAATTTAAAGCTAAATGATGATTTGAAAAATTTTATTAACACTAATATTCATAAACTTGATAATAGTTTAAATATCTTAGATCCTAAAAAATTCCCAAGAATAAGTAGGTCAATGCTTGAACTGGATGTCATTTCATCTTGGATAAGTAACAGACATTTTTTAAATGAAAGAGAAATAACACAGTTAAATTTAAAAGATTCTTCTGCTTCTTTTCCTTCACAATCTACTCAATATATTATATCAACTAAAACATTACTTAATGATGTTGATAATTTACGTAAATCGAGGGGTTTACATATAAATGCTTCACAAGTTGGCTTGTTTGATAATATCAAACGTATTGTACAAGAATCAAATACAAACTGGATTGAACAAGATCAACTTAATTTCCTACTAAAGAAATCCATTAATTTATCAAAATTAGCTTATGAGAAAAAATATAAAACTGACAATTTTGAAAATTTCGAAAAATATATTAAAAAATCTAATTTTTCCACTGCTTTTCAAAATATTGAATATTTACAATACAATCCAAAGATTAAACCATGTTTGCTAGATACAGGATTTATTGATGTCAACTCTTCTGATATTTTCACGGTTTTAAGAAATTTATCTGATCTATATTCTACATCTCACGAGAATCTTGATTTTCAAAAAGCAGATGTTGTTTTCAATGACATTCAAAATCAGAATGATGATAAACATAATCCAAATGATTATTCAGAGGAAAGCGATAATTTAGTAGAAGATGAAACTTCAGATGTTGCAAATGAAGTGACTAATTTAACTATGAAATTGCAAGAGGCATCTACAGTCGGATATTCGACTGTTTTGAATAATTCAAATATATTAGATTCTTTTAAATCCTCAAATCAACAGCTACCGGTATCATTATCCGAAAAGATTAAGTCGTCCATTTTACAACCATTTCAGAATTATTTTAAAGATACTAGTTATTGTGGATCCGAATTATTGTACAGTTTTAATATTCAACAACCTATAGCTACTTCAAAAGATGAATTTTTAAATGAGATGGAAAGAACATATTCCATACCTAAAATATATTATGCTGACCCATACTTTTCAAAATTGTCAAATTATGATTCAAAACCATTTATTTTTGCTGGAGAAAAATTTCAATTAAAATGTGAAGAAATAGATACTGCTGTTTATCCAAATGCCAACCAAATTATCATGTTTCAAAAGGACACCAGTAAACAATATATTTGGAAATATACTCCTAAGTTACCAAACTATACTGAAATTAAAGAGTGGTTAAAAGAAGATGCTAAGTCTGAAGATTTACCATCAAATTTTTTTCAATCACAAATTAAAGGACCTACTCAAAAGTTTAAAGGTTACAAATATGCTTCCTTAAAAACACCAATTGAAAGAATTCCATCAACCAATAATAAGCTTTCCATTCTAATTATAGAAATTCATGTTAATACGAGGGATAAATTAATGCCTGATCCAGCAAAAGATGAAATTTTGGGTATTTTTTGGAGTTCAAATAACTTGAATTTTCTAGAAATTGCTGAATTAGAAAAAACTGGAGTTTTCATAAATACTCGTTATGATATGAATTTAGAAAATAGTACTTTTGCTAAATTTGATAACGAATTAGATATTATAATTGCACTCGTTTCACTGGTTGAATATCTTGATCCTGATATTTTGTGTGGATTTGAATTACACAATAGTTCTTGGGGTTATATCATTGAACGTGCTAGAATTAAGTATGGAATTGATTTATGTTGTCGATTTTCCCGTGTTGTCTATAAGCAAAATAATAAAGTCGGTGATAGATGGGGATATAGTCATGCATCAGGGATTAAAATTACTGGCCGACAAATGCTTAATTTATGGAGAAGATTACGAAGTGAACTAAGTTTAGGACATTATACTTTAGAAAACATTGTTTATCACATCTTTCATACGAGAATCCCAAGTTTTACTTCAGAAACATTGACTGAATGGTGGATTAATGATAAAAATCGTGGATTAAGTTATGTGCTTAATTATCATATAACAAAAATTAAATATGAAATGGAGCTAATTGAAAAATTGGAGATTGTTGAAAAAATTAATGAACAATCTAGGTTATTGGGAATTGACTTTTATTCAATAATTTATCGTGGAAGCCAATTCAAAGTTGAATGTTTACTTGTTCGTTTGGCCAAGGCTGAAAATTTTATCTTGATTTCACCATCTAAAAAACAAGTTTTTAAACAAGATTCACTTGAATGTATTCCTTTGGTTATGGAACCAAACAGTGCCTTCTATAAAAGCCCCTTGATTGTCCTTGATTTTCAATCATTATATCCCTCTTTGATTATTGCCTATAATATTTGCTATTCTACTATGTTAGGAAGATTACAAAATTATGACCCAACTAAGTTTACCAAAATGGGAGTAACAAATTATAAATCACCTGAAGGCATTTTGAAAAAATTTGAACAAGATATCAATGTTACACCAAACGGTATGATGTTCGTTCGTGATAATGTTAGAAAATCTTTACTTGCCAAAATGTTAACTGAGATTTTGAATACTCGTCTTTATATAAAAGACACGATGAGTGAATTAAAAGATGACCGAGAATTACAAAAACTTTATAATAATAGGCAATTGGCGTTAAAATTAATTGCCAATGTTACTTATGGTTACACATCTGCTACATATTCTGGAAGAATGCCTAATTCTGATATTGCAGATGCAATTGTTTCCTGTGGTCGTGAAACTTTACTCAAAGCGGTTAAAGAGATTGAAAGTAATGAACGTTGGGGAGCAAGGGTTGTTTATGGTGATACTGATTCATTATTTGTTTATTTACCAGGTAAAACAAAGCAAGATGCATTTAAAATGGGAAAAGAAATGGAAAATCACATTTCAATGTTGAATCCTGCACCAATTAAATTAAAATTTGAAAAAGTTTATTTACCCTCAATATTAGTTAGTAAAAAAAGGTATATTGGTTGGTCTTTTGAATATTTATCACAAGAAAAACCCAAGTTTGATGCCAAGGGTATTGAAACTGTTAGAAGAGATGGTATACCTGCACAGCAAAAGATTTTAGAGAAAGCAATAACACTATTATTTGGTACCAAAGATATTTCAAAAGTTAAATCTTATGTTATGGAACAATTTGTTAAAGTTGTCAAGAATAAAGTAAATGTTCAAGATTTTATGTTTGCAAAGGAAGTTAGAGTAGGTACTTATAAAAATGAAAAATATATTCCTCCTGGTGCAAGGGTAAGTATGAAAAGGGCATTAGATGACCATCGATCAACACCTCAATACAAAGAACGTGTTTTTTATTTGGTTAGAAAAGGAAGTAACAAAGAAATATTGAGAGACAGGTGTGTTGCGCCTGATGAATTTTTAAACACGGTAGGTATGGAGTTGGATTCGGATTACTATATAAATAAAGTATTAGTTCCACCATTGGAGAGAATTTTTAATTTACTTGGGGTGGACGTCAGAGCTTGGGTAAGAGAAATTCCACAAACAATATCATATGCAGGTATCGGTGTAAGTTTAACTAATGTTAAAGTTATTTCATGCTTATGTTGCGGTAAAAGCGCAAAATCTGAATTATTATGTGAAGTATGTAAACAAAATGAACTACGAACAATACTGAAGTTGAAACAAGACATTAAAGAACGTGAAACTAAAAGCCAAAACTGTATTGCTTTTTGTAGCTCTTGTTCAAGAAATACATTAAATGAATCAGTTAAACCTGATGTTGGCAAAAAATGTTGCAATGAGGATTGTAGCGTTTATTTTACAAGAGTCAAAACTATCAGAGAAACTAACTCGATATGTGAAAAATATGAAAAAATACCCGATTGGTAATATTAATAATTTTTATAAATTTATAGAAAACCATTGTATAACTAAAAAGATGGTGCACAACTTTCACTTTTTATTGATAACTCTAATTTAGCAAGTTTTGAAATATTTTCAGTAACCAATTCTTGCATTTGCAAATACTCTGCAATTTGTTTTTCAAATTCTAATGTTTTCTTTAAATTTTGATAATCAGACATAGTATCATATCCATGAATTGATATGTTTACATATTTCAAAAGTGTAGAGGTTTTATTATTTAGTGCATCAAAATTTGAGGAATCATCAGATTTTTGAAGCTCGGCAAACTCTACTCTAGCTAAATAATAATAAGCTTCAGAAACCATATTTAATTTGTTAATCTCCAGTATCTTGGGTAAAAATTCGACTAATAAATCTTTCACATTTTGCACAGATAACTCAAAATCACTTTTTAAAAGTAAATTACACAAACATAAAATGCATTCGCAAAGATTGAAGATCAAAGAAGATTTGTATGATAAGTTAATTGCATTTAATAAAATTGATAAGCCACGTTGAGGGTGTGATGTGTATTCGGCAAACATATGACAATATAAAACTTGAAATCTGATGAACCAATAATTGTTAAAAATAAGTGGATTTTCTTTCATTAAATTAAGTTGATTTATCAGTAAACTAAAACTCTCATGAAGATTGTTCACTCTTAAGTTGTATAATGTTCTCTGATATATTAATTCATTAGTGATTTCTTGATCATCGATATTACCTGAAAGAGAAAGCATTTTTTCAATTAAAACACTACACTGAGCATATTTGCATTTATTCAAATTGAGATAGAAATCCATTATATTGTGAGTTATCCTCCATTTTTTTGACATTGAAAAATCTCGCAATGCAGATTCTTTAAGGGATGATAAAATCCTAAATGTTTCATCAACTTCACCTGTAAAAAACAAGTCGCTTGCTTTCCTTAAATATAAAATAATTAAATCAAATTCATTATTTTTCTCCTTGGCAAAGTCTATAGCTATTTCTAAATAAAGATTTCCAATGGCTGGATATCCAACTCGTTTCCAAACAGTATCTGCAATCTGACAAGCTGTAATAAATATACTTTTCAACTCGTCTGTATCTTCAAAATTTAAAATTAGATATAATGTTTTAATCATATTTTCCATAACTAAAGTTAGGTCTGATCCTTCTAATAAACAGATCAAAACTTCAAATTGGAAAGAAATAGCCTGTAGTGACAGATTCTTTGTTTCTTTAGTCTTTAATCTTAAAAAATTTATAATTTCAGATCTTGATGGGTGATCTTGAGAAGCTGTAAAAAATTGAGGTTTTGTTATCATGAAATTTAACAACCATGTCAACAAATAATTCAAACAATCTAAATCTTTATTTTCTCTAGCTACTAAAATGGCTTCATCAATAGCTCTTAATGCTTCTTTGTTGGCTCCGAATGAACTATGTAATGTGGCTAATGCCAAGAGCGCATAATGATAAAAATATTGTTTACTATTAGACATCATGTAATCAAAATATCTATGTAGCGCATTAAAAGATTCATCATAATCAGCATGTCGCCAACTATTTAAATATTCCACATGATAAGAGGATGGAAGTAAACTCCGATCGGATTGTGATAGTGATTGAAGCAATATTCGCAAGGATTTAGATACTGGAACTGATTTTTTCTGCAACATCGAAACTTGTAATTGAAATAAACTGGAAAGATCCATATGTGAATACACATGAGTTCTTGTTTTCGCTTTAACAACTTGAGCCTGTGGTAATATTTCTGTTTCAAAAATAAATTCAGGCCTGGTCTGAATTGAAGCTACAATTTCATTTATAGAATTCCAAACTGCTTTGCTTTCATTCCTATAGTCGAGAAATCCTTTCCAGATCTTAAGTCCCTCTTCAAATTTCATTGTAATTGCGCCTATTGAAATGACAGAAACAAAACTACCAAGGAAACTTGAAGAATATAGGCATTTTGCAGGTTTAGACGTTATCTTTAATTTTTGCAATGATTCTTTAAGTTCATCACTTGGATCTATTAGTAAATGAGAAGATAGAACTAAGATCGTGTATAAATCGTCATATGAGTTTAAATTCCATAGTTCTTGTAGTAGATTATCAGAGATCAACCTAATATCTTTTTCAATTTTTTGCATGTCTGTTCGTGATGATGACTTGAAAAATGATCGAATTGCATTTTCAGTTGAATTTATTACCTCTAGTAATGATGGAAAGTAGGAGCTAACAATTTCTGATTCTAAATCTCCATGGTCTATGCTTTTCTCTTGTACATTACTTATCAATTCAACCAAGATAGAGAGAATTGGTGGAATGTATTTTTGAGGAATTTTATTATAACAATAATCCCTAATTAACACCAGAATGGGAATTTTTGATGCACTTATCACTGGTGTTATGAAAAAACTATCAGTGGAATCCATTAGTTTAGCTTAACTGTTAAGTATCGAATTCAAGGACCAAAGAAGGAGAGAATGGGAGGAAAATATCACCACAACAAAACTATTGATTTGTACGTAGCGCTAAAAATATAACTACTATCTATCTATTCAATCTGATCAATAATAACAATTTTTTTCATGAATACATCTTATTTCGAAAAATATTTTACAAACTATATTATATCAAATATTTAATATTATCTTAATTGCATGAAAGCATCTAAAAGTACAGAAGATGAGTTTTGGTCTGATTTAGTCTTTTCAAAGACATTCCAAAACCTCAAAGTTTCATCACCAGCACCAGTAACAATTGTTTGACCATCTGGAGACATGGAAAGATACAAAACTCGATAAGTGTGACCAGTTAATGATGCAACCTGTTGCATGGTATTATACTTCCAGATCACAATTTGATTTCTGGAATATCCATGGGTTGAAACTAATTCATTAGAATTTTTGGACCATGCCAAATTACAAACCTGGGATCCAGTGTCAACATCATTAATTTTATTCCCTGTTAAAGTATTCCAAATTTTGATCCTTCTGTCAGCCGTACCACCACCCGATGCTAAAATGCCTCGCTGATGCGGTGACCATGCAATTGCTTTAACGGCGGCTTGATGCTCTGTAAATTTATAAAGTGGCTCATCAATCAGTCCATCCCATACAAATAATTTGTTATCGTTTCCTCCAGAAGCAAGTTTATCTTCATCAACATTCCATCGTAATCCACAAACCTCTTGTTTATGATGTTCCAATCTTTGCATGAAATGAGCAGGTTCTCTTACATCTCTATGTAAAATTGTCCTATCTCTTGATCCTGATGTTAAAATATGTTTATTCCATGCTAATGAGGAAGCTCTCATTGAATGACCAGTCATAGTTCTAGTACATTTACAAGTTGCTGCATCCCAAATCTCAACTAATCCAGAATTTGTACCAATTGCAAGATGGCTTCCGGCGCCAATCCATGATAAACTACAAATATTATCACTTGAACCAAGATCGCATAAATGGTTAACTGTACCTGATGAACCATCCCATAAATATACAGATGATCCCAAACCAACCGCTAAAATATCTTGTGAGCCCCAATCAACCAAATTTAAATAAAAATCGTCTGCTAAATCAGGTGCATCAAGAACCCTATAAGGAATTTTGGAAATATTTCTTGTCTTCTTGGGAGGAGATAACAATAAACTTTGAGTATCTGCACGAACAGGTGATAGTGAATATAATTCATTTTGGACATTCAATGATGAAGAATTGGGACGACTTTTGCTGGGTGATTGATAAGTGAATAAATTTCTTTTCTGTTTCTGCGGTGTTCTTAACAACAGTTCCTCCCTAGTTCGGCTATTATAATCATACTCATCATCTGATAGATTTGTATTTTGATATCTTCCATTACTAGTAGTATTATTGTTATTGTTATTGTTATTGTTGTTATTATTATTATTATTTCCATATGCATTACTATTATTGTTAGGGGGTGGTGTTATTGGTCTTGAATTGATCGATGATGATGTATTGTTCCTACTATTAATAGAGATAGGTACAGCATCGCCAAATAATTCAGTTTTCAAAACAGAATCAAACGTTCGATTTGCTTCTTCTTCTTTAATAAAGTCAGGATCGTTCAAATTGTTATTTCCATTATTGTTATCACTTGAACTGTTATTCAAAAGACTGGATGAAGAATTCATAAAATCTGAGTTGGCTAAACTGAATGCCGCTTGTAAATCAACACCAGTTCGTGTGGGTATATATCGGTCAGTATAGACGATCTTCTTCTTATTTCTTCGTGGAGTTGACGATGGTGAGGCAAAGACATTCATGTTCAGACCAGCTGACGAAGTTTTCCTGTCTGGTGTTCCTAAAAACCCATTTTCTTCCATAATCCAATAATATTTCAAAAAGTATGCTGCTAGAAAAACAAATATAGAAGGCAAAAAATATAAAAGAAAGAAAGAGGGATCATCAACAGCAAACGTTTGAAACATCAGGCTGTCAATACAATACAACAGACGAAATGAAATTTTAACATATTTGCTGCGCGTTAGTTAGCCTTTACTTTGCCATCTTGCTTTTATATATTTCTTTCTTATCTTAAAAGCTGTATTATTAGGAAGAAAATACTAATTCAAATGGATGCGGAGGCTAAAAAGTTGCTGATAGTATGTATAATAGATTTGATGGTATTTTCTGTACTTAAAAAAATGAATACTAACATTCATCATCTGAAATAGGAACAAAATCGTGCAAAGGCATTGGAAAGAATTAAAATTCGACAGCAAAACATCAAAAATGGAATAAATACTGTCGGTGATATGAATAACAGTTCGGTTAACAAAAGAGTTTCAAAAGATACAAATTCTTCACCTGCATCAGAGAATAAAAGGCCGAAACTGGTACTAACACCAGAACAACAAGCAATGATTGATCGTAATCGACAGAAAGCTATAGAAAGATTGCAAAAACATACGACTTCGGGATCACTGCGAGATGCATCTAAAGTTAATGTTCAACAATACCAGCCTGCAGTTCCTAGTGCTGTAAATACCAATACTGTTGAAAATAATATTAGAGCCCAACCATATATCAGACCATCTGTTCATAAGTCTGATTATATTGAATATGACTTCTCAACGATGCAAGATACTTATGGTGGTTTTGTTTCAAATAAGCGATTAGATAAAAACGGAAATCCTATAGAAATGACATTAAATGATTGGAAGAACCAACAGTTAGAAAAACGTAATCTGACAATTATGGATGATGATGATGAGTTACCTCCGATGGATATTCAAGGTGCTCCTAAATGTTTTGATTGTGGATCTATTGATTTAGACAAAAAAATGCAAGAGATTTTTCATTGTCGTGTCTGTAAAAGCTGCAAAGAAAAGCACCCCGAAAAATATTCCCTGTTAACTAAGACTGAATGTAAAGAAGACTATTTTTTAACAGAACCAGAGCTTGCCGATTTATCATTGTTTAAAAGAATTGTTAAAGAAAACCCTCATAGCGGTACATTTTCACGAATGCAGCTATTCTTAAGATATCAAATCGAAGGGTATGCATTTAAAAAATGGGGATCCGCTGAAAACCTGGATAACGAATGGTTCCGAAGAGAAGAAATGAAGAAGAAAAGAAGAGAAAAGAAGTTTAACCACAAGTTAAAGGAAATGAGAAAGAAATTAAGAGCTGAAGAATTGACAAGAAATTTACGTTCTGTTAGAGATAAAAAACATGTACATGATTGGTCTCTTCTTCAAAAGAAAAAAGACGATAATTCAGATTTGGAAAATGTTTATACAAAACGATGTATTGACTGTGGTATGGAAGTTGAAGAAATTTTAATGTAAATAAATTTGAATATGATTACTTGAAATTGTATAAAACTGTGAGACGAGGGTTTATTTATATCACGTAAAATTGGATAGAAACCCTCAACATAGAAAAAGATGAAAAATATGGTGAAAATTATATTTGATACAAATATCAAATATTTCGCATTAATCATATATTTCAACGAATATAGGTATAGATATATAAAAAAAGAGGAAATATAATAAGTTAATTGTGTACATAATGAGTATCGATACAAGCGACATTACTAGATTTGATAGAACCGTAGCGTCATTCAAAGAGCTATCTGAGGCAGATAGATTTTCCTTTATCAAAAGTATTGAGAAAGCGAACAGGGTTGCACTTTCGAAAGAAAAGGAGAATTCGTCGGTCGAATTCTCACAAAAACAAAAATTAACTTGAAGAAATGTTTCACCAAAGAAAGGGTGAAAAAATAATGCTCTAGGCGAGATTCGAACTCGCGATCTTCAGATTATGAGACTGACGCCTTAACCAGCTGGGCCACCAAAGCAGTTACAAAATTTCAAATTTTTATTTTATCTATATAGGCAAATCCTTAGAAAAACATTTATTTCTTCAAGGCAATAAAATTTTGAAACTTTTGATGTTTATGTAAAAACGGCTCTTCCCATTACGTCTAGAGGATCCTACTATTATTATCAGTGATGATCAATTAATTAACATCATTAACCAATACAAGTACAAATCCTTTACATAAATACTTAAAAGTCACATGGCAGTACATAAATTGTGGAAAATTATTCGTAATTCTCAATATCAGTTTCGTTTATTTTATTTTTATTCATAATATCATATTTCATTTTTTACCAGTTTTTTTCCAAATATAAACATATTTTATAATTAAATCATTAATTTGATTTGATTATTGTTCTGGCTTTCTTTATTAGAAGATTATAAACCAAATCATTATATACAGCATTTATGCATAATATGAAGCTCTGCAATTCAAGACAGGCGTATAAGTAATATTTATATAAAGATTTATAATTTAGTAATAAAGAAGGAAAAAAAAAAAATTTAATACTAGGCATATCATTAGCTGTAACTGTAACTCCATGACATATGGAACTGCTAACAGCAATTTACATACATCCTTGAAATGTTTTTTAATTATATAACCTATTGGATGAACCAGAGCAACCGAATCTGGGCTTTTTGACTATGATTGGCATGTTGTAATGTACTTAATTATTTAACATCTCCCTTTAAAGATTAGATTATCTTCTACGTGGATCAACAATTAAGACTGTTGAGATACATTCCTAGAACGTGTGTACTTATAAAACTTAGGGGAACTCTATATGTAGAAGGCGCAAAGTCTACAAATAGGCCGCTTGTTGTACACTTATTTTATATATAGTATTCATGCAGTTCCTTAATTATCAATTCTCATCATAGTAAACTACCTAGTTAAGGCCAATACTTTTTCAACAGGCTATGAGCCCAGGCTTTTGCCCCTTAGAGGTAATTTGCCAAAGCTGGTTTGCCTTGAAGAGGCGAATAGTCTGCTTTGCCACCAGAGAAGGCTAGCTTGAATTACACGATTGGATTGGAATCCTTGGTAGTCGGTTTTCGGGAAAACTAGAGGTGCCTGGCTGTGAAAAATATTTTGCCACTATTAAAGAATGCATATGGTTATTTAAGTTTATTTGCTTATCAATGAGTTTATCTCTTCAAAAGTACATTAGAGAATGTAATTAGAAGGTTTTATTTTAGGGTATTCAAAGGCTTACCTGTTACTAAATTATGCGTTGGTTATTTAAGTTTAATTACTTGTTTTGATGACTTGGTCTCATTGTAAGTGTGTTTGGCGCATGCGCTTGTGGGCTTTATTTTGGAGTGAATGCATGGTATGAATTTAGCCTTGATAGTTCAAAATTTCAGGTGAACTTTCAACAATGATGTTGCGACATTCCAGGCCAAAATGCTTGGTGTTCTTGCTTCTCATGCACTGAATGAATATTCTAAAATATGCAAATCGGTTTTAGAAACTTTTGGTCTGATGGATAAAATCACTTCAAAATTTCTGACAATCTCCGTTGGTGTTGGCGGATTGTTCTCCTCATAGAGGTAATAACCCTTACCGAGAACATCACCAGTGAGATTGAACAAATTGCCAAAATCAGGCTCAACGTGTTCTCGATAAACCGCATATAACTGTGCATTTGTAATGAACACATGGCCGTTATCCTATGCATGTTCAATTGGATCATAACAAATCTTTTTGGCATTGGCCTTCAAGAAGTATAAGCACAGAAGGTTATACAATGCAGTGAACATCTTCTTTGACTGATCCCTATCGATCATCTCTTGCTCAAATAAAACACCCTTCTGTTTAGTTTTGACTAACTTAAGATGCTGATCTCTGTAAGTCTGGTTGATAAACCTGCCCTTTTTCGTAGATATTAACTCTTTACGCCTGGACAAGTACTATCATCGTGTGCCGTCAAGAACGTCGTGATCATTAAAAATGTCATGGCACTGTTCCAGTCGTAAAGAGTTTACATTAAATTTTACATGAAAAAAATATTTTAGTTATCTGGCTTCACATCTTTACAAAATATTTTAAAATAAATATACCACAACACACAAAAATGATAATGATTCATCAGTAATTTTATAGTTTTATACTACTTATAATTTTTAACAGGTTTAAGAAAGTCCTATTCAACATCAAAGAACAGCTGATAATTTTGAAGAAAATTGATATATCTTATAGTGAAACTTCTTTTTAAAATTTTTGCCCAAATAAATATATTCCTAGTATTTATGATAAATATTTAGATCCCTTTGAAATACCATTTTTTGAATCTATTGTATTGAGAATTTCAAACTCAATTTTCTAGTTATGAGACTCAATATAAATTTAAAGTAAACATGGCATTTTTAGAGTATATTTTGAATAGCTACAATGAGAAAAATCAAACATATCCTTTTAAGCTGATTTTTCATAGATCGCAAAGCCATTGCAAATAATTGCTATATATTAATTAAAAAAATTTAAGCAGGTTTTATATATGCTAGAAAAAGTAATAAACCTTCTATTTTCCTTTAATGTATCACAATCAGATGTAGAGACAATCCGGCACTTTCTTAAAATGTTTTTTTTTGATATATTCCCCATTCATTTTAGCCCACTTCAATAGTAAGGAATTTCTCAATTCTACATAACTATATTTAAGAAAATAATCGACTATGTTGCCGGTCATATATTATACATTTTATTACAAAGTATTAATCATCATAGTTAATTTTGGCCACGAATCTCGGAGTATAGTTGAGGTGAGCAGTGAGCGAGCCTCAATATACTATATATGTAGGTAGATCTGGAATTCTGAAGAACCTTTTTAGTTGACTTTGATTGGAAATCATGACTTCTCACTTTCCTTTCTTATCTCTTCTTGCAATGTTTCCAAAAAAAACTGTAAACTGTATTTAGCAAATAGTTGCATGTTTGTAGATCTTTCATTAGATTCTGTACAAAGTTCACAAGATTTATTACCATTTGGTCCTGATATTCCTAAATAAACCGTCCCAACCTTTGCATCATCATCTTCATTAATACTTTGATTATCTAAGCCCACATTAGTTGAAGGTCCTGCATAACCTGTTTCTGATAAAACATAAGTGGAACCAAATTCTATACGCAAATTTCTAGCCATTTTAAGTGCAACATTTTCACTTGGCCCCGTGTAACTCTTAATTTGTTCCATATTCCAGCCAGATAATCGTAATCTAGATTTCAAACTGTAGATTAAACGTCCTCCATCAAAAAATTTAGAAGCACCAGGTAAGGAAATTAGATATGCACTAAGTAAACCACCGCAAGCTCCCTCACTGATTGACACAGTTTCGTTTCTTGAGATGAGAATTTCTGCAATTGCTGCTACTAATTGCTTTACGTCTTCAGGAGGAAAATCCATAACGGAATAGTTGAAAGATAGTGGTTTAATATCAAATGTAACCTGAACAACCAGTGTGTATATATACCACGTTAAATGAAATAAAAGAATGTATTAACAAAAAAAAAGAATAATATGATAATGACATGATTGATCTAAATTTATTCAATATATGTATAATTAAATATTGACATAAATCGCTACTTAATTTTCCACTTTGTTTTTGCCTTCATTTTACACTTTCTCGATTTACTATTTTAATTGATAAGTTATCATTCACGTTTAATGATCTTTATAATCAATATTTGTTTTTCATACAGCTGTTAAATTATAATGTCGTTACCATTGAAGTTCAATGCAGGAAAAGTTACATACAATAGTGCTTTGGACCAATATGTGCCATTACCTACACCAGGTGAGATAGTGATAGACCACAGTCCAGAAGGCGAAGGTTGTTATTCATTTATTTGGAGACCAAGAAATAGCACATCAGAACAACAGGATGAATTACTTGTCTTTGAAGGTGATGTTGTCTGGCAGAAACTTCAATCTTGTACAAGTGGAAGAGTTTATATGCTTGCATTTCTCAGTTCAGGAGCTAAACACCTGTACTGGATGCAGGATGTCAATGATGTCGGTGCTGGTGAAGATGATGAAGATGAAGATCTTACAGCAGATTCAGCAAAGGATCTTGAAATTACGTCCAAGATTAGAGCTGTTCTCTGCGACGCTGAATAGTTGATTAATTAAACTATAATATTTAATAAAAGAATAACCACTCATTATAGATTATTATAAATAAATAATAGAAATCATTTAAATTGAAAATTTAAAATTAAATTGTAGCTCAAGGTTATGTTCATAAATAAACAAACTTATTTAATAAACAGAAAGTAATAGAATACTTACAGAATTCTGTATATAAATGCACCAATTTTTATCACTAAGCTTAGCCTTCAATTTCTTTGCGTATTATTTTTTAAATGCCATCTTTTAACTATCATACCAATATATATATATAAAGCATAAATAATAATGATGTTAAGCATAAAATCCTAGGCATCTATTACTCATATCATAACTTTCAAACTATTAATCTTGAGTTGTGTATTGTGTTATGTATTATGTATTATGTATTATGTATTATGTATTATGTATTATGTATTATGTATGTATTGTAAATGTCGCTATATATTGTTCTGTTAAGTTTGTACGTTTTTTCAGATTTTACACATTAATTTGTGATGTACGATCTTTTATCGTTTAAGATTGCCCTTGTCTATACAGCTATATTCATCTTGTGACAGGTCATCCCACCGTGTTTTTGCGTATTTATTAGTGTTTTATTTCATCAAAAGACCATGTCTATTTCAGGGAATTCCAATGCTAACAACTTTCCCTTCTTAAATGCCCCCATCTCCGCAGAGGCTTCGGAATCATCTCATCCTTCGGTTTCACTTGATCAAACATTAAATAATAATATCCAACGTTCTCTGTCATCTCCATTAGCTGGGTCAACACCTTTATCAACTAGAAATATCATATCTTCAAGAATAAATAATAGATCTACGCAACAGCTAAGCTCTAATTCACAGCCAGAACTTAATCATTTACAGCTACAACAACAACTAGAGTTTAATCAACAATTACATCAACTTCACCGATCTCCCAATCAATTATCAACTTTACAAGGCAATAACATTTTTAATATTAATTTCAATATGAATAGTAATAATAGCATGGATAATGAACCTAGTCAAAATCATATAAATACTTCATCATTTCAAAGCCACTCATATAATAGAGATAATAAAATCGATTATAAGAACAACATTAATAGCGATAATAATAATGGTAATAATAATAATAATAATACCACTAGTAGTAATAATATTAATAGTATAAGTACGTGTCCATATGGATGCTGCCATTCACCTACAATACCTGAATACTTATTTATCAACGGACTGGTTAAAGGAAATCATTATGATGTTATAATTAAAGCCTTCGGTAAGAAATACAAATTACATAAAATATTTCTTGAAAGAAGTCCCTATTTTAAGTCACTCTTTTCGTGGTCTATAAACTCTAAAAATAAGATCAATTCTCTGAATAAAAATGATTCCGAATCCGAATCCGACTTTGGTTCTGCTTCAGATTCAGATTCAGATAACGAAGATTTTAATAATTATAGGAAAATTTATGAACTACCATTTGATGATTTAGATGAAACGATTTTATTACACAAACAGAAGAGTTTCGAATTGGCAATATCAAGATTATATGGAGCAATCAATTTAAAAGAAGAGTTCAAAATTCCTTATACGATGATTGAAATGGGCCAATATTTAGCTATTTCTGATATAGTTTGTACTTCAACTGATTATATAGTTAAAAATATGGATATGTCAAATATTGCCGAAAATTTATGCTTTGCATTAAATTCAGATTTTGGTTCTGCAAGTCAAAGGATTATAGAAAATGGTAAAGGTATATTATCCTCAAGTGGTTGGGAAAAGGGACCTGAAGCATGGGATGGAATTCCAACTTCAATTATAGCAGAGATTGTCGGTGAAGATTATTTTTTTGTTCCAACAGAATGGGATAGATGTATTTTTATTATAAAATTAATTGAAAGACTGTTAGATGAAAAAGTTCAAAATTTCAATAATTCAAAAAATAATGACATTTTGCCACTTAAAAAAGCACTAAATGAAAAAATTCATTATTGTCATATGCCACCACATCAATTACAACAATTGGAATCTCTTTATGATATAAATGGTGAAAGTTATATTTCATCTCAAGTTTTGCATACTGCTTTATGGCAAGCGGTCCAATTAGAAACTACTGTTACAAGAGCCAAAGATTTATCTAATTTAGATAATATAATAATGTCCGAAGAAATACCAAATAACTTAAATTCTTGGTTTAAAGTACCATCAAAGGATGAAACACTATCAGGTTTACCAAAAGAGTTAGATTTACTACTTGACCAAAGTCTATCAACTACAATAACAAATAAAATTGATTCAGACGATAGTAAAATTACCCAAGATGAACCAAATTTCGGTAATAGTAATAAAAAATTATATAATTGGACAAAAATTCCACCATTTAGATTTTCAATATCATTTGCGAACGTTTCTGAACTTTCGACTGATAAAAGAGTCTATGGCAAAATTTTTTGGTATGCTGGTTCATATTGGAATTTATATTTACAAAAAAGTTATATTTCCTCCAAGAATAGTTATCAAGTTGGCGTTTATTTACATAGGGCTCATAATGGATCTTCAAGTTCAACATCGAAAAGTGGATTAATAAATCCTGATATTTATGCAAATAATATAAATTATCAATCATCTCCAAAAATTTATAATAATAATTTAGTATCATCGTTCTCCCCTCTAAGAACAAAATCATGGGTCAATCCAGAAAGTGAAACTATAAATGATACCCCAATTGATGAACTAGATTTAAATATTAATGATTTATCAATAGCTAGCGATTCAAAAATAAATACTGAGCAGAATAAATTAAAAATGAATAACAAAAAACAATCAATAATTCATTACGAAGATCACAGAAGTGCAATCAAAGTTTATTTTGTTATATTCACGCCATCAAGACGTTCAGCTCCAACTATAACATCTTTTTTATCTGTACCTAATGATTTTAGTAAATCTCAAAGTTGGGGTTGGAAAAGTAATAATATGTGTGTTTTTAATGAAGATGGAACATTTGCTGAAGGTCAAGATCCAAATCTAAAATTCATGATTTTATTAGGAAATGTATAAGAATTGAGATGATAAATTTATAGACATAAAATGTGGATTAATAAACTGTTTTTATATAAAAAATTACTGTATATATGCATATATAAAACTTCTTTTTTTTTTTACAAGAAATATATTTTTATGTTAATCTAATTGCTAATCCATTCTGTAGACCAAGATAAATTTTCAACAGGTTTAAAAGGTGCAATTCTAAATTGAGAATTTTCAAAATTTATAACATCTGGTATAATAATATCTTTTTTAACCAAAACGCATTTGTCCTTACAAACAAGTTTTGATTCATCCATATTATAAAATGAACTACCAAAAGTTGAAACAAAATCTTTAAGCATATTAATTTTACCAATTTTATCAAAAATTTCAGCAACATAAGCAATTGCATATTTTTGAGTATAAACACCAGCACAAACACCAACATGAACTGCCTTTTTAGATAAATCATGAGGTGCTGAATCAGAACCAAAGAAAAAATATGGTTTACCAGAAACTGCAGCATTTAAAAGGGCACGTCTATCTTCAGGTAATTTTGCAACAGGTTTACAAAAATTAACTGGATTACCTGCCCAATCATCAATTGTTAAAAATAAATGATGAGCAGTTAAAGAAGCAACAACTTTTGGTTTTTCATTTTGTTTTAAATCTTTATTAATTTCAATAATTGCATCAATTGCTGCCTTTGATGTACAATGTTCAAGAACAATTTTTAAATTTGGGAAATCTTCATGAAGTTTAAATAATGCAGGTAAAAATTTTGGTTCAGCATTAAGAACATGAATATCTTCACCATTATCTTTAATTGAAGGTTTTTCACCATGTAAATTTAAAACTAAACCTTTTTCTTCCATAATTTTAAAAATTGGATAAAAAGCAGAAAAATCATTTGGATCAACACCAGCTTGTGAATTAGTTGTAACACCTGCAGGATAACATTTAATACCTTGAATTACACCTTCATCTGCTGCTTTTGCAACAAGTTCAGGAGTTAATAATTTTGAAAGGTAAAAGGTCATTAAAAATGTTGTCTTTGGAGCTAATTTTTGAAGATCTTTTTTATATTGAACAACTCTTTCAATATCAGTTATTGGTGGAGTTAAATTAGGCATAATATAAGCAATAGAAACACCTCCTTCCCTAACTGTAGGAGTGATATGTTCCATCATTTCACCTTGTCTTAGATGGACATGATAATCTGCAGTATAACCCAATTCGATTCTTGACATTTTGGAAGATTTGGAAATAATTGAAGAGTATTGACGTTTAGAGAATCCACTTATACTGTAAAGGAATTTATGCTTAAACATAAACAAAAAACTTTAAGTGTGAAGAAGAAAAAGAGGGTTATCATTTTCGGTTTTAAAAGAATGAATCATCATCAGTTTTAGATTAATTTGTTCTTTCTTTCTTTCTTTCCTGGGGAAAAAATTTAGGAAAATTAAATTAAATTAAATTAAATTAAATATATCAGATTTTTTCATTTTTTCATTTTTTCAATTTTTTTTTCTTTTTCTTTTTATACATGTTCGACAAATTAAAGATATTTTTTTTTAAATATTCAAAATTTCCTTAAAAATACTAAGATCAAAATAAATAGTAAGATAATAATAATTTATCAGTAATTAGAATGAGTGAATCTATTGAAGCAATTGCAGCACCAGCTTTATCTACAGCTCAAAATGAAGAAGAAGCGTTTGCCAAAGTTGAAGGATTGACAGATGAAATGTTACGTGAGAAAAGATCACATTTAGGACGAGAATATATGAACAATAAGAATATAACAAAGGAAGAGACAAGGAAATTAATTTCTGAATATTATAGTTTAGATAAACTTTCTCAATTTCTTAATGCAAGAGATTTAGATACAAATAATTTAAAATATCCACTTATTTCATTACAATTTCCTGATGATCTTGTGTGTGATTCAACTATTGTTTCTGAAATTTTACAAGAAAATTTAAATAAAATGAATAAAAAATTTCATGATTTTAATCATGAAAAGGAAGAAGAAAAAGAATTAGAAAAAAGAAAATATGAAAATAAAGAAATTGATTTTACAATTGAATTAGCTAAGACTACAACTAAAATGTCAAGGGATATTGAATCAGTTGAGAAGACAATTGATAATAAAGCATGTAATGGTAATTGTCAATCCAATTGTAAAAATAAGAATAAATATAATCAAGAAGTTTGGATTTTAGCGGATACATCATATTCACCATGTTGTATCGATGAAGTTGCAGCTGAACATATTAATGCAGATATAGTTGTTCATTTTGGAGATGCATGTTTAAATCCAGTTGATAAGATTAATGCATGTTATGTTTTTGGTAAACCATATATTGATATTAATAAATTAATTAAAACATTTAAAGATAATTATATTGATAAAAATGAAAAAACTATCATTATGACAGATACTTCATATAGTTATATACTTCCTAATTTATATCATCAATTGAAAAATGAATATAATAATTTAGTTATTGCTAATATTGATAATAAAAAGACAGGGAAAACTGTTAAAATTATAGATGATACAAATGAAATAATAAATTCAGCTGAAAGTAATACTAATACTACTAATAATAAAATATACACCGCAAATAGAATTTTAATAGGAATCAATGATAAAGATATTGATGAATATTTAGAAACTATTGATTTTGATGATGAAAATTTTATTGAAAGTAGTAAATTTGATGGATTAACACAAGAATATTCATTATTTCATATAACTAGACCTCATGATGCTAGAATTTTATTATTAAATACTAAATTTAAAGATTTAAAAATTATTGAACCAAAAAATGTTGAAATTTTACACGATCAATTTCCAACATTAATGAAACGTTATAGAAATATGCAAGTTACACGTAGTGCATCAACAATTGGAGTTTTAGTTAATACATTATCATTATCAAATACTAAATTATTACTTAATGAAATTATTAAATCAATAATTGAAGCAGGTAAAAAACATTATATGTTTGTTGTTGGTAAACCAAATGTTGCAAAGCTTGCTAATTTTGAATGTGTTGATGTTTGGTGTATTATTGGATGTGGACAATCAGGTATTGTTATTGATATGTTTGGAGATTATTATAAACCAATAGTTACCCCATATGAATTACATTTAGCATTAAAACCGCAAGTTACGTGGACAGGTAAATGGATTACCGATTTTGATTCAATGTTAAAAAGAGAAGAAGCAAGAGAAGAAGAAGAAGAAGGTAAGAATAATAATGAAGAAGATAGTAAGAATGATGATGATGATGATGATGATGATTATGCGCCAGAATTTGATCCAGTCACAGGTAAATTAAAGATGAATCAACCACTTCGTCAACTTCGACATTTGGAATTAGAGCTTGAAATGGAAAATAATAATAGTAATCATAATCACGATCATAACAATAATTCTATTGATGAAAAAGGCTTAGTTAAGAAATTTTCAGGGACATTATCTGTGGGAAATACAGTTTCTACATCCGCATTAGGATTACAGGGCCGTCAATGGACTGGTCTAGGCAGTGATTTTAAGGAACAAGAATCTGAGGAGGGCGCAATTGTAGAGGAAGGTCGTACAGGTGTTGCGAGAGGATATTCTGGGGTTTAAATATGAGGGTGATATTATCTTATGTATTATATATATACCTTAATTGATAGAATATATATACTCTTAAAAATAGAAAGCAGAAATTTATATATTACAATAATATATATATAGTAATAGAATATAACGGGATATTAGATATTAGTAATGATAATATTAACTTCCGAAATAAAGGAACAGAATATATATAGTATGTAGTATATAGTGCATGCATAATACATAATACAGCCTGATGAGGCGCGAGGTCATTTGATGATTGATTTCTTTCTTTGTTTTTTTTTCTGTTTTCAACTGTTTTTGTTTACTTAATTGGGATTATTTGTCTTATTTCTATTGTTAAAGTTTGCTGTTTTTCCTATTTTTATGTTTTTTTATGTTTTTCCCATTCTACTGATTATATATATATATATTAATCTTTGTATTCTTAAACTCATCTAATACCTCTTAGTTTTAATTTTAATTTTAATTTTAATCATCCTTTCTTTTTCCTTCTTCTTTCTTTTAGCTCAACTCATTTTTCTCCTTTTGTTAATCAATTCACAAAATCAAAATGCAATCTTCTAAAATTATTAGTTACATTATTGCAATTATTTTGCCACCTCTTGCAGTTTTCATGGCAAAAGGTGTCGGTATGGACTTAGGTATCAACATCGTTTGTTGTATCTTTGCTTGGATTCCAGGAATTTTACATGCTTGTTATATTGTTTCTAAGGAAGAATAAATTAAATTTTAATTATCATCTTTACCTTTATCTATATCGTTATTATCTTTATATTGACTTATTTTTTTTAACATTCCTAATCTTTTATATTTAACTCAATTGTTTTATCTAGTTATCTTTAATTTAATTTAATTTAATTACTATTAATCTTTGCTTTTAGTAGCTTGTCCTACACTTTTATTTCGATATAATTGATAGCAACATAAAAAAAATGTTTAACAATAATAACAATAATAACAATAATAATGGAATTTTCTCCAGGCTTCTTTTATTTTTTTTTCTTATTATTTACATACATTTATTCCTTGATATTATTACTACAATTACAATTTCATTACTAATAATTGTTTGAGTTTTATATTCAATTCTTTTCTATCTCATTTACTGATGATAATATAATAAATATAGACATTTAAAATCTAATCTAATCAAAAAAAAAAAAAAAAAAAATTAAATTGCTGATGCTCAGCCCTTTTTGTTATAAATTTAACTTTTATCATGTCATGAGATGATGATTAATGATGATGTTAAACTCTAAATTTACAAATCCGCAGATTCAATGACACAATTTTAAGTCACTCTCTTTTTATGATATCATTATTATTTCAATATTATTATATTTTAAAATTATATTTTAAAATTATATTTTAATAATTTTCTACATTTATTCAAATAATTCAAATAATTCAATTTATTGTAGTTTGAAAGTTAAATTATCTATCCTACAAAATTTCTGTTCCTAGATCTGTTTCATTAAAATCATCATAAACCAATTTGTAAAAACCTATGCAATTAATTTAATTACAAAAAATAAATTACGATAGTTAACGATATATATACATATATATATACATAGAAACATAGAAAAAAAATTTAAATACCACCAGCTTCTCTAAACCATCTAATTGATCTATCAAATCCTACAACTACTAAACCATCATTTTGTCCATCTTCTTTAAAAATTCCTTGATTAACAAATTTTATACTAGTACATGCAGCTGTATCTAAATCATTTAATTTTTCAACATCTTCATCATTTAAATCAGTTGAATTTAATTTAATTGAATTAATACAAGTCCTTGATTCAACATCCCAAATTCTAATTAAATTATCTAATCCACATGAAACTAATTTATTACCTTGTTTATTAAATGAAATTGAAAGACACCATTTAGAATGTGCAAAATTCCCAATTCCAACATTTGATGAATGTGTTGAAATTATAAATGATCCTAAATATTCACCATATTTAACATCATATAATGATATAGTACCAAATGGTCCTGAATCATTTGCAATTGCTAATAATTCACCATTATTTGGTGAAAATGAAACTGATCTAATTATATTTAAAGATTTTGAATTTTCTTTTAATCCAAATGATTCAAAATTATATAATAAAATTAATTTATTAAAATCATATAAATATGCATTACCATTTTGATGTCCAATTAATATTTTATTATTTTCAATATTTGAACAAATACATGTAGCAAATGATTCATCATTTGAAAATAATTCACCTTTAAATTCAAATAAAATTTCATTATTTTCAATTTTAATATTAAAAATAATCGTCCTTCCTGAAACTGTTGTACATGCAAATATTGTTAATCCTGTTGTAAAATCAAAAATTGGTGCCCAAAATGCGGTTTTCTTTTTTAATCCACAATTTAATGGATTAAAATTTAAATTAATTATTAAATCATTATTATAATCATATTTAAAAATATAAATTTTACCTGAAAATGAAACTGTTGAAATTAATAATATTTTATTTGCATCAACGACATCCTGTAAAATTTCAACATGATGTAATCCAACTTTATCAACTAAAATTTCACTATGTAAATTTCTCTCTAATGATTCATTCTTCCAAAATTTTAAATATCCATCTGATGAGCATGTAATTGTAAATTTATCTGATATACAAACGCCAAGTATATCACTAGCATGTGCTAATCCAACAGTTGCTGTACTAATATATGGAGCACTCATGATTTTTATTCTATTGTTTATAAATCGATTTATGAGTTGAAAAAATTACAAAAGTATGTTTTATAATCAGTATTATAATTAAAGACTCTATACTGAAATTAGTGCATCTGACAATAGTAAAACCTACATTTTTACATTTTTTATATTTTTTCCCAAAGAACGCGAATTTTTATAACTTCTTCCTTCTTCCTCTTTCCTAGTTTGTTTGATTATTTAAACGCTGAGCCGTCGCTTATTTCCTAGATTGTGTGGCGCAGTAGCTTTGTCTGTTACGAGTTACATGGGACATGTAAAAGTTTCATTTTATCAATCAAAAGAATCGATCATTTGATTGTATGTTTACAATAATGAAAAAGTTATAATTATTTCAAAAAAGGGGAAAAACAAATGAGCTCAAATTGAATGAGAAGAAAGAGATGAATTATAGTTTGTATGAATATGAAAAATCTGCAGATAAGGCAGATATTTTATAAATTAGAGGTATTAAAAAGTGCTAAAAAATCAACGTGATCCGGTTATCTGATGTAATGTAGGGAACATGAAATTAATCGCCGTAATATTCACGACAAAAATATTATTTTATTAAATAAATCAGTTCTTGAATAGGAATTGTAAACTAACTATCAAATAAACAATAATCAGTATCGTGATAGTAGAGAAGTGTGAGCGACAAGAGACAAGAGAATATATCAATTTGATCTAAGATTGTTAGTTTTAGTTTTTCTACCTTAAGTACTTGTTATTATCTTTTTTTTCAAAACTTAATTCAGACGAAAAAGGTCATAACATGTCCGAAATATCACCGCATATCAATGTATCAATTCCGTCAACTACAACAGTAGGTACATATATTTTATATGATCTGGAAATAATTTTAGTATTTAACAAATTTAGAAGTGAAAGATATCGAATAAGTAAAAGATTTAGTGATTTTATTGAATTAAGAAAACAATTAATTAATTTAAAATTTATAAATTTACCTGAATTACCATCAAAATATTCAAGCTTTTATAAAAATAATGAAATTTTAATAAATGAAAGAAAAATGGGATTAAATAATTTTATACAAGTTTTATTAGATAACTCGGAATTAAGGATAATTGAAAATGTTTTAGCCTTCTTTAATATACCAAAATCTATAATGATTGAATTTAATATACTTAATACAACATCAAATGAATCTGAAAAAAATGAAATAATAGAAACTAAAAAAAATGTTAATAAAATAGATTCTGCACAACAATGGATGGATATTTATAAATTGATTAAATCTTTGATGCAAGATTCAAGAACTAAAATGTTTAATTCAGGTAATGTAATTGAAATAAGGAAAAATTTGAAAAATTGTGAAGATAAATTATATTTATTAAAAGTTTATTTATCTAATACAAAAGAATTAGGAATTGGTGAAATACGAAGACGTAAAGACTTGTTAAATTCATTAAATAAAGAATTAACGGAATTGAACAATATGCTACAAAATATGAAATTTAATGAACCTATTAATGAAAAAAATAATGACAAAGAATTGCTGTTTAATACTTACGGTAAAAATACTGGTAGTGGACGTCGTACTTTTGGTAAAGCCAAAGAAACTGAAGAGACCAAATCTCATGATAGTAAAGGATTATTGCAGATGCAAGAACAAAAAATGCAATTACAAAATGAAGATTTGGATGTATTAAAAGATATGATTGTAAGGCAAAAACAACTAGGCATTGCAGTAAATGAAGAACTGACAATACAAAATGAATTACTAAAAGGATTAAATCAACAAGTTGATCAAAGTACTAATAAATTGAATGTTGCAAAGTCAAAAGTGAATAAATTTTTATAAAATTAAATAATGTAAATATATTAATATATAATAATAAAAATAAAAATAAAAAGAACTGTTTTGTTTTTGTTAATTGTTTATCTCAGCAAATAATTTTTCCACTGTGTTTTCTCTTTTTACCCTTCAGTCTAATAAGTCTTTCATCACCATCATTAGAGATAGATAACAACATATTATAGACTAATTCATTGTTAATTTCTTCACCATTTTCTTTCAATGATTTAACATTGTCTCTTACTAAATCAACTGATTTAATTAACATTTCAATAACTTCAACAATATCATGCATTAATTTATCTAATAATTGAGCAGTTAAATTATATTTAACAACAACTCTTAAAATCTCATTATTTTCACCATTAGCTTCATTTAACAAACTATCATCATCGTCAATTTCTTCACCATTTTCGTTTAATTTTGGAACATTAATTCTTGGTAATTGATAATTTGGAATAATCCATTTTTTATTTCTTAACAAAGTTGAAATTAAAGATTGAGGAATTTCTGGATAAGTTTCAATAAATTCTTTAGTTAATTGAAATGAAACAACAGGTAATGCAGGATTAAATTTTCCATGTTGATCAATCATAGAATGGGTTAAAGTTGCTGAATAATTTCCATCACGATTTCTTGTTGTAACACCTAATGGTAAATGTAAATTAGATATACAAGTAAAATAACCTGTTTCTTCTAAAAATAATGATAATAATCTTGCATTAATTAAACAATTATCAAAAATTTCATAATATCCACGTTTACCAAATCTAATTAAATTAAAATATTGATGAACAACTTGATAACCAGGTCTTGAAAAATTTAAACTGAAAGATTCTTCTAAACCGCCAAGATATTGTAATTGAAATTTTAATTCTTTTGGTAGCCAAGTTTCATCTCTAAATATAACCCAACCTAAACCAGCTGTAACTAAACCAAATTTATGACCAGAAGCACTAATTGACATAACTCTTGGAATTCTAAAATCCCATTTTAAACTTGGATAAATAATTGGTGCAATAAAACCACCAGATGCACCATCAACATGAATTGGAATAAAATTACCAGTTTCTTTTTCATAATCATCTAATAATTGAGCAATATAGTCAACATTTTCAAAACCACCAGTAAAAGTTGAACCAACTATAACGAAAATACCAATTGTATTTTCATCTAAATTTTCTTTAATTTTATTAATATCAATTAAAAAATCTTTATCAGAAACTCCAATTAATCTATTTTCAACATCAAAATATCTTGCAAATTTTTCTAAAGCAACTTGACAACATGATGCCATAAGAATATTTGGTTTATCATAAGGTAAACCTTTTGATTTTCTCTTTGCTTGCCAATTTTTTTTCATTGCTAAACCACCAAGCATAATAGCTTCAGAAGAACCAGTACATGGTGTACCAATTGCTCTATTTTTCCATTTACTAAAACGTGCTGATTTATGAGGAGTTTGAATACCAGTATCAACAGCTTCTGTTGGTGCATTCCATAAATTTGCAATAATTGAAATACAACGTTGTTGTAATTCAATTAACATTGGATATTCATCACAATCAGCTAAATTTTTAGTTAAATTTTCAATAATTAATTTCAGTGATTCAGGTTCAGTATGAACATTAACAAATGAAGCCAAATTAAGTTCAATTGAACCATCTAATGATAAATCATCATGAACCATTTCATAAGCTAATTTTGGAGACATTCCATCTTCAGGTATTTTATATTTATTTGCAACACCACGAAATCTAGCAACTACTTCTTCAGAATTATGAATATTGGCAACTTTTTCTAATTTATCTTTCTTTGAAAATTTGTTCACGTATTTAGTTATAAGTAAAGATTTGTTAGCCGAATCTTGAAAGATTCTATCTTCAATTATATCTGGATCAATGTGAGCAGATAATGTCATTCTTGTCGTGATTAGTTTGTCCAGTTTTAAGTAAAACAACACCAAAACATGTTGATAACCAACAATTCAGCTTGGGAATCGCCTAAATTATAAATAATATTAATGTAAGATTTTACACAATATCCGAAGCCTTCCCAGCCAATCTGGTAGTATGGCACAAAAGGGATCTCATAATATAGAAAAAAAACTCTAATATGATTCGCCATCAGCTGATAAAGACAGCCTCGGAATTACAGGCGAACTGACGTAATCTTATTATTTACATGTACGTTTTTTTTGTTTTTTTACAAATCATTAGAACCTGGTATAATCTATCTTTCGGATTTTAACTTTTTAAACTAATTATTTGAATTATTTATATATATATATATGTATAACTAAATACGAAAAAGATAATAAGTTGTTAAACATTACATGGAATGAGTTTGAGAAGCTGTTTAAGAACGCTTTTTTCCCTTCAACAAATGTCTACGGTTACGTTGATGATTACGATTATCTTAACTGGAGACAAGGTTCTGAAATGAATGTCGCTACTTATGTGATGGGCTTTAAAACAAGACAACAGGCCAAGGAAGGTGATACCTCAAGCAAGTTTGCTATCTCGAAATTTATGTGGGGCTTAAAAACTCCAATTAGGAAGTATGTTGAACAAAGTAAGCCAATCGATATCGAGAATGCTTATAAATTAGCTTATGATGATGATGTAACAGCTGAATCATTAACAGTCTTTTCACCTTCATAAGCTAATATATATATATATATATATATATATATATATATTTAATAAAACGAATTGACATTTTATAAACTGAGATAACTCTCAATAGCAGCTTCGGTAGCCGCAACCATTGCACGATAACGTTGCTGTGTAATTATTTGATCTTGGAATATCTTGTATTTTGTCTTTAATAATTTCCTATCAGGATGACTACTATCTGATGGAAAGATAACATTACCAGTACTAGAAAGTTTGCACATTACCCTCCAAAGTCTTTCTGCAGCAGTTTCTTCTGTTTCATCAGTATAACTTTTAAAACTTGCAGGAGAAGAAGCACGATAATGTTCAGTAGCTATTGCTTGAGCTTTAGATTTTGAATTAAATGTAATCAAATCTTCATTTTCAGAATCTTCAGAATCATTAAACTTGGTCGGTTTTGCTGATTTTTTATTATCATCTAATGGAGTTAAAGAAAATGGGAATCCATCCCTATTGTTCATTGCACTAATTGAAGTAACTGATGTTGTAGCCGTTGGTGCAGTATATGGTGATGGTGGAGCATCATTAGTTGATATTTTCAAATCATTAAATTTGGGTATTTTAATTGAAGTTGGATGTAAATTTGGATTCAATTTTCTATTTAATTCTTTAATTGCATCTTCAGCTGCAACTGCACCTAACATTGCAGTACCGAAAACAACAGATGCATCAATATATCTTGGAATAACAATTGGTAATCCTGTACAATCAGCTAAAAGTCTCATTAGTAAACCATTACGACATTGTCCACCACTCATAAAAATTGCTTTAATATTATGACCAGATTCTTCCATTTTTTCAACAATTTGCCTTGTTTGTTGTCCAATAAATTCACATGCAGCTAAATATCCAATTGCTAATGAATCTAAAGAAACATCCATTGATTGTCCAATAATTGAAGCTTTCATATTGGGATCAGCAATTGGTGATCTATTACCATGAAAATCTCCATAAAAGAATAAATTTTTAGCTAAAGAAACAACACTTCTTTCTTTTTTAATTATTTTCAAATTTTCTAATCTTGAATTTAAATATTCAAATCTTGATAAATTTGAAGTTTCAGATAAAACACCTAATTCTGCATAAGCTGGATGAATTGATAATACATGAGCTAATAATGCACCAGTCATTGATTGTCCACCTTCTGTTGCCCAATATCCTTTACCTAAAACATCTCTATAAGGACCCCAAACACCAGGTACTAATATTTCATTTTCTTCAACACAAATATGACAAGTTGAAGTACCTGCAACTGCAGCTAATCTACCAATACCTTTATTTAAACCTTTTTTATTTTTATCTTGTTTTATTAATTCAGGAATTGGTAAATTAGTTGGAGCAGCAACGGTACCAATCCAACCAGAATATGCATCAATTACACCAGAACCAACAAAACAATTAGTTGTTAATCCTAATGATTTAGCTGATATTTCATTTAATGGACCAACAGTTTCACCTGCTGTTAAATAAGTACCATTTATACCATCTAAACCACCTAATTTACTAAAATTATTTTCTACTAATTCTGGTAAATTAATTTTATTTAAAAAATCAGAAGACCAACCATTTCTATTTGTAATTCCATTAGGAATATAACCTTGTTTACAAACAACAGAACAAAATGATCTTGTTTCTTTACCTGTTGCTTTAAAAGTCAGATAATCTGCTAAATCATAAAATTTACATTTTTTAAACATATCATTTGGCATATGATTTTTAAGCCATTTAATTTTTGGTAATTCCATTTCAATTGACATTTTACCACCAACATATTTTAAACATTCATCATTAGTTGAATTAATTTCTTCAGTTTCTAATTGAGCACGATGATCCATCCAAAGAATAATATTTTCATAAGAATCTTCAAAATCTGGTCCAACAGCAATTGGACTATTATCATTTTCATTAATTGCAACGAGTGAACAAGTTGCATCAAAACCTAAACCTAAAATTCTAGAATTATTAACACCTGATTGTGATACAGCTGATTTAACACAATAACAAATTGCATCCCAAATTTCAGTTGATGATTGTGTAATATGATTTTCCTTTGCTTCATGTCTAGTAATTGGACGTTCTGATAAACCCAGAATATTTCCATCTTGATCGACAATAACGGCTCTAGCAGATCCTGTTCCTACGTCAACTCCAGCATAGTAAACTTTCCCTTCCATAATAGCTAACAGTGGTTAAAGAGTGGCAATAATATAAGTCGTTATTAGTCGTTAATTAATCAGTAGTATACAAGAAAGGATAATACAAATATCTAAGGGTTCAAAGAGAAAAAAGAAAAAAGAAAGAAAGAAAGAAAAAAAAAAGAAAAAGAAGAACACTTAGCTTTATAAAGCAACAAACAGTGATTAGAGATTAGACAAAAATAATACAAGATAAACTTTGTCTGAGGTCTCTGTCTATCCGAGACGTCCTGTCCCTCACATGTAAGTATGACTTCATCGAAATTTGTTGAATTTAATATGCAGTATATTATTATTTAATAGTAGTCTAAAGTACTATTTTTATTTTTATTATTCTTTATCCTTTTCTTTATCTTTTTCTTTGGATTCACCAATATATTTGTCACATACATCTAAAACAAAATCAAATTCTTCATTCTCTTCAATTACTTTCTTTAACATGGGCACAGTGAGTTTTTTAGTGTGTCCTTTACTACCTTCTTCTAATGTTTTCTCCACAAGTGCACACATAAATAACTCAACTGCACGTCCTACAACTAGTGGTGTTGCTTGAGCTACTTTCCCAATATCTTCATCACTCTGTAGCAATTTCTTCACTCTAGCAGATGGGAAATGTGTTTTCATTTGACGATAACCGGCTAGTCCGGCAAATGAGTTGTTGTTATCTGCAATTGCAGTACTGTCTGTATATTCTGACATGATTTAATAGATTTATGTGGATTTGTAAAATTAATAGAATCAGTAAAAACAAAAAAAAAAAGCAATAATATTTTGGAAAAAAAAAAAATTTTAAATAAAGTATTGATTCAATAACGACAACAACTACAAACAACAACTTAAGATTGAAAAAACAAAAATTACAAATCAAATCAACACGAAAAGCGTCCAGAAAAAAAAAAATTTAAAAATAAAAAATAAAAAATTTTATGAACCATTAATTTGGTTTTCTGATTGTTGTAATTGTTCGTTAATGCATTTTTTGCTTATATAACTGTTATTTTGTTTTGATCACATTCAATTAAATTTCCCTTTTAGTATAAACCGAACTATTTATTTTTTCTATATTCCGTACAATTTAAACATCAAATTGGTATACTAGCTGAATCTATCAGGAAAAATAGATGGAGCCAGCAGTGTCCAACCGTAAAGCGCAAAGCACACCCAAGAAGATACAATCTTTAACCATGTATTGAAGTAAGTTCGTCCTACTGGAATAAACATACCATTATCAGTTTCAGTAACACCCACATTAATAGTCAAAAGGGCCGCAATATATTGTGTAGCAAGAAAAAATATAATATGAAATAACACGTAACTATATTTTGTATAATTTTTTTCTTCTCCTAAATTCCTATTTTCTATATCATCATCATCAGCATCATCACTTAAATCATCATAATATGAGGAATCTGATAATGCACTTTCAGGTAATGAACCTTCATTAACAGCTTGTCTTAATGCCTGATATCTCATATTACGTTTAAAATTTGGTTGTTCAGTAATAACATTATTTTCTTCATCACCTTCTATTAAATTATTTAATGGATGATGGTTTGTATCTAATAATGATTCATGATTAAATGCTGAATTTGCGGCTGCTCTTGTAGTTGTATATGCGACAGCACCAAATGTAAATATTGCACCAATAATAACTGTAATAGTCCTTGTTCCAGCTGATCTAATTAATGGATTACATAATTTATCATCAGGTTCACTTAGACAAGCACTAAAAACCAAATATGTACAATAAACACAACACATTGAAGACTGTGCTAAACCAGCATTTGGATTATATTCTTGAACAATTGGAGTAATTGATAATCCGGTAATTATAATTGTAAACAATAAATTAATTGTGATAACTGTTTTATTCATTGAACATCCATCTTGTGCAAAATAAATATACATTAAAACAGTCATTATAATAACCCCCAAATACATTATTAATGTACCACCAATTAATAATTTTTTCCAAAAATTAACACCTGAAAAATTACAAAAATTATTATCATCATTATCATTAATATCTAAATAAATTTCACCTTCTTCAATTTTTTCAATACATGTCTCAGCCCATTCATGTGCAAAATCAACTAATAATATAAGTCCAATTCCAATAAAAATTGTACTAAAAATAATAGAAAAATAATTTCCCCAAATAATGAAAAATTTATCAGGTATTAAATAACTAGTTATAATAAATGTCCATAATATAAATATTTTAGTCATCCAATATCCATTTTGAATAACAGCTCTTGGATTTTTTGTAGATTTTACACCAATTAATAAAAATGCAAGTATTAAATGTAATATTCCTAATGAAAAATTGATTCTTTGAACACTTGTGAATCCAATACATCCTTGTTCGTCTTTACAAAATTTATTGCCAAATTTGAATAATCCCCATGTTAATTTTTCAACAAATTTTGTTAAAGAATTAGATAATGCAATCCATGATATAATACTATTAAACATAAATATCACTGCATACATAATCCTCGTTGCAATTGATGATTTAAATGTATTCATTAATGGATTAACATTTTTGTTCATACAGCATGAACATAGTGACACCCCCAAACAAGATGATAACCATGATCCTAAAATGCTCACTGGAGCTAAAGGTAAAGATAAAATTGCACCCATAATGGCTTGTCTCTGTTCTATTTATTTTGATATTAAAATTCAACCCCTTTCATATATATTAAGGGCAATTATAAATAAAACAGACTACATCTTGTACTTATAAATTAATATACTACAAAAATTACCCTCGATAAGCCATAAGCTCTTCGATAAAATAAAACTGTGTATTTAAAATCTAGAGAAAGTTAAAAATTTCAAGAAATGAGAAAATACCATACGATGTACACTCTTAACCATTTAACCATTAATCCTTAATTATATAAAATAAAGTGCCAACAACTGTATAAAAAAGAAATTATTTATATTTAGCAATGGAAATAATAAAATATTCTACTCACCAGCATCCATGATACCACCAACACCAAGAACATAGATACATTCACCTTCAGGACATTCAGGACTATCTTGGATTTTAGCAATACGTTCATCACCACGACCTTTACGAAGTAAAATCCGAGTTTGTGATGCATGTGCAAGAATATGTCCACCTACTGGTTTTCTACCATCAACACTTGCAAATAATGCATTTGCACCTGGATCTGATTGAACTTGATTAGTTAAGAATACTGCACAATTGAATTCTTCTGCCATACGACCAAGTTTGGATAAATGTTGATTAAGCTTTTGTTGACGTTCACCTAATTCACCTCTACCACTATAATCAACACGAAATAATGAAATAATTGAATCAACAATAATTAATCTATAACCGCCTTGACTTAAATACATACCTAATTGTTCCACCAATTCATGTTGATGTTCACTATTTAAAGCTCTAACATATGATATATTTTCTAAACATTGATTACCATCCATACCAAATCTGTCAGCAATTTCAATGATTCTTTCCGGTCTAAAGGTGCCTTCTGTATCTATATATGCTACTTTTCCTTCAGCACCACCTTGCTCCCTTGGTAATTGGGTCGTAACGCATAAAGTATGAGATAATTGAGTTTTACCTGTACGAAATTCACCAAAAACTTCAGTTGTAGACATTGTACTAATACCACCTTTAAGCATTTGATCAAAAGATTTACAACCAGTTGAAATTTTAATAACTCGTTTACGAATATCACATTGAATTAATGCTGAAACAAACCCACAATTAAGAAGTTTATTAGATGCTTCTTTAATTTTTTCAACTTTTACTTCACTAAGCCCTTTGATTTTCGACAAATTTTTTTTTGTAGTTGACATAACTGTCTTTATAAAAAATTAATTTTATTGTTAGTACTAAAATTTTAATTTATTTAAATGTTAAAAAAAGGTAAATCTCATACAGAAACTGAATAAATGCCAGCTGCTTTAAGTTTAATGATATCTCCTGCATTGATTCCTAAATCTTGTAATTGGTCCACCAAAATGATATTACCTGGAGCTATCATTCCGTCAATTTCTTCTTCTCTTGCCATAAGTTATTGCTTGCTGAAGAAAAAAATAAAGAAATTTAGATAAAAGAATAGATGGAGAATAGATCAAGAATAATTACTGAAAGATATCCTGAGCCATCTGCCATACAGCTTCAAAATCTCATGAACTGCTGATCTCTGAGCCTCCAATATCATCTTTTTTTTTTTTTTAATGAAAAAACACTGCAGCAGCTAATGCGCTGTTGTGGTGGGTAGTTTTTTTTCCCCCTCCTCAGGCTCGCAATTAAGCCGCCGAAATTTCAATCAAAGTGCCTGCCATCTACATTTATATCATAATTTTGTGGGAAAATTAAAATTTTTTTCATCAAGAAGCGTCTATTGTCCGACTGAAGCCCATACATTCCTTTTGCATTATAGAACTCGTGTCTTTCTTTTTCTATTATTTACTACCTCTGGTTCGGCTGTTGTCATCTTCCGAATCAGCAGCAACCAGTAGTTGAGTTATTGATTATCAAAAGTTTTCCTTTAACAATCTTAGTCCTCTTCTTTTCTGGGGCATTGATCTCGTTCAAATTCTAACACACAAAATGACATCAGAGAAGGACAAAAATATTGTTTTAAGATTAGGTTCTCGGTCTATAGAATGTGGATTACAAGGCTCTGCTAAACCTCTTGCATTTTTTAACGTGCATCATTTTGCCGAAAAACAAAACTTTACAATTTGTGAAGAAGAAGAAATAAACCCATTCAATAAAGATCATACATTGGCAATAAAAGATTTAAATTATAATAAATTAGAAAATGACATAAAATTACAGAGAGCTATATCATCAGATCTTTCAAATTTCCAATATATTTTCCATCCGGATATCCTTGTTTATAATGAGTTCGAAATATTTGAATCTGATCTCAAAATTCATTTGCGTAAACTGTTGACAATAATATTTTACAAATGTGGTGTAAGTACAATTAATGCTAAACTTGTTTTATTATACAATTTGACATTTTCTGATTTTTATATTAAAATTATATCTGAAATTCTAATTAATCAACTGTTAATGAGAGCAGTAGTGGTTGTACCATCCCCATTGATGTCATGTATTGCTTCAGGATCATCATCGGCAATAGTTGTTGACATTGGTTGGTCATTTACAACAATTGATTCTGTTTTTGATAACAGAATTTTAAATAATTTGTCAACTTTTACTAATAAAGCAGGTTCAATGGTTCATTATACAATATTATCTAATTTAGTCAAGAATGGATATGATATCTCAAATATTACTTTTAAAAATATAGAAAATGCATTGTTTGAATTAGAGTCAATTGAAAAAGATGGGGAAAAAACTTTAGTCTGTGGCCCTTATTTTATAAATAGTAAAATTTTTACAGATGTCATTAAAAATGTTTGTATTTTAATGAATGAAAACAATTCAAATAATTTGGATGCTAATGAAAAACCAATTGTACAATTGATTGTGGAATTAATTGAAAAAAAGTTACCTATAGATTTAAAAAAAACTTTATCAAATAAAATTATTATTACTGGCGGTTTAGCAAACTTATTAGGATTCAAAGAATTGATGATGAATGAAATCCAAAATTTACTGGATTCTAAAAATGCAAATAATACTAGGACTTTGGGACCTTGGGTAGGTGCTAGTATTTATTCAGATACTATGAAACATCTAAAGAAAAGCAAAGATTTATGGGAAATAAGGAAAGAATGAAGCTTAAATTATACTTTAATATCATATTATATTATATATATAGATAATGGAATGATCATATATCATTTTTTAAAAGCACAACCAGTTGGATTGTATTGACCAGGAGTCATTTCTGCATTTAAACTATCTTTGTAAATTTCATTATATTTTTCTTTAGTAAGCCGTTTAAAAGAACTAAAAAAAAAGAAACAAATGCTTACAGATTTTCAATTGAATTTATTCTTATACCTTATACCAGGCAATTGCAAAGTTTGGATTTCGTCAATATACAGCTTTTTTTAACATAATATATATAAAGCAGCTCAAATTTATAGTTTGAAATTTTTATTTTACTTTTATGTTCAATGTGATAGAATATTTATGAACACTATTTAGCGGCATTACTCATTCTTCTGGAAATTCAGGAAGCCATCGAACCAAATCAAGCAGTGCCAGTTTCATTATGGAAAACGACTTGAACTCAGTTGTCTGAAAGAACGGGTTTGCATAGTAACTTGTTTGTGTGATCAAAAATTAATTCAACAGCTGATCATCCATTAATGATTCTATTTCTCGTGAATATCTTTTGACATTTGCAGACCTTCAGTATCATAATTATTAAAATCTAGGTTCTTTTTGTGATTAACTACTTCCAACAATTAATGAGTTTTTAATTTAAGCCGTATGCGACATATATATGCAAATAAACTTTATTATAATTCTTCTGCATCATCAAATTATATATATATATATATAGTCAGCATTGGACATTTTTATCATAATAGTTTCTTTGTTCGTTGTTTTATCTTGACAAGATCAACCATGATTTCATTAGGAGATTTGGGCTTTTCAATACTGATTTTTGCAATATCCGCAGAAGCATTGAACAAATCTCCATTCATTTTAACTGCTGACTCAAACGAATTTGAAAATTCTCTAGATATTTCTCATCCATTTAAAAAATCTGAAACGGGAATATGGGATATTGTTGACGCAAATCTACAGTCTTCTGTTCTACTATGTGGAAGCTTAGTATGGATGAAACTTGCTCATAGTAGTATTAAAAATAACTTTAAACTCGGCAAATATACTGGGATCTTTGGTTCAGTCATCTGGTTGGCCGGCACTGTTGTAATTGCATATTCCCCCATTCCGCAGTCAAAATAACCAATTAACCATTTAAACTTTGGAATTCGCTCAAAATTAGAGCTGTACGCAGTGCCACTTTTTCGGGGAAAAAAAATTCTTCGTGTAACGATTACACAAAAGAACTTGTTCTTATTGTTTTTTTGGCTTCTTTCTTGAATAAAATACGATCAAATTTATACTATATACAGAAGTTTTCAAACACGAATTCAATGAAATAATATAAACATATATATATAAATATATATATAAGAACAATAGGAATTTACAAATTTTCGCCTATGAATGCCCAATTAGGAAGGTGGCACTGTAAATTTTTGAAAGAAAAAAGCACTGCGTACAGCTCTACTCAAAATAGTGAATTACAAAATCTACTGAGTCTATATAACATATAACATATAATAATATATATTATACAATTGATATGGTAAGATATTATTTTTGATCTTTGATGTGCGGTAATATTCTAATCTAATAACTTGCTAATGTGGTTGAAACAATGAGTTAATTAATCACATATCCCATAACCCATAACCCATAACCAAAAAATATTTTATATATTCTAAGAGAACAATGCGAGTTATCAGTTACCAGTAAAGCATTATTTCCAAAATAGAATTAGCTTATATTCGTATATTAATTTTCCCTATTTTGTCTGGCACTTCGAAGCAATCGTGTATGTACAAAAATTTGGAATTTTAAGGATTAGTTATTAAATTACACAAGTTAAATTAATAAAATTAGTAAAAGAAGAAATCGCTTCTAATGATTGATTCAATAAAGTAGAATAAAAGTATCTGAATAAAACCCAATTAACTACTTTAAAAGAATCTTTATAATTTTTAAAGGCCCCAAAAAATTCAAATATATATATATATATATATATATATGATAGATAGATTAAATTACGATTTCACACCAAAAAATATAAATGCCCATAAAGAATGTTTCACAACTTCTAAAGATTATGTAAACTAAACATAATATCCTATTGATGAGTTTTCTAAATTTTTTATTCATGTTTCAAAACTCCTGACACGTCTCGTTATTCCCTTTTTATTTGGTATCAATAAAAATCATCTAAAATAATTTATTAATATTTAATTATGCCATAGTAATAATATTACTTGAATTTAATATTTTTAAAAACTTCTTTAGTAGCTTGAAAGGTCGAAATCACAGAAAGAAGTATCAGCAGCAAGAGTTCTTGAACTTTTCAACTCATCAATGAAAAAACAAATACCATATTATGGTTACCAATAATAATGGTTTAAAAAAGCTATTTTTCATGCCATATCTGGCGTATTTTAGTCTTCTTATTATTATTCTTTGATGTTCATTGTATGTAAAAAAGAGAAACAAGGTAATTATGTACGGAAGATAAAGCAAAATGAAAAGTTATGTGCCATTTTCTAAAGATAAGTTGCCCTTTATTCCCTTAAACTCCCTCCACTATTTCTTCATATCTCCCATAGTAATGAAAGAACCTACATACTCTTTCAAATAACGTGTTTCGTTTTCCATATCATCACAATCTTTCTTACGCAATGCGATTAGTTTGATTAAATTATCAATGTCATTCAGAGTAGATTGAATTTCTGAATGAATAAACTCTTTTTCCTTATTGGTCTCCGGTTGCTCAGAAGCCATGATGAACGTAGGGTCTTGCATAAAGATGAAGGTTTATATATATATATAAATAGGGCAAAAGATAGTTTCCATTTCTTGTTGCTTGTTAAAGTTAACCAAGATGAAATTTTCCTAAATGCACTGGCAATGCTCGACCTCATATGTTGAGATTTGTGATCTGAAGTTTTACTATATAATTTGCAACTTTTTGTTTCCTAAGTGAGTCTTCAATTCATTTACTTCAGTACTTTCTTGTTAAATACAATAATCAACTATTGATTATTTATTGTCTTTGCATAATCCTAAGTTATGAAGAATTCAAAAGATGTTGAAAATCCAACTACGACGGATAAAGATGAAACTTCTCTTATTACCGAAACTGAAAAATTGAAAATTTCAGAATACACTGAGTCTTCAAAAAAATCTGACAAAAACAAGGACGAGATAAGAAGTGGTAAGTTACCAAAAGACCAAATTACTCCTGAATATATTGAGAAAATGCGAAAGGTAAGAGAAGATAAAAAAGCATTAAAAAGAGCTGCTTTAATTGCCCAAGGAATTGATCCATATCATCATAACAAAATTCCAAAATACAGGAAAAGAGAGCTTATTGAAATTCCCCATGAAAACGAAACGAATGGTAAAAGTATAATTAGTTTAAAAGTAATGACGTATAATATATTAGCACAAACATTAATTAGAAGAAAATTATTTCCTGATAACGGTGATATTTTAAAATGGAAAACACGTTGCAAAGTTTTAATTCAAGAAATAAAAGATTATGATTGTGAAATTTTATGTTTACAAGAAGTTGACTATGATCATTATAAATCATTTTGGAGACCAGAATTAGAAAAATTAGGATATTATATAAAATATCATAGAGGTGTAGACAAAAATCATGGTGTTTCTATAGTTTATAAAAGGAAACTATTTAATTTAATTGATACATGTTTAATTAATTTTGATAAGGAAGAATCAGGAGACATTTCACCAAGGACAGTGACTAAAAATGTTGGTTTGATTGTTGCATTAAATTTACGAAATGCAACAGACAAAGTTATTTGTATTGGTACAGCACATTTATTTTGGCATCCATTTGGTACATACGAAAGAACAAGACAAACATATGTTGTCTTATCAAAATCGCAAGAATTTGAAAATCGTGTTAAAGTTTTACATCCTAATATTGATAAAATTTGGAAATTTTTTACAGGTGATTTTAATTCACAACCATATGATGCACCATATTTATCTATAACTAGTAAACCAATTGAATATGATAATAGATGTAAAAAAGTTATTTCATGTTCTACAGCATATAAATATTCTTCATTAAGGGAAGGTGGATCTGCAGAAGATGAAGAAGGTGGTAATATTGAAAAATTTGGTGAAAATCAACCAAAAGATCCAGTTCCAGAAGATTTTCAACCAAATGAAGAACAAAAGTTATTAGTTAAAAAAATTGCAAAATTACATAATGAATTATCATTACGTGCAATTTCATTATATTCAGTTGCTTATAAACATATTGATCCAAATAATTCAGGTATTGATAATGATAGGAATGAACCATTTTTTTCTAATTGGGCACATACATGGCATGGTCTTTTAGATTATATATTTTTCATTAAACATTGGCCATTAGGAAATGATAATAAAGAAGTTGATACATTGACAGTCTTTGAATCAGAAAATGATGTTAGAATTGAAGGTTTACTTAAAATGCCCCATCCAAAAGAAATGGGAGCCGGACAGCCACGTGAAAACGAATTTCCTAGTGATCATCTCTGCATGATTGCACAATTGAGTCTAATAGAATAAGAGAATAATATAGATATAGTTTTTTTTTTATTTTTCTGATTCTATCTGACTTACTTTTATCTCTACTATCAGATAACATGTAAAATATTGATATGTAATGTAACATTATCACATTAAAAAAATTAATACATGATACATGATGGATTAAATTATTCTTGAAAGAGACAGATACATTAGACCATTGCGTCGATCGTCTCCATTTTTAAAGTAAAGAAAATACTAAAAAAATAGTAATAAAAGAAGAAAAAAAAAAAAATACGCATCAGATTATTTGATTTTTCTCAAATTTTCATTTTTCTAAAAGCGGAAGATCGTTAGAAAGTAAACAAATCAATATGTAAACAAAACAAAAAACTAATTTGATCTTTACTTAAAGGCAAAGTTCAAGACACGTCGTCGAGTACACTCTTTCTATCAATCAATACACGTACATAAGCATTGAAGTACATTTAAAGATGAGAGAAGTTATTTCAGTTAACGGTATGTTCCCAGTAGTTCATCAGAAAGAGGGGGGAGGGGGAGAAGATAGGGAAAGAAGATACTTTATTGCCATGCGAATTCACAATTCTTTTGATAATGATTTCAATCTTTTTCCTTCTTTTTTTCATGTCATAAATTATAAAAAGATAAATGATTTACCTTAAATGGCTTACAAATACTAACATCAAAAATTGAAATTATTATGTTTAAAATTTCCTTCTTTTTCTTTTTTTCTAATACAGTCGGTCAAGCAGGTTGTCAAATTGGTAACAGTTGTTGGGAATTATATTCCATGGAACATGGTATTACACCAGACGGTTATTTACAAGAGGGTTTAACTAAACCAAGAGGTGGTGAAGAAGGCTTTTCAACTTTTTTCAGCGAAACAGGTTCTGGTAAATATGTTCCAAGAGCTCTTTATGTTGATTTAGAACCAAATGTTATTGATGAAGTTAGAACTGGTAAATATAAAAATTTATTTCATCCTGAACAACTGATTAATGGTAAAGAAGATGCGGCTAATAATTATGCAAGAGGTCATTATACTGTTGGCAGAGAACTTTTAGATGATATTGATGATAGAGTTAGAAAAATGGCAGATCAATGTGATGGTTTACAAGGTTTCTTATTTACTCATTCATTAGGTGGTGGTACTGGATCAGGTTTAGGTTCTTTACTGTTAGAACAATTTTCAAATGATTATGGTAAAAAGGCAAAATTAGAATTTGCTGTTTATCCATCTCCAAAAGTTAATGCAAGTGTTGTTGAACCTTATAATACTGTTTTAACAACCCATACAACTTTAGAAAATGCTGATTGTACATTTATGGTTGATAATGAAGCTATTTATGATATTTGTCGTAAAAATTTAGGTATTGCAAGACCTAATTTTAATAATTTAAATGCTTTAATCGCACAAGTTATTTCATCAGTTACTGCTTCATTAAGATTTGATGGTTCATTAAATGTTGATTTAAATGAATTTCAAACTAATTTAGTTCCTTATCCAAGAATTCATTTTCCATTAGTTTCTTATGCACCAGTTATATCAAAAGATAGAGCTAATCATGAAGCAAATTCTGTTAATGAAATTACTGCTGCATGTTTTGAACCTGGTAATCAAATGGTTAAATGTGATCCAAGAAATGGTAAATATATGGCTACTTGTCTGTTATATAGAGGTGATGTCGTTAATAGAGATGTTCAAAATGCTGTTGCGATTGCAAAATCTAAAAAAAGTGTTCAAATGGTTGACTGGTGTCCAACAGGTTTTAAAATTGGTATTTGCTATGAAAAACCAACTCAATCACCAGAATCTCAAATGGCAGATGTTGATAGAGCTGTGTGTATGCTTTCAAATACCACTGCAATAGCTGATGCTTGGCAAAAAATCGATAAAAAATTCGATTTAATGTATAAAAAGAGAGCTTTTGTTCATTGGTATGTTAGTGAAGGTATGGAAGAAGGTGAATTTGCCGAAGCAAGAGAAGATTTAGCTGCATTAGAGAAAGATTATCTTGAATTAGCAGCTGATTCATTCGTTGACGATGAATATTGAAAAGAGTACTTATCATAATTTATAAAACAATGAAAAAGTGAAACAAACACACCAAAATAAAAAAAAATTTTTTTTGACATATAAATTGATTATGGATTTCAATGATAAACTATTTTACTATTCTAATGATTTAAATTTTAATTCCACCTTTGATTTTGAAACAATTTTATAAAAAAACAAAAATAATAAAAAGAAAAAGAAACAGATGCATTACTACACTACAAATAATCCACTAATTTCTGAAATTTTTTGCATCTTTTTTCTATCTGTTTTTGAAATGCTGGGCTTGTTATTATTCCAAATCTACTTTATTTAAGATCATATTCTTTTTTTTTTTTTTTTGGTTTTTACAATTTTATTTGTTCCAATGTTAACTCTCTTTTATATCTCTTTGCCCTCTTTTTTTCCTTTCCTTTCCTTTGTTCTCTTTTCTTTCCATTTCTCTTCTTCTCTTTTCTCTTTCAAGTATAATAATTATATAGTAAATGTTAGATCCCCGATACCATTTTTCTCTGCATTTGATAAGTATCTGATAAACAGTGATTGTTCCGCGATCGCTTTGCACATAAACTCGGTTCGGAGCGTATTCCTTATTTCCTTAACTTGATTTGATTTCGAGGGCAATTTACAACTATTGTCAAGATGTAGCGGATACTAAAGTATTACTTTTTTGCCGTTGTAGACAAACTAATTTATTCATTTATTTGTTTCTATAGTTAATATTCCATAGTTGCCTCTGCCTTGAGATATCCTTTTCTATTATCAAAATATTAATTACCGTCAAAATTATTTTTGAAATTTAGTTTAGTCTTCATTAAAAGATTGAATTTTTTTTCAAAAGAAGAAAACCATTAAAATTTAGCTGAATATACTGAGCCATAGATCTATTTTACTTTGAAATTATATTGAAAGGAAAAGGACGCTTATCATGGAGAAATCATCATCATCCTCTTCAGCTGATAAGGTGAAAAAAACCAGAAACAGAGTTCCAACTTCTTGTGACCACTGTAGGAAAAGAAAATTAAAATGTGATCGTCAGAAACCTTGTGGCAACTGTACTAAAAGTCAAACTGAAGAACTCTGTAAATATGCCGCATCTGCGAAATCCACATCAAATATTTTACCAAAAGTTAATTTGAATAATGAACTTATTAAATTGAAATTACAAATTAACAAATTGGAAAGAATTTTACAAATGAATAATATTGATATTTCAAATTATAGTAATATAATGCCAGAAATCTCCAATAATGATTCTGATACAGATCAAGAAAATGATCCGATGGTTTCATTATCAAATCAATTTGATTCAATGATTATAAAAGAAAATAAAATTTTACATTCAGGTACAACATCATATGTTACATTTATTGTTCAAGATAAACAATTGGCAAAAATTTTTGAGGCATATAAAAAAAGACATTTGTTAGTTTATGAATCTTATAAGGAAAAGCAAAAAATTAAAGCTTCCGAATTTCCCATTAATTTTTCACAAAATCATTTATCTTGGTTAACAGCAAATGCAAGATCTGAAGCTAGCGCTTGTGATATTGATAATACTTCTTCAATTCACTTTACTACAATGGATCCACCAAATGCTGTTTCTAATATGCAAGCAAAATTAGTTCTCGATATAATTGACGATATTAATAAGAGATTACCTCCTTTATATGTTGTTAATGTTCTTGTTAATCATTTTTTCAAGTTTGTTTATCCATTATTACCATTAATTAATGAAGAAACTTTTAAAGAAGAATTAACATTAGTTTTAGTCCCAACCGAAAATGGAGGTTGTAAAGTTGCAATTACACACTTACAAAATGCAACAATTATATCATTATTACTTTTAATATTAAGGTATGCTTATTTAGCTGTTAATTTTAAAGATTATGGTGAAGACAATAAGGCTATTGGTAATGAATTCTTAGTCGCCATGATAAAAAGTGGTCATGTAATTGATTCTAGTTTCATTTTATCAGCTAAAAATTTACTCATGGCATTGCCAGGTGATGACAGCATATTTAAGAAAATTACCTTGAGAAATATTCAAGTTTTATTATTTTTGAGATTATATCAAACTTATTCACCAGAAATGCATGAAGAAAATAGAGAACATTCATTAACATTAGCTTTAATTATTCAAATGTGTAGATCATTAGGTACTAATAGGGATCCATCAAATTTTCCACATATTTTTAAAGATGAAAGAGAAATAACTGTTTGGAGAAGGATATTTTATAAGTTGTTAACTCTAGATGTTCAGAATGCTTTTGAATATGGTTGTTCATTGATTATTTCAGACAATGAATTTGATGTTAAATTGCCAACATTAAGCGATAGAGAATTACAAGCGTTGAGCGATTTCAAAAAAGGATTATCAGTTACAAAATCTGGTGATGAAATTAAAAAATTGGTTATTGAAAATGCCATTAATAAAGACACTGCTTTAGAATTTGAAGCTGTTAAGTTAATGCGAGAAGGGTTGGATGCTTTCCAAAATTTCAAATGTTCAACAAAGAGATCTCAACTTTTGAGAATTGCAGAACGATTACAACAGTTTATTGACTATAAAATTTCCAGTTTATGGGAATTTTTACAAGATAATTCAATATCGAATCAGTTAGAAAGATTATTTGATGTTCCAAGAGTACGAAAATTTGAAATTAGATTAACTGCACAAACGGTATTAATGGGATTCTATTATTTATTATATTTAAACGATGAAAATAATAATGATGATGATTGTTACGAGGATGATATTAGCCCTGGTAATATTGATGAAACTGAGAATGATACTGAGAAACAAAAGAAAGTGCATACTTATGTTGCTCGTGCAACTGAGCTCGCACTAACGAATTTGAAAATGAATTATGATTATACCAAATATATAACATCATCTCCAACATTACATGGTGATTCAAAACAGTATAAAGCATTTAAGTATTTTTCTGCTAAATGTGATGTTTTCATTCTGAATCGTATTGCAACTTCCTTCTTAAGACCATTTTTCTTTTTATGTTCATTCTTCTTAAAAAATTTAAATGGTAATGGTAATAATTCACCAGGAAATGAAATCAATGAATCAAAATTTACTGTCTCTATTTTTATGAAAAATTTTTCAAATACAGTTGATGCAACTGTCGCCCTTAAATGGTTCAATTTGAATATTGCTTTAAAAAATAATGATGGAACAGGTATTGAGAAAGAAAGTGTTGAATTTTGCTTTTTATTGTTTCAATATGTTAAAGATTTATTTTTCATGAGTTATGGTTTAAAAAATGAATATTTTATTTGTTGGAGAAATACTATGATTATTAAATTATTCATTAATTTTTTCAAATCTTCAAACTATAATAAATGTTCTGAATTTTTACATCCAACGTTAGTTAATAATGGTAATAACGACGATGATTTGTTTAATACCGGAGAAGATTGTCCTTTTTCACTTGGTACTGAGCCATCATCAATATCACACAATGAGTCTGTTTCAACAAATGATATTTTAACAGATTCACCACCAACTGTCACAACTACTGGAAGTGCTAATAATTTAGATCAATTGGGTAAAGGTTCCGTCGATAATAATTTTATGGATGAATTTTTGAATACGGTTGTTCCAATTTCAAATAATTTTACAAACACGGGTAACAATTTAGATGCCTTAATTTATGAAAATATTGATCATATGATTGATGACATTTTCCAAGATACTGAAGAACAGTATAGAATGAGAGAACTTGGGTTATTTAATAATAATACATCGGGTGGTAATGTATTTGGCGATATAATGGATACCAACTTGAACGAACTACCTAGTGAGAAGGACAAAGTAGAAGCGGATGTAAACCGAGTAGCTAATATAATTGGTTCCAAAAGTTCGGTATCAAATTCTGATCATTATACCGGTATGACCAATAGATCTGAAAATTCATCAATTAGAACTCCAGATATGTTCGATATAAATAATAGTATAAATTTTGGAATGGATGATGGTTTAGGCGGGATTAATAATCTAGATAAAAATGTTAAGTTAAATGCTAGTGTTTCTGAGAATAACAACCACAATAATAATCATAAAGGAATGTTTTACTAGTTTTTTCTGTATTTTACGTTTTGTTTTGTTTAATAGGTTTTTTTGAATTTTTTTTTTTAATCTAGTCTTCTGTATTTAGTCTTTTTCGTTTCTAATCTACATTTTTAAAATTCTAAAGTTATAAATAATGGATTTGTGGTAGAAATTATAAAACCTTCATGACCGACTTGCAAATTAGAAGAAGACATTTTAGATTTTATATTAGTTGACCAATTTGTAACATCCCATTTTAAACCATTAGTTGATATTATTGCATTTTCAAGTAATGGTAAAATACCAACATTTCTTAAACCAGGTCTTGATTTTTCGATTTCTTCACCAAAAATTTCGATTTCCTTTAAATTTGAAAGTCTAGGGTAATTGATTAAATTTAAACCAGATTTTAAAAGGAAGATAAATTCTGGATGTTCAGGATTTATAATTGTTAAATTTAAATGTGGCCTAGATATTGAAAATGTATAAAGTTGATTAATTGTTGCCATCGTTTGATCAAATCTACCACCGACACCACCTAAAATTATAACATCGATATTATTTTGAATTTTGTTTTCATTAATATGTTTAATTTCTTCAATTTCTAAATAATCAATATCATTTGATATATTTAAAATTAAATTTGGTATATTAAAATATGAATTTATTAAAGAAATGGATTTATGAAAATCAGTATAATATTGTGATGATTGAAGTATTATTTTTGTTCCTTTTAATTTATAATAATCTAAATTTGAATTTGTAACCGAATCTAAATCACCAATAACGAAATCAGGTATATATGAATCATCATAATTTCGTAATCTATTCAATCCACCATCTGCACAAACTTTTATTTTACTTGAATTCCATAATTTATCAAATGCAGATTTAGGTAAATTAATTTTTTGATTCAGCATTAATAATGCTTTATTATCATTTAATAAATTTTCAAAACTTGACAATGGATAGATAGATTTTTCTAATGATGACAAATCAATTAATAAATCGTTAATAGATAAAATATCAGGATTTTCGATCACTATTTCATTTTCTGATTCAGACATAATTATATATTTCAGCGTGAGTTCTTAGTTTAATTATTATAACAGATTAAGCAAAAAAAGATAGAAACAAATAGAAATAAAGATATATAGAGAAATTCGAAACTCGGGATAAAACATCCCATGGACAGTTTTAATTACCGCATTCGGCAGGCAGTGAGGTTAAATAAAATAATTGAATTAGATTAGATAAAACTTGAAATTTTCGAACTAAATTTTTCATATATGTTTGAGTCTACAATTTTATTTATATATATATATATAGTTAATATAATATCAGATCTTTGAAATAAACCTGTTAAATTATGTAGGATATGCATTTTTTCAAATTTTCTGATAAGATCAAAAAGAACATGAGCTCATTGAAATTGCATTAATTTTGTAAAAATTTTAGAGTTTTCAGATCAGGTATAAAAGGCCGATGAATATATAAGAATTTTTGGGAAAAAAAATAATCATTTCCGTATATATACATATATACATATATATATATATATATATATATATTGAAATTTCAAGTTATTAAAGCTATAAATTGTAAACCAACAGATTGTTATTTTATTGATGGATTAATTAAATCCAGGCAAAATTTTTTGTTCTTAACGAAGTATATACATCATTTTGGCTCAATTCTGCTCAATTCGTGGTAATATCTACAAGACATTACAATAGAAAACTGCTATTAATTACCCGACAAACTAATGCCATCAACTTACCAGTCTAACCTCTAGGCCTCGGAATCGACCAGTACCAGTACACCAGCTAATCCTGAGTCCTATATACTAGCTCGTTCCTTCGTAGACCAGCAACAGCGATACTTATGGTATGGCATGGCACCTATTTCTTGATAATTATATATATATGTATAAGATCTTTATAGAGTATCGAAATATCACCCAATAATGGATTACAAACTGGATCAATGTAGCCCGATATTCTATATATAAATCTTAATTAGTATTCTTTTACGCATTTAAGGTATTAGAAATTCTCAATAATTGAAATTTAGTTTAAAATCGTTAAATTATCATGAATCTATTTAATCACTTCATTAATAAATAACTAAAAGATATGCATAATAGGAAGGTTTTAATAGAATATACTAAAATGAAATAAAATAAGAGGTGAAGATTTACAACCGTAAATAAATATATTGTAATATCGAAATTACGATAAGAGTGAGCTGTATTAAGACTTAATTAATTTATAAAAAAATCCAGATTAGTGTTTCAAACATACGATATGTGATATATATATTTCATAATATGTTAAGCTAGCTATTTATACAGTATAGTGTAATTAAATTTTAAAAAATTAAAGTTAAGGGTTGACAGATTTGATATAGGTTCATGATCATATATATGGAGAGTTAAGGTATTATTAATCGTTCGACCAATTCATGTTCCATGCATTTTAAATAAGTTAATAAGCTTTATAAATACATTTGAAAAATTTTCAAACGATACTTTTATTCGAAAATCGAATAATTTAATTGCAAAAGATTGAACAAATGGATGAAGTATTTTTTAAGAAACATTTAAAGAGAAAATAAAAATTACATGGAAAAGATTTTTTAATTAGAAATTCTTGGTTAAGATGATCTGCAGACCTAATACCCAATACAGTTTTAGTAATTTAGTATAATAATTAATTATTATTTAAGCGAGCCAAATAATGTTGATCATTAATTTTTCATTTTTTATTATTATTTATTTTAGAAAAAAATTTAGCTGGCTGGCGGGCGCCCCCTTCCGCCTTCCCCCCAAGCGTTTATTTTCTTAAACTTATAGTACATATATATATATATATATATATTATAAGACATAAACCTAGCATGCATGACATTAAAATTAGAAGGAAAAATATATTCTTTTTGGGTAGTTGAAATCAAAAAAAAAAAAAAAATCAACTAAAATAGTAACTACCGACCAGTAGGTAAATAATATATTTTAATCTATATATATTATTATAATTATTCATCATTTTTCTTATTACTAATTTAAAATCATCTCGATAGATATATATGCTCGATGTATGATTGCATAGAATCTTTATATCTTTATAATTTATATACAGCTGTATAGAGTTTAATTGTTGTAAAAAAATTCTTGAGAATTAACACAGTATAAATAAAAAACGTGTGATTAATTAAATGTGATTAGCATGACGAATTTATTTACTTCTTATAGCCAATATTTAATACTTTTTTACATATCACCGACAGAATTACCTATTCAGGAAAATATTTTAAATAAAGTAGAATTCCTTAGCAGAAAAGACAAATTAAAGTTTAATTGAGTTGCAGAAAGTCTATCAGATCGGGATTATACCCATATTAATTTTTCTTTTCTTTTAAGGTGTACATAGTGGAAAAAAAAATTACCTTCTTCCTCACTCCTCCCCCATCTTATAAATTTACTTACAATTTTTTTTTGGTTTTTTCTAAGGCTGAGATATATACATTAAACTCATATTGATCCCTATTCTTATAAGCTTAACTACCGTTAAAAAGTTTCCAAAAAAAACAGATTAAAAATAAATAGTAGTACATAGCATCAATGTATATATATGTAATATAGTCAAACACTAGCTAAATTAATTCACAAGCAACTCAAAACTTTTAAAGCCGGTTGGTTCTAAAGAACAAAGAAAATAGTTTCGTTTATTTTAGTATTAACATTGTATTATAATATATGCAGATCTTGCAGCAAAAATTTAGTCAATATAATGCAAAACGCGTATGAGCTGATTAGACCCAATTAATTATGATTGCTCTTTTTATTTTTTTTTTTTTTATTGTTTTTTCTTTTTTTCGTTTTTACGATATTGTTGTCATGAACCAATATTCTGGGATTCGATAAATTGCTAAAATTCAATGTTTTGTATATATATATATATATATATATATATATAAGAGTTGTTTCTTCTCTAGAATTAAAATTTTAAATGCAATGTGATCTTTCTTCTTTTCATTCAAGTTTGTTCCTTAATTTTATTTTCGATAGATTGTATCTTTAATTTGTTTTTTTTTTCTTTTCGTTATTTCCGATTTTATTAATATATATTAAATTAATTAATTAATTATAGAAAAATAAAAACAACAACAACAACAACAACAATAACAATACTATTATATAATAATTTAGCAACTACAGAAATTAATAGCATTATAAATATTTTATAAAAGATTACAAAATGCTTTCAACTACTCTATTATTTTCAGCTTTTTCAGCATTACTAGTTGGTGCAGATGCTGTTCCAGTTAGTGAAAGTTTCCCAAAAGTTCTTAAATTCCCAACAACTATTAAGAATAGTGGAAAATTACTTGAGTTATTAAAAAGAGATAATATAGTTGAAACTGATGTTGATATTCATCAAATTTTATTAACTTTCCCTCTTACTTTAGGTGGCCAGTCAATTGATGCAGTTGTTGATACTGGTTCACGTTCAACTTGGATTTATAATGGTGTTAATGATCCAAATAATATATTATGTCAATCAAATTCTTGTATAAAATCAACAAATGATATAACTATTTCAAGTGATCCTTATGCAATTTATTATAGAGGTAATTTTGGTGCTTTCGGTGATTGGGCAACTGCTCCATTATCTGTTGGTAATTCAAAAAGTGTTGATTTTAAATTTGGTTTAGCAAGTAATTTACAAGGTTCGACTGGTTTATATTCTTGGGCTGGTTTTGGTTATGATTCTGATGAATTTACAACTGATTCTCAATCTCATATAATAGATGCTTTAAAAGATGGTGGTGCAATTGATAAAAGAATTTTCCAAATTGAATATAATAATATTGATAATTGGGATTCAGAAATTATGGGTAATGGTGTTTTAACAATTGGTGGTTATGATACTTCTAAAAATTTTAAATTTTTTGATATGGTTGATAATATTAAATATTATTTAGCAATTCCAATTAGTTCAGTTGGTAATTCTAATGGTAATTCAATTGATTTACTTGGTGCTAAAACTGCAGTTTTTGATTCTGGTTCAACTTCTTTATTAGTTAAACAAGCTTATAAAGATGTTTTATTAAATGGTGTTAATTTTGAAAGTGATTATCCAGGTTTTTTCACATGTTCTAATTATAAAGATTTTACATTATCTTTTACAATTGATTCTGAAACAACATTTACAATTCCAATTATTGATTTATCTTGGAATAATTATCAAGCAGATTATGATTTATGTCAATTAATGATTGGTGATTTACCTGATGATCTTAATTTTGAAATTGCATTCGGTCAATATGCAATGAAAAATTTGGATGTCGTTTTTGATATTGATAATAAACAACTTGGCATTGTTTCAAATTCACCTGCCGTTACCTTTACTTAATTAATTAGAATTTTATAAAACTCAAAATTTAAAATCTTAAAAATAAAAAATAAAAAACAAAACTTCATTCTTATTCTTATTCTCGATTTCGATTTCGATCTCGATCTCAATTTCAGTGTTATTTTCAATTTCAAGTTAATGCTTTTATTAATTTACATTCTTTTCCGGTTATCACTTTCTCTCTCTGAACTAATAATTTTAAAAATATTGCCATTAAAAGTTTTTCATTTCTCCTTTATAAACTAAGTTTAACATATATATATCTATTATTTCTACAAAAAAATTACCCATAAATCTTTATTCCTTAAATTTTGAATCATTATTATGGTTTAAGTTATATATAAATGTACATAAACCTTTTTCTTCATATCTTTGTCATTAACTAGCTACTGATTGAAATAAGTATAATGTATGTTGCTAACAGTTATTTGTTTTATACTATTTAGGTATTCTCAAATTTATTGTCAAATTACTTACTTTAAAATACCTTCTCTGTTACACAAAAATGTAATGAAATACTTTTTGTAATAAAATACTTAATCACTTATAATTTACTACACTAAGCAATTTATAAAACCTAATTTTAACTCAAAGTAGTGCTTTTTCAATAGTTGTTTAGTTTTTTTTCAAAAAAAAGTGAATTTTTTTACCATTTTTAATATTTTTTTAAAAATATTAGTACCCATTTCGATTTTTAGTAAAATCCTGGATTCTACGAAAATGACTATTAATTTAACAAAAAAACGTGTTATAGATATGAAAGATCATCCCTATTCTCACAAATAAATCAATTATCGGAATGATTAACTTGAATTAACGAGGTATAAAACTTAAAAAATTATCTTTATATCACAACAAAACAATTGTCATACTCCTGTAATGAATTGCAGCATTTGTTTTCCGTTTGGATGTTTTTAAAGTTAAATATTGCTTTTTCGAAATAAATTAAGAATAAACATTAAATTTTCTTGTTATCCAAACAACAAAATATAAAACAAAATATACAGCTTAAAGAAAGAATTAGTTTTTACTTTTATAACCTCTACTACGTTTTGATGAAGATTTTGATGCACGTTCATATTCAGGGATCGGTTTTGCAAATCCACCAGCTACATCTTCACTATAATCAATTTCTTTTTCCTTTAAAATTTCAATTAATTTTTCCTTTTGTAGTATCCTCCATCTTGTTAATTTTGCAAAATCATGAATTTGAAATCCGAAAATTTTTGGTGTGAAAATATCTGTATTATGAGTAGGAACTAATTCAGGATAAGTTTGTAAAAACATTGCAGGAAATGAAGTACCAAAAAATGCACCATCAATTGACGCATGCCTTGTAGATTTAGGATTATAAATATCTTCACAGTTTGGACAATATAATTTAACACTTTCAACTCTTGGTGTATCACTTAATCCAATTGGTAATAAAGGTGTCAGTTTACAATAAACTCTTGGACAAAATCCAAAATCACCATTTCTATATTTTTCAAGCATTTTATTTAACCCTCTCATTGTAATAATAAATCTTGCATGAATTAAAGCATATAAAAATTTAGCATTTTCTTCTAACGTATGTTTAATTTCTTCTGGTTGCTCTTCATTAATTTGTTGACGATCAGTTATAATATCAACCAATAAAGACACACGCTCTACGTATTGATTTAAACCTGTAAGATTAAATCTATCAGTAATGTATTCAACATCAACATCACAAAAATATTCATTACCTTTATTTCCTAAAAACCAATCAATCCAAAATTCGGTATACTCTGAACCTGAATCAGTCACGTAGTCCTGTGATGCCATCTTTATCTTAATATTTATAATCTATGTCCTTTAAGCCACTTGAAAGTCACCACGGGACTAACAGAATTTTATTAGAGCCAGATAAGAAAAAAAAAAATTTGTAAATCCTAATCACCAGTTTATCGTTGATATACAATTCAAATTCAACGCCGTCGACAACCTTTCTTTTCGCAGCGTTTATTACTTTTCAAGCTTCTGATTCATTTCATCCCATGTAATCAACAACAACCTTTAAACTTAAATAAATAATTTGTTTTTCCTATTATTATCCTATTATTATATTTCTAAGTGTATTTTATATCCTATTAGTATTGGGAATAAGGACAAGAAAAAAGGTATTACAATTTAATTATGTACATCCATAAGGGGTTCTTAGACACAGGAACGTCTTTGTTTGTTTCCACCAATTCTACAAACCAGTATGTTGCAGCTGCTGGTGCTGATGGAAAAATTACAATTAGATCAATTGCCGATATTAAAAGAGTTTATGATGATGCATCAACATTAGCTCAGTTAAACAATGCCGAACAAGCATTTGAAAATGTATATGTTTCAAGTCCTAAACATTCAAAACCTCAATTTGAAATTTCCAAAACACCAAATTTAAATCCAAATTTGTTGTTTGAGGCACAAAGAAGTTTAAATACAGTTACTGTTAAAACCAGAAGTAAGGTTACTTGTTTAAGATATGCAAATTTATTTACAAATGCAAATTTGATGGCTGCAATTTACAAAAATGGTGAAGTTTATATAATAACAAATCCTCAAGATGTTAATAAATGTCGAGTACAGCAAATTTTTAAACATGCTAATGGTCTGTTATTAGATTTTTCATGGTCTGCAGATGATCAATTAATGGCATTTACTTCAATGAATAATGAAGTTATAATTTATGATGTCATTTATGGTAGAATTATTGCAACTTTATATCTCCATACAAACTCTAAAATAATTAATTCAAAAGAAGGTACCACTGAAGAAATAAGTACACCCGTTAAAGGAATAACTTTTGATAAATTAGGAAATAATCATTTATTTACTTTGGGTGATGATAGAATTTTATGTGTTGTTAAATATAAACTCATTTATGATGAGATATTAGGTAGGAGATTTGAATATTCAATTGTTAATGAAGTTGATGATATAATTACCACTCCAAAATTAAACAAAGCTACGATTAAAAAACTTTCTATTTCCCCTGATGATAAACATCTTGTATGCCCAAATACATCAAAAAGTAAAGTTTCAAAATTTCAATTTTTGTCTCATGATGAAGAAGATGATGATTGGAAAATTAAGACTGAATTTATTGCAAGTGGTTTAAAATCTTTTATGACAATCTTTTCTCCAAACATTTATAAAAATGATCAAAATGAAAAATTTTATTTAATATCTACTTTAGCACCAGATTCTGCATTTTCAGTATGGCGATCTGATTCATTTACTCCTTTATATATTTATATTGATCCCACTGCATCTGTTTTAGATATGTGTTGGAGTGCTGATGGTTCAATGATATTTTTAACCCACAGTAATGGTGCCATGTCTGTGGTAGTTTTTGCAGAAAATGAGTTTGGTAAACCTTTATACCCAAACAATGAACTTTCTAGTGAATTACATAAAATGACGAGGTTAATTTTACCGGTTGAATTCGAGAAAATGACGAAATGGAGATTATTTGTAAAAGATCATCCTTCGATGGTACAACAGAAAGAACATGAATTTATGGAATTGGAAAAGAAGAAACTAAAAGTTAAAATAACAGAAGTAAAACAGGAGCCAAACCCTGTTGATACGAATTCTACGCCAGAAATATCATCTATACTGGCAAAGAGTATTAAATCTGCTAGTATAACAGAAACACCAAGCAAAGTAATATCAAAAGATAATTCGAAAGAAAAAAAATTAAAGGAGAAGCCTTCAAAAGAAAAACCTTCAAAAGAAAAACCTTCAAAAGAAAAACCTTCAAAAGAAAAACAATCAAAAGATATTAAGCCAAAAGAAAAGGTTCAGATAGAAGCAAAGCTGGGGAATGGTGAGTCTTCCAAGAATGAAAAACCGATTAAGAAGGATAAACCAAAAAAGAGTGAAAAATCCACGAAACCTGATATATCAACAGAAGTTGATAAACCAATTAAAAATGATAAACCGACCAAAACCGATAAGCCAATTAAAGCTGATAAATCAGTTAAAACAGCTAAAGCGATCACAACCGATAAACCAATAAAAGCTGATAAACAAACTAAAATTGATAAGTCCACTAAAGTTGATAAATCAAATAAAACTGATAAGTCCACTAAAATTGATAAATCAACTAGAAGTGATAAATCAAATAAAGCTGATAAACCAAATAAAAACGATAAATCAGATCTTGGGGTTAAAGAAAATCATACTACTAATGGTATCAAAGAATCACCAAAGAAGCTCAATTCTTCAGCGGTCAAACCAGCAAAAGAAATACCGAAAAAACGCCCTTTACCAGTTTCTAACTTTGATTTACCTTCTAATTTAGTTCCAAAGGAAGTTAATGGCAAAGTTGCTAAAATGTCTAAAAAGGATGCAACCTCAAATGCCGTGATTTCTAACAATCCAGTTGCAACTAAAAAAAGGAGAGAAAATGAGAACGTTGAATTTGTTGGTTCAGTTATTGTTAACCCTCAAATTTCCTTTAGTAATATTCGAATTGCAATACCGAAATTAAGAAATAATATTAATTATAAATTACCAGATAATGACTCTTTGATTCTACAGGTCAAAAATGGTAATGGTTTAGAGTCTCAACCTACCAGAATTTCATTAATTAAAGAAGTAGGTAAAGGAGATAATAAACAAATATTTGCTGATTTTATACCCCATAAAATTCATATTGTTTGCGGATCGTCTAAATACTTTGCATTATCTACTTCAACAGGTCATGTTATTACATATACGGAATTTGGAAGACGGATCCTACCGCCAATTGTATTAGGATCTCCATTATCATTTTTAGAACTCAAAGATGCATATTTATTAGCCGTCACAAGCACAGGTGAATTGTTTGTGTGGAACTTGGATGAAAAGAAGTCCCTATTTAAGCCAGTTTCATTATATCCTTTGCTTCAACCATTGTATTTATCAGGTCAAGCATCTTCGGTTAATTCGATGAACAATACAAATCCGACTGAAGCAAATGATAATAATACAGGTAAATTCAATGTAAATCTTGACCAATGTGATTTAGTTTCAGTTAATGGTGCATTATTGACAAGAAGTGAAAATTTAACTATATGTTCGATAACTTCTCAAGGTATTCCAATTGTTACATTGAGTAATGGTAATGGATATCTTTTTAATAAAATGATGAATACCTGGTCATTAATAAGTGATTCTTGGTGGGCGTTTGGATCACAATATTGGGATAGTTCGTTGACTATTGATCATATGAAAGATGTTTCATTACTAGAGTTTATGGAATCTCACACAAATGAGGAAATTACACGTAGAGGTAAAGCTAAATTTTTTACTAAGATTTCTAAAATGATGTTGATGAGAGAAGGCTATGAGAATTTGGAGACCATTATATCATTAAACCATTTAGAAAATAAAATCAATTTTTACATGTTTTTGAATGATTATGATAATTACAAAACATTTTTGATTATTTATGCTAAACGTCTAAGTGAACTTAATTTGAAAAATAGATTATTAGAAATTCTTAATGGTTTATTTGTTGATATGAATGGTGAAATTTGTGGTCACCCAAAAAATAAACTTTTAGTCGAATTGATTTTAAGTTGTTCTAGACATAGAGAGGTGCAGCATATACTCGTCCAGTACAGTGAATCTATTGGCTTATTAAATCTGGAAGATGATTCGGATCTTGATATTTTATGACAAAGAAATGAAAAATTAATTTTTGTAATTTTACTCTACTTTTTTTCTTTTTAAAGAAAATAACCTATTTACATGATGTATAATAATAACAAATATAGACAATAAAACGATGCTCTAGTAATGCCCCATTCCTGTAAGTTTCATAACTTCTTTTAAAGTTTGGTTTGCTACAGTTCTAGCCTTTTCAGTACCCTGTCTGCTTAATTTTTCCAAATACTCAGGATTATTTATTAATTCTTTATATTTTCTTGATGGTTCCTCCAGTTCTTTGATCACACTTTCGGCAACAAATTGTTTGAGTTCCCTTTTACTAAAGTCTGCAACCTCTTCCGCTACATGCTCAATAGATTTATTTGTTGCAGCAGCTAAAATTCCAATTAAGTTAGACACCCCTGGTCTTTCTTGTAGATCGAATGTCAATTTACCGTCAATTGAATCAGTTGTTGCCTTGTTAAACTTTTCAATAATTTCTTCTGAAGGATCAGTTATGAATATTTTAGATAATGGCTCTTTATCACTTTTACTCATCTTTTTTGTAGGATTTTTTAAACTTAATATCTTTTTAGTTGGGGTTAACATAGTGTTTGGAATTTTAAAATATTGAGAATTGACAGTCTTATTAAAAGACTCAGCAATTTCTCTAGTTAATTCTAAATGCTGACTTTGATCTTGCCCAACTGGAACATGCGTTGCACGAAATGTCAATACATCTGATGCCATTAAAACAGGATATCCAAATAAACCTAATTTAACCTTGCCTAATGCATTATTATCCGAAACATTTGCTGAATCCTTTAAATTTGCTTTAGATTTCCATTGTGTCATTCTATTTAAATATCCCATACTTGTAAAACATGAAAACACCCATTGAATCGAGGTAATTTCTGGTATACATGATTGATAATAAATGGTGGATAAATTCGGATCTATTCCACATGCAATAATAGATGCAAATGCTTCCAACCTTTGTTGTTTTAAAACCTGGTAATCTTGTGGAACAGTTAATGAATGCAAATCTGCAACAAAAAAATATAATGACGAATTTGAATCTGGTCCTCCTCTTTTAACTAAACTGTTTAAATCATGCCATGATTTTATAGCACCAAAGTAGTTACCAAGATGAAATGTACCTGTTGGTTGAATACCACTTAATATCGTTGAATTGTTAGGTAATTTGAAGTTGGGATCTGTTATTGATACAGTTTGCACGGTAGATTCTGTAGTGAATGATCTACGACTCTTTCGTAAGCAAAAATTAAGCTTTAATGTATTATTTTTAAACATTCAATCTATAATAAACTATTGCAAACCTATTTATTCAAAACGTCATAATGAACTTGCATTAATCTCTGGGTAAGATGATTCTGAACGTTTTAAAAAAACGGCGAGTCATTTTTACAATTTTCCCTTTTTTAGTTTATTCCATCATAGTATATCAAACTTTTATTTGTATATTATTTCTAAAACATAAAATAAGGGCATAATTGTAAGAGACAATGAATCCTATTGATGATTTTTTTGCTTTCAACGCAGATGATTATGGGTCCCCTATCGAGAAAAGGAAAAAGAAGAAGAAGAAAGTAAAGACTAAAAATGAGGCAACCTCTGCAAATTCTAGTTTTACTGCCAAAACAGAAACACAGATACCCGAAAAAGGAGGTATGAACCAGAATAAACACAATCCGACTGAAGGAAAGTTTTTACATTCTAAGGAACATGATAAATCAACATTAAAAGAAGATGAAAAGGAAGATGATGTATTAACTAATCTGCTTGGTCTCTCTGAAACACCATCTTTTTCAGATTCTGCATCTCCGATGCCAGCTACTTTTACTACTAGTAAGTCATCAGGTGGTTCATCAGGAATTCAAGTTGTTGAAGAGGAAGATAATTTTCTTGAATCTTTAAATAGTTATATGAGTTTAGTAAAGAAGACCGGATCAGAGACAAAGGATCTTTTACAAGCACAGAAGCAAGAACAAATTAAAATAAATGGTAAAATGGTTGAAGCCAATTTAATTAATTTTGAATTTCATATTTCCATTCAAGCAGCAGGCCAAATTTCGGGTTTTTATGATCTTCAAGTTAAGGGATCAACTAAAATAAGTAAAATTATCAATAAATTATTACCGCTATTCAATAATGATGCCAATCCACAATTTCCTGAAACTCTATGGCCATCGCTAGTAATGTATATTGAAGATTTAAATCTCATTTTAAATTCAGGATTAAGATGTTCAGCATTATTAGCATATAAGAATCAATTAAAACCGTCCAAGAATATCCTAGGATTTGAAGTCACTGCAATGATAACAATATTAGAAAGTGCACAAATGTTACAGAAAATTGAGAAAGAAAAACGTTTAAGTAAACAAACTTCTTCACTTGATAGAGAAAGTAATGATAATGAATTTGTTTTGTTTAAAGTTCAAATTTATGATCCGCAAATTAGAAATAGTGATGATGATGCTATTATTGATCTTGACGACGACTCAGAAGATTTACAAGAGAAAAAACCAAAAATTATTGAAATAGAAGTTGATAAATCTATGCCCGTTTCTGATTTAATTAGTCTTTATAAATTTAAAGCTAAATTACCAATGGAATTAAAGGTAGGTCTTTTTTTAAATGATAAAAATGAATTAGAATCATCAAAATCATTAGATCTGTGTGAAATAAAGGAAAATGATATTCTCACCATCAAGTATAATGTTAATGATGTGGATGATTTACGATTGGAAACTGCTTTTGAAGACGAAGATGAAGATGAAGATGAAGGTGAAGATGCTGATTTAATAATACGACGAAATGAAGATTTAAATAAGAATGAGGATTCAAATGAAGAATACTTTACAATTTTTGTTGTAGGTAAAGATAAAAAACGTTATAAAGTGGATGTTAAACCAAGTACGAAAATTTCTGATATTGCTAAATACTATCTTCAAAAGGCATCTCTTCCGGAGACGGCAAATGTAAAATTACTGTTTGATGATGAGGATATGGATTTTAACGGTACTGTTGCTGACACTGAATTAGAATCCGAATTTATGATTGATGTGGTAATTAATTAATTAATTAGTTAGTGTGTATTATAGAATTTAATAAAATAATAAACTCCTATGTAACATTCATATTAATAAATAAAAGTAAATAAATAATTAATTAATCTATAAACAATTTTGTTTTTTAGTCTATATACAAGTTAAAAAAAATCATTGTAATCTTTTAATATTTTTTAAGTCCCAACCTTTTTCCTTTAATAAACCACCAATTGGTCCATTATCTTTCTTTTCAAGATTATTTAAGTCTGGTTTACCAGATATATCAGCAATATAACTATCTGGACCACAAATAAATGTGAATGATGTTGGTAATGTTAATGATTTTGGATCTTTTGACTTTTTAAAGAAGGTCCATTGTTGATATGCATTATCTGCTTTAATTTTCAAATCTATTGGTTTGATAATATTTTCAATAACAGCTTTATCATTAGATAAACTATCAAGAATAACAAAATCTTTGTCATTATCATTAGCTTCTTTCATTGTTGTTTCTTTATTTAAAGATGTAGTATTTCCTATTTGTTTTTGAATTTCTAATTTTTTTTCACGTAATAGTTTTTGTTTATAAACTTCTTCACTAATTCTTAAATCTAAACCACCTGTAAAATTAGGTAACGTTGGAGATGAAATTTTATCAGAAGTTAAATGTTGATGATTTGTTTCATTTGAAATTAAATAATGAAATTTAACACGACCACATTTTTCAGCAAAAAAATTTAAAGTTTTAATTTGTGGTAATAATTCAGATTCATCTTTTAAAGAATACCAAACATCAATAAATCCACGTGGAGGATTTGGTGAATAAATTAATTGAAATAATGGTAGAATACCTGTACCTGCACCAAAAAAACTATAATTTTCAGGTTTTGGAAGATTTTCAGGCCATATTGGATCTGGTTTAATTGTTGATAGAGTATTTGACATTTGTGGACGTTCATCATATTTATTTAATGGATGGAATGGGAATTTATATTCAATTATTGGACCTCTAATTTTGATTTCATCTAATAAATTACGATTTGTTAACCAACGTGAAAATTCACCATCATTATATTTTTTAACAATTATAATAAATTTACCCTCTTCTTCTAATTCTTTAACCAAACGTAAATGAGGTTCTTTAGTATTTGGATTTATACCTGCTACATACATTGGTAATGGAGTATAATTTCTAACAATATTAATATCAGGTTGCATAATTTCTATACTCCATAATTTATCACCATTAAATAATTGCTCATTATGAATTAATTTTTCAGCTCTATTTTTACGAGTTAATTCAATTAAATAATGATCATCATTAATTTGATGTTTAAATGAAATTAAATATGTTAAAAATTTATCATCTCTTAATAATGCAGAATCATTATCATTCTTTGGATCTGAATTTTTTGTTAAATATTTATAAGTAAATATAGCCCAACATAAACCACCACAAATAATTAATGATGGTAACATTTTTCTTATTTTTGATTTTGGTCTTGCCTTTTCTTGCATTTTCTCTTTATATAATTGTTTAGGAGATTTTGGTGCATTAAATTCATAAGATTCTTGTTGAGTGTTTAAAGTTGGATTATAGTGAGTTTTTGGTTTAGTCATTAAAGCTTTCAATGATGGATCCATTCCAGGTAATGATGCTGAAGGTTTTGAAACTTTAGATGATAAATCTGGATTAAATTTTTCAGTTAATTCATGAAAATTTTCAGATCTATTTATTGGAAGGTTTGAATCATTATTTGAATTATTTGAAGTTTCTTTAGAATCTTGTGATTTTTCATTTTTTGAAGATTCAAATCGAACTTGAGTAAATTTCAAAGGCTTGAAATATTTCAATACACGTATTTGCCTTTTATACGTGTACATTTGCTAATTTATTCGGTTATATTTAATCTTCAGTTTTTTTTAAAAAAGGAAAACCTTATAAGATAATGTAATTGTTGTAACTGTGAAAATTGTCAAAATAAAATAATTAAAACAAAAAAATAATAAAAAATAGAAAAATCGAGAAAGAAAGAAAGAAATATGAATAAATAATTCAACTAATTCATGTAGTAGTAATTTAAACTTAGGTTTGGAGACATTTATGAGCTAAGGGCAGAAAAGATTAATATTACAATATGACAGTTGAAGGGTTACAATTAGCTGCAGAAATTAAAGCACATGAAGAACCAGTTTGGAGTATTTCTGTACATTCGACATTACCATTATTGGCTACTTGTTCAAGTGATAAGACAAGTAAACTTTATGATATTAGTAATTTGAATAATGTTAAAGAAGTTACAATATTAGATGAACAAACACATACAAAAACAATTCGTAGTATAAGTTTTAAACCATCTAATAGTAAAGATTATCCAACATTAGCATTAGGTAGTTTTGATTCAACATGTTCAATTTGGGGAGCTGATTCATATAAAAGTGATTGGGAATTATTAGCAGTTGTTGAAGGTCATGAAAATGAAGTTAAATGTATTGATTGGTCAAAAGATGGGAAATATTTAGCAACATGTGCAAGGGATAAAACAGTTTGGATTTGGGAAACTGATGAAATGAATGAAGAATTTGAATGTATTGCAGTTTTAAGTGAACATGAAGGTGATGTTAAATATGTTAAATGGGATAATGAACATTCTTTTATGAGTTGTTCATATGATGATACATTAAGAATTTGGAGACAAGATGAATATGATGATGATGAATGGAATTGTACAGCTGTTATTAGATTTGAAAATACAGTATGGAGTGCAGCATGGGTTAATCAAGATACGATTGTATGTTGTATTGATGATGGAGAAGTTTTAATGTATGAAAGAATTAAAGAAGGAAATGAAATTGACGAAGATATTACTAAATCGGAAAGTAAATTACCTAATACAATTAAGAAAGTAGAAGAATGGAGAATTAATTCACAATTCCGTTCATCTGTAAGTAAAATACATAATGGAAGTGTTTATAGTGTTGAAAGTAAGAATGAAGTGATTGTTAGTGGAGGAAGAGATGGTGTTGTTGCAGTTTACAAAAAGATCAATGATGAATGGGTTGTTACTGGGATACAGAGATTAGCTCATGGTGTAAATGAGGTTAATCATGTTGTTATTGCTGATGCAGATACAGCTGTTAGTTGTGGTGATGATGGGAGCGTTAAAATATGGAAGATATAATTGATATATTAATAATAATTGAAATCATATTTAAATAAGTAGTAGCTTTTGAATTAGAATTAGTAAATAGTAAACTTTATTCCTGCTTCTTTTTTTTTCGTGAGGAAAATCGGGGAAAAGATGCGTTTTCCCAGGAAATTTATAATGATTTCATGGGAAACGCAAGCAAAACTCCTTCTTTTTTTTTCTCATTTTTCCCACCAAATAAATTTTATTAATAAAATATTTTACCTGGCAAGAGGAAAATACTAAAAAAAAAAAAATTGTAGGGAAAAAAATTTGCTAATGAGTTTAGAATTTCATGATTCATTTATTTATGATTATTCATTGACTTAATGATTTAATATTTTTCATCTTTTGGTTTTTCTTTTTTATTTTTATTTTTTCAATATCATTAGAATCATATAAGATATGTTAAAAAGAGCTTTTAGCATATTTAGTAGAAATGCTACTAAAAATTCAAAAAATGTAATTTCACAAGCGGTAAAAGTTACAGCATCAGAAATTATTCAAAAAGCTCAAGAAAAAGTTAAAGATCCTAAATATGATGCACAAAAGCCAATAGTTTGGATTGATTGTGAAATGACGGGATTAGATCATGAAAATGATAGTATTATTGAAATTTGTTGTTTAATTACTGATAAAAATTTAAAATTAATTGATGATATCGGATATGAATCAGTTATACATCAAGATAAAAAAATTATGGATAATATGAATGAATGGTGTGTTTTACATCATGGACAATCTGGATTAACTGATAAAGTTATTAAAAGTAAAAAAACAAAAGAACAAGTTGAAAATGAACTGTTAGAATATTTACAAAAATATATGAATAAAGGTGTTGGTATACTTGCTGGTAATAGTGTTCATATGGATAGATTATTTATGCTTAAAGATATGCCAAAAGTTGTTAATTATTTAACTTATCGTATTATTGATGTTTCATCTATTATGGAAACTGCTAAGAGATTTCATCCATTAATTGCTAACAGTAGACCTAAGAAGAAAGCTGCACATACTGCTCGTGAAGATATTTTAGAGAGTATTCAAGATCTGGAATATTATCGTGGAGTATATTTTAAGGATACAACAGAAGCAAATGTGACTACAATCAACACTTTTCTGACATCATGGAACAAGGAGGAAACTAAAAAAGGTGAAGAACCACCATTAAAAAAAAGAAAAGTTTAGAAAATATATATTTATACTTTATAAATTTGTACAATACAATAAGAAATGATATATAAGAGACAATACAGCGGGAAGCGGGAAGAATAACCGCAATTTTATATGCAACAAATTAAAGAAAATGTAGTATGTAGAATAACTAAATGAACTGATAATTAATAACTTAAATACTCGATTGCCAATTTCGAATACATTTTAATATATTATTATTGTCATATTATTAAATTATCTAATACATGTCCATTAACCAAGTCCCTTTCCTTTCATATATATACCTATCCATATATACATATACTAGATACTCATAGATATAAACATATATATATATAAACAGCGAAATATTAGGAAACACTTAATTATGGAAAATTACGCCACATATTCAAAAGCTTCAAGGCAAGAACAAGTTCTTGACTCATTCGCATTACAACAAAACCCAACGCAATCACAAGGGTCAAGACAACAATTACAACAGAATCAACAACCTTCACAGAATTCTAATTCACAAACAATGAATCACTCAAATTCATCAGGATTCTCTTACGAAAATTTCCATTTAGATCCACAAGATTTTCAAAATTTTTTGCTTATTAATCCTCCACTGACTGAATATTCAAGTCATTATTATATGAATTTATCACAATCCAAACAAAATCAACCATCTTTACATTCACAACCGCAACAACCGGTAATTCAACAAAGTTCGCCAAATTTAGAAGATGAACTTCTAAATCAACTTTCATTATCAAATCAACCGATATCTCCTCCAACTTCTTCAAATGATCAACTATTAAATCCACAGCTGACATTTAATAATAATAATAATAATAATAATAATAATAATGATAATAATACTAATTCTACTATTAATAATAATGCTTATTTAGATTTAGGAGGATTTAATGGTATTTCTCCAACACAAACAGCACCTCATCATCAACCATTAAATTTCCACCATCAACCACCACCACAACAACAACATCAACCACAACTACAACAACAACCATTTTATCAACAATCTAATAATTTTAATCCATTATTTCAACTTGATGATATTAAATTTGATGATCAACAACTGCCATTACCGACACGTCGTTTATCAATTTCAAATGGTCAAATTGGTCAAATTAGTATGATGGTACATTCACAAATGAATCCAAATACTAGTAATAGTACATCTGAAACACCAAATTCAACTGATTCAACAACAATGATGACAACAATGAATTCAAATTCAAATGGAAATTCAAATGGAAATGGAAATGGGAATAATTCAAATAAAATTGAAGTTGATAATAATGGTGTTCCAACACGTCAATTATTATATAATAATGAAGTAATTTTTAATCCTAATGGTCCAATACCTGGTACAAATGCATGGAAAAGAGCTAAAATTTTAGAAAGGAACAGAATTGCAGCAAGTAAATGTCGTGCAAAGAAGAAAAATTTACAAAAAAAATTACAACAAGATATTGATTTATTAACTAATGAAAAAAATAATCTAACTAATATGTTACTTAAATTAAGATCAAGAATTTTAAATTATTGTAAAAAAAATAATTTAGAATCTGATATTTTTTTAAGTGATTCAATTAATGATAATGATAATGACAATGAAATTGAAATTGAAATTAATCAAACTAAAGAAAAAAAAGAAATTAATCAAGAGATTAAAAAAGAAGAACAAGTAGTAGTGGAAAATAAGAATAATATTAATATTGACAGTAATGATAATAATAATAACAGCAACAACAACAACAACAACAACAACAATAATAATAATGTTAATGGTAAAGAAATTGAAGATGTATCTAAACGTTTGGATGAATTTATACGGAAAGGTGTATATTAATATTTGCATATAATTTGAAAAATGTCGACGCGTCGATTTGTGTTTATTTTATTAATTAATTATCAGATAACAACATGTTTTATATAATTTACTCTCATAGTTATAGATAAATCACAAGTTTTTTTTTTAACAGCTCTCCTTTTTCTTTATATAATTTATTGTTTCATATATATTAACCAAAACATGTCGGACATATCATTGCATACAATACAAGCATCATTTGAAGAAACATCAAATAAATTAAGTAAACAGTTATTAAAAGCTACTAATGATATAAGGAAGGCTAAAACTGAGAATGATGTTTATGAATTAAGAAAATTAGTTGAATTAATGAATGATGATTTAATAAAATTACGAAAATATCTTAACAGTGGAAATTATAAAGATGAAGAAAATCTTCTAGAAGAACGTCGAAGATTTGTAGTAGAAAAATTCAAGAAAGGAATAGATGAAATAGAAATGTTAATTCTTAGTATAAAAATTGAAAGGGTTAATGGAGTAGATGAAGGAATTTTTATGGAAAATGAACAAGATAAAGATGAAATTGAAATTGATAGTAATGAAAATAATGGAATTAAATTTCAAATTCAACATACCCCTATAAATGCAGAAGAAATTGAAATACAAGAATATGAAGCAATGCAACGAGAAATTGAAATAAATAAAATTGTAAATAGTGTTGGAGAATTAAATCAAATCTTCCATGATATGGATGCATTAGTATTAAGTCAAGGTGAAATGATTGATAATATTGAGAATAATATTTACAATACTTTAGAAAATACGAGATTAGCAAGTAGAGAATTAAGAAAGGCGGATAATTGGGATAAGAAAAGACGTAGATGTAGTTGGATATTAATATTTGCTGCAGTTATAGGTATATTTATATTACTTGCATTGATTGCATGATGACGAATTTCAGTGTTTAGAAAAATAACAGTAAAGAATAAATAAAGTGTATATAAATATAAAGGTACTAAATAATAATATAAATATAAATATTAGATCAAATTTATATAAATGTATGAAATATATAAATTAAAAATTTTAAACTTTCTTTCCAAAATAAACCCATTGGTCTTCAAGTGGTTGTTCTTGTAATGGTTCCCAAACTTTCCATTCAGCCATTTTCTTTAATAATTCTAATTCTTCATTAGCTTGAATAACAACTTCTTCAATTAAACCACAACCTATTTGATTTTCAATTTTTTCAATAACTTCATTAGATTCAACAATAGCAAGTCTTGATTTAGTTAAATTTTCAACTGATTGTCTGTAAATAGAATCAGCTGGGAATCTTTCACTAAGTTCTTGTAAAGTAGCCTTGTATAAAGAGATGAGAGCTGGTCTAGGATTTGGATGTTGGTAAATACCAGTTAGCCCAGTTGGGTTACCCTTTGCTGCTCTAATAAGAACTGGTGTCTTTCCAGCGACATCTGCGGCTTGTTTGAGAAGTGCAGTAAATCTCATGACTGACTGTTGTTATCTGTTAATATATACTTCTTGTACAAATTAATTTAAATATGATTACCTAAATTTACCTTCAATTCAATTTTATGTATACTAACTAACGATATACTCACCTCTACACTCTCCCCTCCTCTTCTCCTATTCTTTTTTTTTGTTCTCTTTCTCGCGCAGCAATAGCAAACAGTCTGCGTCGATCGACGTAAAAATCATCATCTTCAGTATTTTTTTTTTCTTGACTAGGACCCCCATTTGAATTCAAGTTGCCCACGAGATCCAGGGCGGAACTTATCAATTGTTCCACGCTTAGAACCCCAGCTCCCACCACATCTCCCACTCGAGCCCCCATATAAACTTTGCTTCCCACTATAAAAAAAGTTGCTAATACATCAACATCATCTACTGCATCCAGACCTGGACCACCTCCAACAAATTGTTCTAGGGACATTCCTGGTGGTGGGGAAGCTTTATAAGCAGTTGAACCATCACCCCATCGTTTCTCCTTTCGAATTATCCATAAATCAGGTTCACGAACCATGTGTAAGACATATTCTATACCACGTAATCTACGTAATTCTGCATCAAATGTTGGAATAGTCACAGCAACAGGAAATTCTCCATTACCATTACCATTACCATTATTACCATTAGAATTAAATTGAAATTGCCTTTGCATTTTAAGCACTTGATTGTTACATTGACGATCCCAAAAGGGAGACAATGAAAAATATTCTAAAACATTATCCGTTCTTAATCCGTAAACATTGATCCATTCAGGTGATCTCCATTCCAGTTCATCTAATGATGCCATAATAATTATCACTATCTGTAGTTGTTTATTAAATAATATACATTAAAAAAAAAAGAAAGGCCAAACAACAAATCAAGAAATATTATTTGATTTTAAAGAATTCAAATTCATGTTGCTCTTATAAGCAATATTTCCTCTTTTGGCTAAAACGTCGATCGGCGCTACCAAAAATTATAATTTTTTTTCAATTTAAAGAAAGTCTGCGAACTCAGGTACTTTTTGTGGGATTGATTGTTCAACATTGAATTTAATATTATCCTAAAACAAATATCTTATTCGTTTCAAATTATTATAATCTTATCTTCAATATACCATCTACATGATGCAAAGATATTTTTCTACAACAACCACTCTTTTTAAAAGAGCTCCAATTTCTATGAAAATTCCAAAATCAACAAAAGAAATTTCTGATGTTCCAGCTTTTCTTAATCACATAGGTCGTCAATGTTCAGAATTTCATGAAGCATTTCCAAATTGGGATGCATTATTTACATCTACATCTAAAGATATGAAAGCTGCAGGTATTGATGCAAAACCAAGAAAATATATTCTTGATCAAGTTGAGAGATATAGAAAAGCATCATTTATTTCAAATATTCCAGTTAATGAAGCAACAAAAGAAATTAAATTACATCCAAAGAAAAATGGTGGTGAACGTAAATTAAATCAATATATGGCTAAAAAGAGAATTTTAGAAAGAATTGAATTAGCTAAAACTTTAAAACAACATCGTAAATCAAATAAAGCTTTACAATTAAAATATAAATATTTTGATAAATTACATGTTGAACAAAATCATATTTTATAGATATTCTAAATTTTTCTATTTAATTCCTGTATATATATAGATATAAATATTCAAAGAAAGTTTTTCTCTTAATCTTAATCTTAATCTTAATCTTAATCTTAATCTTAGTCTTAATCTTAATCTTAATCTTAATCTTAATCTTAAACTTCGTATTCCTCTTTCCATTCATTATTTTTAATTAACCATTCTTTTAATTCTTTCTTTAACCATTCTGTTTCTCTTTTCATAACCTCCATGGAACGAGGTTTACGATCTTCATCATTTTCAATATTCATATCTTTCCCTACATCTTTCCACCATCCTTCTTTACACATAAAATCCTTTTTCATCATACCTTCATTATTTTCCAATGCTTCATAAATTCCATCACCCCAGCCATCTTTTAAAAATCTAGGTACAATATGACAATGTACATGAGGTACACTTTGACCAGCTGCTATACCATCTTGAATACCAAAATTTAATCCATCACAACAATAAATATGTTGAATAAATTTTTGAACTCTTTGAACTGTTTGAAAAAAATCTATACTTTCAAAATCTGGTAATTCATTTAATCTTGAAACTTGTCTAAATGGAACAATTAAAACATGTCCGGGTACAATTGGTTTTAAATTAACCAATGCAAATGTATGTTTTGTAACATGAAAAACTTGTGTTGTAACTGGAAATTTATAAAAATTTATAGTCATTTATATAAAAAACCTTTGTTTCTTTTTTCTTAATTGAAACTAACAATTATACTTAATTTAATTTGAAATCTCATGAATAAATAAAATTAATTAATTAATTAATTATTATACATGAAACTTTAATACATGTAGTAATTTCTGCTTGTTCGCTGAAATTTTAAATATGAAAATGCAAAATTCATGTTTACCTTTATATGTATTGTATCTGTGTGTAAAAGACGTATAACACTTAATATAATAAATTTAATTTACGTTATTATTTCTTTTTTCTTTAAAACTTTATTACAAAATTAAATAAATAATTATTTATTAAATTCTTAATCATTTCTTTTTTATGTCAACGCATTACGATACTCTAGGTGTTTCATCAAATGCAACAGATGCAGAGATCAAAAAAGCATATAGGAAATTAGCATTAAAATTACACCCTGATAAAAATCCTACAAAGGAAGCTGAAGATAAATTTAAGAAAATTATTGATGCATATAATACATTAAGTGATTCCACATTAAAGGAAAAATATGATCGATCATTAAAGCAGAAAACTTATTCAAATAATTATAAATTTAATAATACTCATAATAATTTTGGATTTGGAAATCCTCAATATGATATGAATGATATGTTTAATTCATTTGCAAATATGGGTAAAGCAAATCCTTATGCGTTTAATAATATGTTTAATTCATTTCAACAAGCACCATTTGAAAATTTTAAAAATTCAGCATCAAATGCAAGATCACAAAGGGAAGCATTTGAGAGGGCTAAAAGGCAAAATGATGAAGCCAAAAAATTTAAAGAACAAACAGAAAGGCAAAGACAGGAAGAATTAAAAAGAGAAGTTGAAAATCGTCGTAAACGTGAAGAATTAGAGAATAAAATTAGACAAAATGATGAAATACGGCGTAGATATGAAATTAGAATGAAAAAGGAACAACAAGCTAGAGAGAGGGAAGCTGAATTAGCTGAAAAACGAGCTAAAGAAATTGAAGAAGAAGCAAAAAGAAAATTAGCAAATGAGAAAAATGATAAAGGAACAAATCAATTTAAATTTAATGAAGAATCATTAAATCAAGATGTAGAAGAACGAGAAGAAGAAAAAGAAGAAGAAGAACGAGAAGAACAGGAACACCATGAAGGAGAAGACGAAGAAGAAGAAGAAGAAGAAGAAGAAGAAGAAGAAGAAGAAGAAGAAGAAGAAGAAGAAGAAGAAGAAGGGGAAAATGACGTGGAAGAAGAAAGTGATGAAGAATTTAATGATGAAGATGAAACTTTCAAACAAGGAGCAGAATACGTTAATAATTGGTTTCATAATGGTAATAATTCGTCAAATAATAGTCCAATCGATAGTGCGAGTAGTAAACAACATAATACTTGGGACGATGCCGGTGGATTTAAACCAACGATTCCAACATTCCAAACAGTATTTAATACGGAAAATAATCATCAGAATGATAAATTTACTAATAATGAAGTCATCAGTAGTGGAGAAGAAGATGAAGATGAAAGTGAAGAAGAAGGTGATGACAATTCCGAAAGTGAAGAGGATATTAATCAAAATTCAGATGTTGAATTGGAAGGAGAATGGTCTAATCAAATGCATAAAGTAAATGATTTGGGTGGCACAAAAGATGATCCAATCATTATAGATTTGGAGGACAGTTTACAAGATATTAAAAATAATGAAGAGATAGTAATTGACACAGAAACAGAATTGGAAGGCGAATCATCCATGAAACCAAGGACAAAGCAAGATCATGATCAAGATCACACTCAAATACAAGGACAATATAGTAATAATATTTTTTCAAATGGTAATTCAATAAATCAATCAAACCAAAAAAATCATGAACAACCAGAGGATCAAAAACAAGAACAAGGACAAGGACAAGGACAAGGACAAGGACAAGGACAAGGACAAGGACAAGGACAAGGACAAGGACAAGGACAAGGACAAGGACAAGGACAAGGACAAGGACAAGGACAAGGACGAGGACAAGAACATATACCAAAACACGAAGAAACTACACGTGGAAGAACTCATAAAACTCAGCAAGAAAAATTGTCTTCACCTAAACGACGTAAACTAAGTCCTACAAAAGATTCTTCCAAAGACAATCAGATACCATTTGTCACTCCAAAAGACAAACGTAGAGCATCACGTAGACTGGAATCACCTTCGAAACGAGTTAAAGTTGCTAATTTTGATATGCCCTACGAACTACTCACACAAGAATTCAATGTCTACCAAGAAATTGTTCGACGCTGTCACCGTTCCATTGCGGGTTTTTACTTTGCCGGTCCATCTTTTATCGATCCTGCCCTTCCTCCTCTTTTCGCCCAGCACGAAGCACTCATGTCACAACTTCTCCCATTGATTGAGCAGTTTTCACCTTTCGACCGGCAAGAACTTTCTGTACGTTATATCGATGCCGCGCACTATCGCGTGAAATTTGCTGACATTTTTTTGGGCAGATATAACATTGGTATACATGAATAAGTAATATTATATTGGTAATTTATTTGTTCTAGTTAAGTTAATAATCTCTATTTTCTTTTACATTTTTGTGATCTGATTATACAAATTAGTTTATATATAAACAATGGAGACACAAAATCAATCGCAGACAAGTCTAAACATATCACACATGCATCCAAATTCCCATCCACAACAATCACAACAACAACAACACCAACAGCAGCCGCCACAAACACAACAGCAGACACAACAACAATCCCAAGAGGAATCTCATACGCCCAGAGATGTGCGTTTATTACGTTTAATATTTGCATCTCAAGGTGTTGCTGCATATGAAGATCATGTTCCATTACAACTTATGGATTTCGCATATAGATATACAAGTCAAATTTTACAAGATGCAATGGTTTATAATGATTATGCTCATCCTACTCATTCAAATGCAGGTAATATAGGAGGTGGACCAGGAGAATCTTCTAATAATCAACAATCTTTTAATCAAAATCAATCTTCAACAAATAATGTAAATGATAATGATGATATTTCTAATAAACAATTATTAAATAATGAAGATATTAGATTAGCAATTGCTGCAAGGACTAGCTATCAATTTAAACCTGTTCCACCAAAGAAAATGTTAATGGAATTAGCAGCTGAAAGAAATGATAAACCTTTGCCTGCTGTAATGCCAATGTGGGGAGTCCGTTTGCCACCTGAAAAATATTGTCTTACTGCAAAGGATGATTATGAAGAGAAGAGAAGAAAAATTTAAAAAAAAAATTTATGTATTAACATAATACCCTTTCTTTATTATAATTATAAGTATATTTATTTATATCATTTATATACATATATATATTAGGATCAATGTATTTTTATATCACATATATAGTTATTATTTACTATTTACTATTTACTGTTTGGGAGCTGGGAACACATATATCCTTTGGTTTTTGATACTGAAAAATCCGGTCGAGAAAATTCAAAAATCGATTTTCTTTGTTTATTTAGTAGTTAGTAGAGTAGAATAAAATTCGTATTTATATCCTTACTTTAACTTACAGACGTTGTTTTTATTCATTTGATTCATATACATTATTCTTATTTGACTCATATCATATTGATTTATTAACTAAAATAATTATGAGTTATGTTACCCAGGCATCTATACCAGAGTATGTATTCTATCTACTGTTTTCCACTCTTTCAATCAACTCATTGATACTAACATGTTATGACTTTTGGGATTTTCAGCCCCCTTGTTATTCTTACAATTTATATAGAGTATTAGAACGCCATCCAGGTGCTTCCTTACAAGATAGAACTGCAATTTTATCTCATATAAATGACTTAGGGCCTCCAGATTTGGTCAATTTAACTAAAATTATTGGTACTCCAACTAAGAATTCAACTGCTGCTTCATTACAAACAACTGGAACTTATCTATATTATACTGGAGCTGATACTTCAAATGTTGCAACAATTGCTGCATTACTAAATTCTTTAGCAATGATAATCGGTCAAGAACAACAACTTTGGTTTGGTAAATTAAAACCTTTTCATGTATCTCATGCAACTTATTCAACTTATAATGCATTTAGAAAATTAGACTTACGTGTTAATGTTGCTTTCCCAGGTTCAGTATCTTGGGAAGTTTTAGATGCTTATGGTAATCAAGCAAGTTCTGATTTAATTCCTGAAAATGAAGTTGATGATATGTGGATTGAATGTTTTATTTCCTCAATCGTTAGATCTTTAATTACTGCTGATGATGATGGTGATTTCTCTTCAATCGTTGAAATTAGAAGAATTAACCCCTTTTTAGATTCGAATATTTCAATTCCAGAATTTTTAAATGGTTTTAAAAAATTATTTCTTGAAGGTGAAAAATTAGGTTGTAATGAAAATATTCAAGTTCCAAATACCTTAAATAATCATTTAATTGATGCATTTTTTAAATGTATCGAATTAACTCATTGTTATGATTTAGCTTTAAAAGTTCTTTATGAACTTTATAAATCTCATAATGAAGTAGCAACTTTAATTGCTAAAACTTTATTTTTAGCTGATAGAGAATTAGAAGCTGTTAAATTTATTCATGATAAATTATCATTATCTAAAAATGTTAATGAAATTCCAGGTTCTTCAACTTTATTATTATTACAATCTGAATATTGTCTTAATAAATCTAGACCTGATTTAGCTTTACCATTAGCAATTAAATCTGTTGAATCTGCTCCTTCAATGTTTGCACCTTGGGCTCATTTAGTTAAAGTTTATATTGCATTAAATAAATTTGATGAAGCTTTATTAACACTTAATGCATGTCCAATGGTAACTCATAAAGATAAATATATTTTAAAAAGAATTGCTTTAGGTGTAGCTAAAAAAATTAATGATGTTTCAAATAATTCATCATCTAATACTAATGATTCAAATATTCCATTATCAAATGAAATGCATTTACCGTTACCTCAAGATGTATTTTTACGTGGTGTCACTGATTTAAATTCTTTAGACGTTGCAAATGAACATTCTAAATTATTATCATCACAAGCAAATCCAAATAATAAACGTTTATCAATTGATAAAAATTCAATTTCACCTCAAAGTTTATTAGCATTACCAGCTGCAAGTTTAAAATCAACATTTCGTAGTGCTTATTCATTATTAGCTGAAATTGTACTTAAAATTGGTTGGGAAGGTATGTTAAATATAAGATCTAAAGTATTTGTTATGGAAGAAGAATGGAATGGTGGTAACAATTCAAATAATAGATTAAATGTTAATTTAGCAAATAATAATAAAAAATCTGTTGAATCAACTTCTGAATTAAATGGTGAATTTAGAAAGAAAAGACTGTGTGAAAGATGGTTAGATAATTTATTTATGCTTTTATATGAAGATATGAAAGTTTATACATTATGTCGTGCACAAGAAATGCAAGCTGAATCAATGACTGATTCATTATCATCAAATGAACCAACATCTGCTAATAAATCATTATCAATTTCTGAAACTTTAGGTTTATGGGGAGGTGCAAGAAATTCAAGTAATGATTTAATTAATAACAATAACAATAATAATAATAATAATAATAAATATCCAAAAATTGATCCATATACTGAATCTCGTTCATGTCTTGAATGGGAATTAATTGGCTTAGTTAGTGAAAGATTAGGTCATATAAGAGATGCCCAAAGATGTTATGAACGTGCATTAGCTAAAAGATTTAGTGTTAGAGCTGCAAAAAAATTAATTGGTATTTATTCACGTTGGAGAGATCGTGCACGTATTCAAATTGGTATTCAAGGTAAACTCCAATATGCTTCCCAATATTCTAATAAACAAGGTTTATTGGGTCAATCAAAATGGAATACTTCTACTATGACTATTAACGGAAACGTAAGTGGAAATGGAAATATTAATAATAATGAACAATTAAACCTTAATGAAACATTACATGCAAATTCATCAATGTTATCAATTTCTAAAATCCCTACTTCGACTAATTATAATGTTCACGTTCGTGATCCTATGAGATATGACCCAGCACTGTTAAGACTTTTAGTTGGTCTCTTAGTTTGGGATTATAGATGGTACACAATGTTTTCTCCATTACTTCTAGATACATTAGCAAATATTGTTAATGATATGGGTGTTACTAAAACAGAAAGTGAGGTTAGGGTTTGGTTTGACGATATCCAAGGTAACAGAGGAATTTTTGATATTGTTAATATGTCTATCAATGTTCTTCAAAGCTGGAAACGTATTGAAGTAGACAATGAATAGTATTTATATATATTTATTTGATATTTATTTGTAATAATAATTAATAAGTAACAATAGAAAATAGAAGAAATCAAAATGCTTTGTTTTTCGCTTTTCTCGAATTTTTATTTCTAGTGGACAACGAGGTGTTGACACTGTTGGCACCGATGGCTGATGATTGTTATGTTGTACCTTTTTCTTCTATATTGTGTAGTGAATGGGACAAATAGTAAATCTTTCTTTTTTATTAAAGAATTGGAAAAGCTCAAATAGCTTACGTATAAAAAAATGGTATGTTATACTATATTGAACATTAAGTTTCATGACTAACTTTGAAATGGAATTAAATACTAACATTGATTAATTTTTGAATTCACGACTTGACATTTTATCAACAACGTGTCTTGACTCGTTTTCAATTTTGTCTCAAATTTATATAGGTTACAATTGGAAATGCACACGAAGATCTAATTCATGATGCCGTATTGGATTATTATGGCAAACGCCTAGCAACTTGTTCATCTGACAAAACTATTAAAATTTTTGCAATTGAAAATGATCAACATAAATTAATTGAAACTTTACATGGTCATGAAGGACCTGTATGGCAAGTTAGTTGGGCACATCCAAAATTTGGTGTAATTTTAGCTTCATGTTCTTATGATGGACGTGTTTTAGTTTGGAAAGAAGAAAATGGAATTTGGTCAACAATTACTGAACATCGTGTTCACAATGCATCTGTTAATTCAATATCTTGGGCTCCATCAGAATATGGTGCATTACTTTTATGTACTTCAAGTGATGGAACTGCATCAGTTGTTGAATTTTTAGCTGATGGAAGTACTAAACATTTTACATTTGAAGCTCATTCAATCGGTGTCAATGCAGGAACTTGGGCTCCTTGTGTTGGTGACGGTAAAATTTTTGAGCAAAGAAGAATTGTTACGGGTGGTTGTGATAACTTAGTTAAAATTTGGAGATTTACTGAAGATGGTAGTAACGTTATCCTTGAAGATGTTTTACAAGGTCATACCGATTGGGTACGTGATGTTGCTTGGTCACCATCAAATCTTGGAAAATCTTATATCGCAACTGCAAGTCAAGATAGAACAGTACTTATATGGACGAAGGAAACCAAATCTGATGGTAATGCAGTACCTAATTCAACTTGGAAAAAAACTTTACTTTCAAAGGATAAGTTCCCTGATGTTTGTTGGAGAGCTTCTTGGTCATTAAGTGGAAATATTTTAGCAATCAGTGGTAATGATAAAATCACTTTATGGAAAGAGAATTTAGACGGTGAATGGGAATCCGCAGGTGAAGTTGATCAGTAATCAATCAAAAAGAAAAATTTATTTTTATACCATGTGTAAGTAAATATAAATCCAATAGAAATATATATATATATTATTTATATGAGTGAATTTTTTACTAAAATTATTACTTTTTTCATTCAGCATTATTAACCCAACCAATAATCATCATTAAACGTTGTTTCCAAGTTTTACCATCCATTTCCAACTCTTTAACACCACGGCCATCAAAGCCTAATAAATTCCACATCATTGCTTTAAATTTAACTCTTAAAACTGCTAATTTAACAGGTAAATAACCAATATTTGACCTTGTTAATGCTGAATCATAATATCTTTTAGCAAGATGTAAATCTTGTGCAACACCAACACCATATTCATATGCCCATCCAACATTATAACTACCCATATGTGAACCTTTTGAGGCTGCATCATGATAGTACGTCATGGCTCTACTTAAATCTCTTGGAATAATTGCAAATTCATTATCTCCAGCATACTTAACTTTCATTTGAAATTTTGTTCTTATTATAAATAGTAAATTAACAAGTGAATTTGATAAATCTTTGAGTATTTTAACTAACTTATTATTTTCATAATATTCAGATTCTCCTGAAACTGGTAGTATATAAGTCCACCATGATTTACACCACAATGGATCATCATTGACATTAGGGTTAGAATACAAACCATTATAGTACATATCACCAAGAAAATTCAATGAATCTCGATTTGCATGCAGTGCACTTAATTCAAAATATCCAATTGCTTCTTCATACCTTTTAGCTGTATAAATTTCATTATAAGTTTCTAAATTTTCCCTAATTTTACGTGAATTAAAATCTCCAACTGTTGGATATAAAATTGATCCTAATGATGATTGTGCATTCTCATAACCCAGTTCACTACCTATACTCATACCAACTAATGAAGTCCATAAATTATTTGATGTTGTATCATTTGGATTTGCATTTATAAATGCGTAAAATGGAATTTTAAAATCAAAATACAAGAAATCAAATAATTTCAGATAGGAATTATAATATGCAACAACTGAATCAATTTTGATTTCAGTTAAACCAGCTTCATACAAATCAAGGATTTTTCTTTTCGATAATATAAAATAAGGTGCACTTGATGATATCATTGAATAAATATCACTATCAATAAGATCAAAATTTTTATTTGGCTGTTTTTCTTTAACTTCGTCAATCATTGCAATTGAGGTATAATATCTTGAACTAGCATACTTATAATTATTTTTAAAAATTTTCCTTGCTTCGATAACATCTTTCTTTGTACCTAATCCATAATATTTCATTATACCTTCATCATTTACAAAGGATTGGGTTGATGATAATTTTTTACCAAATAATGTATAAAAATATGCCTTTTCATAATTAATTTCAGTACCTTCACCACGTAAATACATATGACCAAGATATTGCGAACAATGTCCTATAAAGATTTCTAAAGGGGAGCTGGTATCTAATGATATTTCGAAATGAAATGAGAAATTTTCATTGGATTTCACATTTGATTTTAAAATTGTTTGTTGCTTTTGAAAATCCTTAAAAATTTCATTAATTCCTGGTTCAAGAATTCCATTTTCAACACAAATCTGTGCTAAATTAAATGCCTTTTCATAATTTCTTGCATGCAAATAATCTCCATTATAATTTTTCTGTGCACCGAAGTATAACATGCTATAAGCATCTAATAATTCATCATCACCCAATGAATACTCTTCCGAATCATCAGTGAATCCACCATTTATATTAAAATTTTTAATTTGATCATAATCTTTAAAGGTCTCAAAAAATCGTAAACTATTGGCTGCTTGTGAGGAATGATCTCCATATAAACCACCAACTAAATCAGTCCAACGAATGTTAAATTTATCAAAATTATGACTAAATATTAAGTCTTTATAATCATTTCCTAAATCATTTGGAATATTTGTCATAAAATTTGATAAGTAATTTTCAATTTTTTGTTTCACTGAAGAAAAATAATAAGCGGCAATATTGCTATCTTCTACCACATTTATCCCAAACATATATTTGTGAGCCAATGCCATTTGTGCTTGTATATTACCAACATCTGCGGCAAAATTATAATGTATGAGACCTTTTGCAACATTCTTTTCTGTTTTACCAAATAATCCGGTAGAATAAAACACCCCAAGCATGAAATTTGCATGCGATTCAGTTTTAACATCTAAATTTAATTCAAGAATCCTCAAATATAGTTCTTGTGCTTTTAATAAATCAACTTTAATATCATAAAATCCAAAAGTATAAATATCAGCTAAAATTCTAATTGCATTTATATCATCCTGTGAACATAAGCTTTTCAATATTTTCAAAGCATTTAATTGTTTTTCAGTTAATTTACTATTAATTAAAACATCACTGAATCTATCTTCTTCAATTTGTTTCAACGTTCCTAATGGTAATTTGAAATCGGTTTTTCCATAATTTTCTAATTCATTGAAATCAAAAAACACAGATGCATTGTTTTCAATTTGTATTAGATATCCGTCTTTTTCTGTAGCATTAAACTCACCGTCATTTATCTTATATGAATTAAAGTATTCGTGAAAAAACGTATGTTCCTGTAATGAATTTAATGATGGAATTTCATAGTTGAACTTATTAACAATAGTACTATCAGTTTTCAAAATTTCCAATGCATCATGTGCTGATATTTCTGCATTTGCAGATAATGCCAATGTCAGGAGTATTGCAGCTTTAAACATGGCCAGCATGAATATAGGATGAAAAGAAAAAAAAAAGGAGAGAAAAAGAAGAAGACTGGTATAATGATCTGAATGAATTTGAATAATTTCATTTCATTTGCCACGTCTCAAAGTGGTAACATGAATTTTAATTAATCTTCATTATCTTCCTAATCTTCCTTCTGTTTATCACAAATTAATTCATATTTGACATATGACTTACCATATTAAAGTTCTAGAATCATTTCTAGCAAATGAAATATGATATTGATACTGCACGTATATTGTGCCCATGCGTGGATTATAAAGACCATCGATCCTGGCATCTTTTATCAACTATAAGATATTGTAATAATTGTGAAATAAGAAGATGTTTGATCTGCACTTTACATTCCCCGACAAATAAACGATGTTTAAGATGTAAAAGAGAATATGATATAAAAGAAACACATTGTTTCCGATGCTATATATGTCCAATCTGTGACACTGATTTAGAATCATATCCTCTTTTATATAAAAATGGAAAAAGAGAGAATGAAATAAACCAATTTGAGTTAGTTAAACATCCCAATGACAAATGTAAGATTGTTGGTAAGGCAGTACATTTTAAATGCAAAAATTTGAAATGTAAATTTAGATTTACAACCAAAATTGAAACAAGACCACAAACTTTACAACAAATTGTTACTAGTAATATACGTGATGAAATAGATCTTAATTTTGAAATTTTAAAAACATATGCTGATTGGTGTTTAAATTATAATCGAGCGTTGGATAAAAAGTTAGCAATTAAATGGAAAACAGAGATACTTAAACGATTTCCAAGTTTTGAACTGGCCAAGATATTACAAAGTGAAAATAAAATGCAAGATTTAATTGAAAAAGAGGAGGAAGTTATTAGAACATTAAATGAATCAGAAAAATTACCTTTATTTCCTATTGCTAAACAACTTTATAAAAAAATGAATGATATATGTCCTACATGTTTAGAAATCACCAAACCTATAAGTGAAAAATTGCTGTTAGCTTATGCTGTGCCAATGATTGGATATCCATCTTCAAAGGTAACTCAAATGAATGGATCTTTATCAGTTCCTGTATTAGTTAGCTTCATAAATTTGACGAAAAAGGAAATGAATATGAATATTATGGGTGTAGAATTTAATATCGGATATGGATATGGATCCGATATGTCAATAGATAATGTTCCTACATGTTTGGTGTCTCATTGTTTAGACAGTAGGAAACAAGAAGAGTCACCTCAAAAAGATATAGAAAAACTTAATAGATTAATCTGGAGTAATGACAATGAAAATAATAACGTATTTGAAGATACAGTTGATATTGGAGATAATTGGATAACTCGATTATTTATTGTTGATATTGAAAGTGATGAAAATACAAGAAAAGGAAAGATTATATTTAAATTAAATGTTACTGTCAAGTATGAAATGAAGGAAGTTGATACTATTTATGAATTCTGTGCAATAATAATATAAATAAATATATATATATATATATATATATATATAATGAAAAAAAGGAATTCGTTTTCTATATTTTATAAAAATAATTAATGTCTTTTTTCATTTGGATCGATTTGGAATATTTTATCAGGATTTAATAAAAGTAAAGGATCAAGTGCAAATTTTATTTTTCTCATTAAATCGATAGTTACATCACCTAATTCTTCCCTTAAAAATTCTCTTTTACCAATTCCTACACCATGTTCACCAGTAACAGTTCCATCCATTTCTAAAGCCATTGTAATCATTTTTTGAACAACATTAGCAACTCTTTGATAATCTTTTTTCTCATAAATTAAAAATACATGATAATTACCATCACCTGCATGAGATACAATACTTGATAAAAATTTTTCATCATCTAACCATTTTCTAGTTTTAATTAAACTATCAACTAATTTTGAAATTGGAACTGCAACATCAGTTGTCCAAATTTGAGCATCATTACCATATAAAGCTCTACCTGCATCTAAAGTTGACCAAAGAGCAACTTTTCTTGCAGTCCATAATTCTTCCTTTTCTTCATCAGTTGAAGCAAATCTAAAATTTTTATGACCACAATTACAATCATTACAAATTTTTTGAATATCATTAGTAATTGATTTAACAATTTCCTTTGAAGAACCACCTAATTTAAACATTAAAGTTGGTAATTCATTATATTTATTTGTTACATTACCAGATTGATTAACAAAATACATCATTTCTTTATCTAATAATTCCATTGCATTAAATTGAACACCAGATTGAACAATTTTAGCAACTGCATTAGCAGCATCTTTCATTGTTGGGAAACTAACAACTGCAACATTTTCAAAAAATGATTTAACATTTAATTTTAATGTAATTTCAGTTATTATACCTAAAGTACCTTCAGAACCAATAAATAAATTTGTTAAATTATAACCAGCAGAAGTTTTTTTTGGTCTTCTTCTAGTTTTAATAATTTTACCATCAGCTAAAACGACAGTTAAAGAAATTACATTTTCTCTCATTGTACCATATCTTGCAGCATTTGTACCAGAACAAGAAGTACCACACATACCACCAATACAAGCACCAGGACCTGGATCAGGACCAAATAATAAACCATAAGGTTCTAAATAATCAGATAAATCTTCCCAACAAACAGCAGGTTGAACAATTATATCTAAATCTTCTTTATGTAATTCAATAATTTTATTTAATCTTGATAAATCTATAACAATTCCACGCCTAGTTGCAATAAAATGACCTTCTAAAGAAGTTCCACCAGTATAAGGTACAATTGGAATATTATTTTCATGAGCTAATTTTAAAATACGTGAAACTTCTTCAGTTGATTCAGGGAATACTACTAAATCAGGATATTCATTTTGTAATGGATGATCAGATGAAAAATAAGAATCTGCATGATTTGATAATTCATCATCAGATTCAGAAATTTGATCAGGTTTAAGAAATAATTTTAATTCAGGAAGAATTTTTTTAGATTCATTATAAATTGGAGATAATGTTTTATCTAATGGAAGTGTTGAAGTAAGTGGGAATAAAAATTCTGGTGGATTTTTACATAAATTATAAGAAGCCCAAGAAGTACCAATAATAACACCAATAAATATTAAAGCAGTATTTGAAAAAATTGATGAATTGAAATATTTGTTTGAGATAGTTTTTGAATCTTTTTCAAAATTAGTCTTTTTTTTAGAATTGGTTGAATCATTATATTCATTATTATTATTATTATTATTATTTTTATTATTGATATTATTATATTTTGCGGAGTTGTAAAGATTTGAGTGGGATGAAAAATGTCTGATAAGAGGTGAATAAATTGGAATTGAGATAGGACGAATCCTATAAACATTGATCGGTTTGAAGATCATCATAATAAATAATAAGTTAATCTTTTTTGAAGGTTAAATATTCAAAGAAATTGAATTTATAAAGAAAATGAAAAGCAAATTTTATTAAATTTAGAAAAGATGGAGAAAAGTGATTGTTAAAATAGTGAAGATAGATCAAGTGGGATGAAATATGAAATTTAAAATTCATGTTAAATTTATTAAGTGGGATTGTTATTATTATAATTTATATGCATGTATATGTTTATTAATATATTTATATATATATATATATGTATATTTATATAATTAATAAATTATTACATAAAGTCATCATCAGATAAACCATCATCATCCCCACCCATGAAGTCATCTAAATTATCTTTCTTAAAAGAAGCCGGCCCCGTATTAACTTGAGCAGTTTTAACCTTTTTCTTTCCAGCACCACCCAGAGAAGTACCACCAGTCTTTTTCAGTCTATTATTTCTTTCATCTTTAACTTTTTGAGTAACCATAGCATTTAAAGTTGAGACAACTTTTCTTAATTGTTCAACATTAAGTGGTTCACAAACATCTCTTGCTAAATCAACTGCGAGTCCATTTGCATAAAAAAGAGATGATTGTTCAGCAAGTTGTTTTAAAGTTGAACCAAGTGATTTTCTAAGTTTTTCAAAATCTTGTTTTGTGGTTGGATTAAACAGAGGATGAGCGGTTAAAGGAGTATCAGCATTTAATTTAAGTACTGCATTATTATTTAAATTATTATTATTATTATTAGCTCTTGCTCTTGGATGATCAGCAACTCCAAGACCATCGAAAAGGTCAGCTGCATGATTTAAATCAGCATTAAGTTCAGCTTGTTTTAACATTTCCTTTCTTGTCTTTTCATCAACAAGATCAATTTCTAATAAAGTTTTATCTTTACCCTTTTTCTTTGCATCTAATTTAGCCTTTTGTTCAGCCTTTTTAGCATTTAATTCAAGTTTTTTAGCCTTTTCCTTTTCTCTTTCTTCATCAGAATCAATATCCCAAGATTCAAGAACTGGATCATCATCTACAACTTCATCTTCCCAAGAAGCAGTAGGTGCAGATGATGTTTGAATATCAAAATCTTCGTCATCCCAAGACATGATGAAATTATTATTATTGTTAATATTTTTTCAAATAAGTAAGTAAGTAAATTAAATAATTAATTGATTAATTAATACTATTATAATTGAAATATGAATATAAATTGAAATTAAGAAGAAAAAAATTCTTCTCAACAGATTTTCTTTAGCGACTGTCGACTGTGAGACGTGAGACGTGAGACGTGAGACGATTAGAGAGACGAGTCTATATAATATAGTATTAGTATAGTTAGTATAATTTAATTTGCCCTTGTTAATCTATATTAGTTTTATATTATACTATACATTTAATAATCTTAAATATATAATTAAAATAATCAAATGCAATTTTTACCTACAGATAATACAACTACAACAGTTCAAAATACATCATATGCCCCATCAGCTCCATCAGCTCCAGCATTAATAGATTCATTACGTGCTGGTGGTCCAGTTAATATTGTTAATAAAATTAATAATCGTCATCCAATTGAATCAAGAATTCTTAATTGGGAATCAACTCAACAACAATTGAAAATGGAAACTTATAAACGTTTATTTGGTGCAGCTGATCCAATAAAGAGAGAAATGGATTTAGAAATAATTCATAAATCTGAATTTCGTCCATTAATAAAAGGTTTACCATTAGCTTCTTCAATTCATAATGATATATTACTTAATAAAGATACATCTATAGATTGGGAAGATATGTATCCATCTAATATACCATCAACTAATGACATTCATTCTCAAATGGAAAGTCATTTTAAAATATAATTTATATAATACAGTATAATACAGTATAATATATATGTATGTGTATATATGTATATGTACATATATAAATAAATCAATTAAATAAATAAATTTAGAAACCCTCAAATTATTCTTGTATGCACTCTCTCCAGTAAGAGTAAGTAAAGTAAGTACTTCGCCCCCTCCTAATATGAAAACTTTTCATTTTTTTTTTCTTAAAGTGTCCACTTTTTCATTCCTTTTCTTATGTATGTATGTATGTATAATACATATACCAAAATTTTAAATTTTAAATTCCAATCTTTCATTTTAATTTGATTAATTAATAAAAAAACTTATTGTTTTATAATAATTCAAATCTTTTATTTTATTCTTAAATCTTCTTAAAATCATCCTTCTATCCCAATTACAAAATGTCTTCTCAAACTTCCTGGAATTCCACATCTAATAATAATATTGAAAATATTTATTCACAAGAACAAATTATTAATATATATAATAAATTAAATAATAATGGTAATATTACAATTGATTCATCAGCTGCATTAGAAAATTCTTCAAGAGTTACAAAAATTTCAATTCCTCCAAGTGTAGAATTAATTAATAATTCATTAAATAAAACTAATAATAAATTATTATCATCAAATGATGATTTATCTAATAATGATAATTTATCTAATAATGATAATAATTTATCTACATTAAAAAATGATTTAATTGATCCTTTATCAACTAATTGGTATTATACAGATTTAAATGGTATTCAACAAGGTCCTTTTTCTTCTTTAATAATGCAACAATGGTATACTCAAAATTTATTAACTGAAAATTTATCAGTTAGAAGAGATTTTGATAATAATTGGTTAACAATTAATCAATTATGGGAAATTTTAAAATCTTTATCAAATTTTCAAATTAATTTAGCTCCATTTAATCATTCATTACCTAAAAATTTATTTTTATTAATTAATAAAAATTCAATTCCAATTCCAATTCCAATTCCAATTCCAATTCCACCTCAATTATCAAAGTTTAATAATAATAATACTAATAATAATAATAATAATAATTTAAATAATTTAAATAATTCTCAATTTTTTAATTCTAATAATTCTAATAATAATACTTCAAATAATACTCCAATACTTGATAATATTGTTAATTTAGATAATAATAATAATAATAATAATAATAATAATAATACTTTAGATTCAAGATCAAATTCAAATTATAATTCATCATTTATTAATCCAATTAATCCAATTAATAATAATTTAAATAATTTTAATTCAATTAATAATAATTTTAATAATATTAATAATATTAATTCAATTAATAATTTAAATTCTTTAAATAATATAAATTCAATTAATATGTTAAATTATTTAAATATGGATATAACTAATAATTTAAATTCTTCAAATTATATTAATCCTTTATTAAATCCTTTAAATTCAATTAATAATTTAAATCAAATTAATTCAATTAATAGTCCTTTTAATTCTTTATCAATGAATTTAGATTCAAGATCAAATTCTCAATTTAATAATTTAAATAATTTAGATAATTCTTTTATGACTGATTTATCTCATTTAAATAATACTGTTGATCAATTAGTTCCAAAATCAAATACAGTTGATAATATTGAACAATTACAATTACAAACACAACTACAATCTCAATCTCAATCTCAATCTGAACCTGAAAAATTAAATAGTGAAATTAATAAAATATATGAGCCTATTCTCGCTAATCAAATAAAACAAGTAGATTCAATTCATAAAATCACTACTACTCCAATTATTGAAAAAACTACCTCTAATCTTGATTCAATTTCAAAACCAATTCAATCTCAAAAATATAATTCAATTCCTAATAATTTAGATAATGATTTAGAAACTCATATGAAATTACTTGAAATTAAAAATAAAGAAAAACAAAAACAAGAATTAAAATTAAAACAACAGCAACGTCAACAAGAATTAATTAAAGAAGCTGAAGAACTTAAAAGACAACAAGAACAAGAAGAAAAAGAAAGAGAAAGAGAAAGAGAAAAAGAAAAAGAAAGGATTCAATCACAATCAAAATCTATTAATTCAACATCATCATTAGAAAAGAAAAAATCAGATATTGCACCATGGGCTTCAATTTCTAAAACTATTAAACCAACTAAAACTTTAGAAGAAATTCAAAAAGAAGAAAAATTAAAGAAAGAACGTGAATTACAACAACGTAAAAAATTAGAAGAAAGTGATAGATTATTAGCATCTAAATTAGCATTAGAAGATTCAATTTTACCAACTGTTAATATTAATAATAAAAAGAAAATTATTTCATTATCAGAATTAAATAAATCAAATTCTAATTCTAATTCTAATATTACTTTACCTTCAAATTCAACTTGGGCAATTAATGGTGGTATTCAATCATCATCAAAATTACCAATTAAATCATTAGATGAAATTCAAAAAGAACAAGCAGAAGCTTTAGCTGCTATTAAACATCAAAAATCAATTGCTGATGCAATTGCAAATCAACAAAAACAATTTGTTAATTCAATTGCTAATGAAAATTCAAATTCAATTGAAAATGCTTGGACAATTGTAAATAAAAAGGAAAAATTAAAATCATCAATTCCAACTCCAATTTCAACAATTTCAAAAGAACCTCAATTAAAAAATTCTGCTTTAAATCCATCATCTTTAAGATCTGTTTCTTCATCAAATACTACTGCTACAACAACAACAACAACAATTACAAATACAACTTCAATTTATTCTGCTCCAACTGTTCCAAGTGTTTCAATTCAACAAAGTTTCCCACCTCCAGTTATTGAATTTTTAAATTGGTCAAGAATTCAATTAAATGGTTTATATTCAACTGTTAATAAAGATGATGTATTATCAATTATGATGCAATTACCAATTGGTTCAGAAACTCATGAAATAATTGCAGATACAATTTATTCAAATTCAAGTACTATGGATGGCCGTAGATTTGCTAATGAATTTATGAAAAGACGTGGTAAAATTGAAGAAACAATTCGTAAACGTGGTTGGGCATTTGATTGGTTTGAAGCTTTAGAAGGTACTAAAAATTTAAAACCTTCATCAAATACTTCAACAAAAACAAATACAAATTCATCTTCTTCTATAAATGATGATGATGATTGGGATGGTGCATTTACTGTTGTTTCTCGTAAGAAAGGTCGTAAAGGTATTTAAAACTTACTAAAAGTAATGTATATATATATATATTGATGTAAAATTTATGTAAAAATTATTATAGAAAAAAATATATGAAATTTTAATTTATACCTTCTTTAATGCACCTACACGTTTTTGAATATCATCAATTAAATATTCAACATTTTTAACTTCTAAATTACTAGATTTTATAATTCTATCATTAATTGCATTAACTCTACGTCTTAATGCTTGATTCATCATAACTTCTTGTGCATTCATATAAATTGTTCTTGACCATCCTTGTTTAATAGATTCTGCTTCTTTAGCAATTTCCATCATTTCAGCATCTTGTAATTTACTTTGCATTTTAAATCTTTTATAACTATCATCACCAATTAATCCACGTGTATATAAAATCATAATTGAAGCTTCAGTTTCTTTCAATTTAATTATTCTACGCATACTTTCAGCTGCTCTTATAACTAATGAAGTTTTAAGCATTTTTTCATGTGCATTTAATTCTTTTAAATCATGATAAATTATTGCTTGTGTTGAATCAGGTGTTGGTGTAAATGTTTCAATTGTTTCAATTATATTTGATTCATTTATTTCATATGCTGGATTAAATAATGATGATGATGTTAATTTTTGTAATTTATTAATTTTAGAACGACGATGATAAATTGAAAATAATACTAATGTAATTATTAAAATACCAAGGTATAATAATGGTGTTTTTATAGAAATTGAAACAGGTGGAATAAATTCATTACCTTCACCAGCACCAGCTGTAGCTGTGGCGGTAGCAGTTGAACTAAAACTGGAAGTGGCACTACCACTATATTCGGATGTAATACTAGATGTAAAAGAATCCGATTCTGCACTCATGAGTCCTTAGGATTAATATTAATATATGTATTGATAATTAATTGATTTATTAATTAAGGAATATATCAATAAGTTGAAAAAAATATACGATACAACAAAAATGTTCAACTATGAAAATTCAAAAAATGCGATGCGAGTTTTATTGTTCGTTGACGTGTTCGACAATAATAACAATAATTAATAATAAAAGAAGAAGTTTTATTTATTTTCAATTTGGGTTATTATTAATATTTCATATACTATATTACAAGTTATTATACTATATTACAAGTTATTATACTATATTATATCATATTATATTGTATTTTATATAAAAGTTCATTTATTCATTATTTATTTTTATTTTCATTTTCTTGAAGAGCAGATACATATTTTCTTTTTGTATTAACATCCATATCCCTACCTAAAAGTTTCATACGTCCATTAGAAGCTAATTTTTCTCTAATTACTGTATCTAGGATAAATTTTGTATCATTAAAAACTGTTAATTTCATTTTATATTTAATATTCATGCTTAAACTACCAAAATTAAGGAATAACCAACGCCATTTATTTGTTTTTAATACAGTTTCAGTTATACCAACAGGAGAAACTTTCGTAGACATAATTTTAAATCCATAGCATGCATGAATAACCATTTTACTAAATGCACAAGCATCAAATCCAATAGGAAATTGTAAAATACCTTTACCATTAGTAATTGTACCTTCAATAACAACATATAAAGTTGAATTACCAACAATTTTTTTAAAATTTGTAATTCCATCAATATCTGTTGATGATGCATCAATATCTGTTATATAAATTAAATTATTATCATTTTTAGTTTCATTTTGTATTGGTGAATTTAATGATCCATTAAAACACCAATTAATCCATGATTTCCAATCTTTTATAACTATTATACCCTGAGAAGTTGCAATACCGACTTTAATATCACTTGAATTTTCAGAAATTAATTTCCAAACAAACCAATCTAATGGACCATTGGCATTAACAATAATAATATCTTTAGATTTTGGAGATTTTGTTAATTTACCTAATTCATCTGATTTACGTACACCATCAATAACAAGTTCTGTTTCTGAAACATTAAAAAAATATGCAAGTATAACGTCAATTATAACTTTAGAAGTTGTTGGTATAATTGTTAATAATGGCAATAAAATTAAAACAGGAATAAACATAATTATTTTTAATGGTATAATAATTGAATGAAAAATATATGTTAATATTGTTGGTTTCAACGAAACAGGTAAAAATGGTGAAATACCCGTTGTTTTATCTGAATAAACTGAAAATTTCTCCATATTGTCCTTCTTTCTTTTTAATTGTTTTGGTTTAATTTATTTAATCTAATATAAAGGAATGAACAAAAAAAACAAATTAAACAGTACGTACGTGGTGAATATTGTAAATAGGTAAATTTATTTAAGAAAACGAAAAACCAAACTAAATCGAAAATGCGAGAATTGATCTCTCAAATTTTATTTTATTTTATTTTATTTAAATTTACTATACAATATACAATTCATACATACCTACTCTTAGTTAGTTTCTTCTTCTGGCCAATCAACCATAACCTTTTCTCTAATTCCAGGGTAATAAACATTCATTTTTTCCCATATTTGTAATCTTTGTATACTTGAATCTGTAACACTTGACGCATTGGTTCTTGTAAAAGCATCAGGATCAATTGCCAATCCAATCATAAATGTAACATAACCAACATCTAAAACATTAATTATTGAATTAACAATAAAATAACAAATTATTAAACTTGATAATCCACCTATAACTAACATTTCTGGTCCCATTTCTTTTAAAATATTAGTTGATTTAAATACAATTATTAGAATTAATGAATTAATTAAAATTGATAAAATTGAATAAAGGAAAATTGCAGAACTAATTAATGAATCATTTATTAAAATATCAATGCCTTTATATTTTAAAATTTCAAATGTATCTTTTGCAGATTTTAAATAAGATTTACCATACATTGAAAGATAAGAATATGCATATCTATTAAACCATTGCATCCAATATTCAAATTCAGATGCAAACCATTCTAATATTGAAACAATACAAATTAACATACAAAAAAGTAAACCATCAGTACCACCATTTGAATCATCATTATTATTATTTCTTAATCTTTGACTTTGTAATTTTGATTTTAAAATTTGTAAAGAAATTCTAATTGTTTGAACAATTGAAACTAATAATGAACCAAAACAAATACTACCAAAACAAATTGTAAATGTACGTTTAATTGAACCAAATGAAGGATTTTTAGGTTTTAAATTTGAATCAAAAGTATCAAAAAAATACCATGAACTAAAAATACCTGATAATATAACATAAGTTGTATTTTGGATAACTTGTAAAATATAACAACCTGAAAATATCACAAAAATATAAATTAAAATTGTTAAATTTGAAATACAAATATCATTACCATTTGGATGAGGACAATTTGAATCATCATTAATCAATCTTGAATTAACAATTATTGATAATGATAACATATATAATATTGAAATAATTATTGTGATTAACGAGGAAAGTAATGAAATTAAAATAGTTGAAGGATATTTTGACATTGCATTAACAACCAATTTAATCATTAAAGCTGAAAAGGAAAATCTATTAAAATTTTGAAACATAAATAATAATGAGAAAAAACCTAAAACACCAAATAAAAATGAAGGTAATATTGCACCAGTCATTAAAGAAGTGATTGAAATCGAAAATAAAGATAATGGAACTAACAAAAATGCAAGATAAATAAAAAATGTTGGAAAAAGATAAACAACAAACAATAAAACTGATGAGCATAATAATGGAGTTATAATTGATACAAATATTAAAGTATATAATGCATTTATTGATTTGGAAGAATTAAGTAAATGAAAGCTAGAATTATCAATTGAATTATTGTAGGAAATGTATGTTAAGGATATAAATAATATAATGGTAGTCAAGAAAACATAAGTGAAGAATTTGTCATTATATTTCGGAGATGATATCGGGAAAGATTGGCTGTATTCAGGAGATGGAACAGGTTTTTCGGGGATATCAAAAGAGTATTTATAATCTGGAGGATAATCATCAATATAATACGAACCATTAGATGGCTCAGAATATGGCGGAGGAACGTTCATTAAGTGTAAGTTGTTTAATAAAGGAAGTAAGAAAGAAATATATATAAGAAACTAAGATACATGTAGATATAAAATTACATTGATATATTAATCATAATAATTATTTATATTTGATGTGACGCCACCAAAAAAATTGAGAAAAGAAAAATAAAAGATGGTTGAAGGCTCAGTACTAAAGAATGTAAAAAAGAGTTATTTCCTTCTAGGTTTTCTATTAGACCCAGCGTCGATCGACTCAATTTATTTTTACAAATAGTTCCAATAGCTTTTCTTCTCAAAAAAAGTTCCGAAAAAAAATTTTTTTTTTTGTTTCGAGAAATTCAGAAATTTTGAGTTTTCGGCAATTAGATTTTAAATGTCAACGCACATGTCGGCTTTGTGAAATCCGAGTAACCCAGCCTTAAGATGAGCCTTTGAGATAACTGGTATATAATTTAAACCTATATAAATACTTTTGTAGATTTAAAGTCGTTTTGATGAATTAGTCATTACGAAAAAGCTCCACCTAAAGTCTGATGGTTAATATCATAATTCATGATCTAATTTTATTTGTAATGACTTCAAACTAATAAAATTTGGAGTATTATTGAGTGGTTTGCGGAGATGAAATCTATAAATAAATCTCATTCACTGAACGTGTTACATCATGTGAGGTAAAGAAAAAATCATTTTTTAGCAATATATAATAATATAGTAATATATAATAATATAGTAATATATAATCATATAGTAATATATAATAATATAATAATATAATAATATATAATAATATAATAATAATATTCCGATCTCAAGATTTGGAAAACCTTATAATCTCATTTACATATATACGATATGATAATAACAAATGGCAATAAGTGTTTCCAATAGTAGTAACTTTCGGAATAAATATATATATATATGTATCCAGAAAATAACTAGTGGAGAAATCAAATCTGCGATCTACAATACTATCGAAACGTAAATAAAACGTAAACTCGAATACATGATACACAAATAAACAAATTAATAAATGAAGATAGACTATTAATAAAAACTGGAAAAACTATTGTTCCATGAAATTCCATTCCATTCTGGGGTAATTTTAATTTATCAATTTATTCAATTTAATTTATTTGATTTATTGTTTTACAAAGTGTGGCGATTACACAGTATTTGCTTGATTGATTGTTATTGCGTAATAAATGTATTTTCGTATATATATAATATCATTGAAATTATAAAAGGTTCTTCATTTCTCCATTATTACTTTTTTATCCTGTCCTTCAGCTGGTTTGATTCAATCTTGCTTTTCTTTTTTAAGAAAATTACTTCCCTCAATCGAAAAAACTAAATAATTAATCATTTCATCATGTCCCAAACTTACATTACTCTTAACAATGGTATAAAAATCCCACAAGTCGGTTTTGGTTGTTGGAAAGTTGATAATGCTACTGCAACTGATCAAATTTATGAAGCAATTAAAGTAGGTTATAGATTGTTCGATGGTGCAATGGATTATGGTAATGAAAAAGAAATTGGTGAAGGTTTTAAAAAGGCAATTAATGATGGTTTAGTTAAAAGAGAAGATCTTATTGTTGTTTCAAAATTATGGAATAGTTTCCATGATCCAAAAAATGTTACAATTGCAATTAATAAAGTTTTATCTGATTTACAATTAGATTATTTAGATGTTTTTTACATTCATTTCCCAATTGCTCAAAAATTTGTCCCAATTGAAGAAAAATATCCTCCAGGTTTTTATTGTGGTTCAAATGGTTGGGAATTTGAAAATGTTCCAATTTCTGAAACTTGGAAAGCTTTAGAAAATTTAGTTGATTTAGGTAAAGTTAAATCAATTGGTATTTCAAACTTTAATGGTGCATTAATTCAAGATTTATTAAGAAGTGCAAGAATTAAACCTCAATTATTACAAATTGAACATCATCCTTATTTAGTTCAACCAAGATTAATTAAATATGCTAATGATAATGAAATTGCTGTTACTGCTTATTCTTCTTTTGGTCCACAATCTTTTATTGAATTAAACCATCCAAAAGTTAAAGATGTTGTATCATTATTTAATCATGATACAATTAATAAAATTGCTTCAAATCATAATGTTTCTAATAGTAAAATATTATTAAGATGGGCAACTCAAAGAGGATTATTAATTATTCCAAAATCAAATAAAAAGGAAAGATTATTAGAAAATTTTACTGTTAATGATTTTGATCTATCTCAAAATGAAATTGATGAAATTTCAAATTTAGATATTGGTTTAAGATTTAATGATCCATGGACCTGGGGAGGTGATGCAGAAATCCCAATTTTTATTTAAACTATCTATTATTTATAATTTTTTTTTGTTATAAATTGTAAATAAAAAAATAATGTTAAGAAAAAAGTTTTTTTATCATTTCTTTTTCTATCTAGTTATATTTATTTATGTATTTATTTAGCTGACACAGTTGGATCTTTAGAAACATCATCATAAATATCAAATCTTCTTTGAATTGTAATTGGAATATTATTTCTAGCTTCTGTAATTATATCTTTCTTTAATTCAGCATAAACGATTTCTTCATCATGTCCTGCTTCAAATAAAATTTCACCATTTGGATCAACAACCATACTATGTCCATATGCCTGATAACCACCATTAGGATTTCTAGCAGGTGAACACATTAAAACATAATTTTGATTATCAATTGCTCTTGCAATTGCAAATTTTGTCCAAAATTTTGGTCCTGTAACTGTATTAAATGCACCTGGATATGCCATTATACCTGCACCTTTTCTTGATGCAATCATTGCTAATTCGGGAAATCTAATATCATAACAAATACCTAAACCAAATTTTGTTTCAATTTCTGGTATTTCAAAAACTGTGGCTTTATTACCAGGTTTTAAAGAATCTGATTCTTTAAATGTAATACCATTAGGAATTGAAATATCAAATAAATGAACTTTACGATGTTTTGCAATAATTTCACCATTTGAATTAAAAACAACAGATGTATTATATAATCCACCATCTGATTCATCAAATTCAGGAATTGAACCACCAATAATTGAAACTTTATTATCTTTTGCTAATTTTGATAATAATTTTGTTGTTTCACCATCTGGTATTTTCTCTGCATAATTTTTAAATTCATCAACTGCATATGGTGATTGGAAACATTCAGGTAACATAATTAATTGTGGTTTTGGTGAATGTTTAAGAGCAGTTTGAATAAATTCAGTTACTTTTTTTAAATTTACCGTTTTATCAGCACTTGCATGGAATTGCAGAAGAGCAACTTGTAATGATTTCGAGAGTTTAACTGCTGACATGTTGTATGTTTAAAGAATATTAAGCAAGGTAAAAGGAAACAAAAATAAAAAAAATATAGATAAAAGATAACAGATAGCATATAATAATGTAGAAGATATGAGAAATAGAGATTATATCAGGGAAATCAGAAACCAGGAATTTTCCAGGCTTATTAATTTCTCACTCCTTTTTACTTGTTGAAAAATTACTCATTCTTTAAGTACTTCAACTGATTAAAGTTTCAGATCAACGTTATAAATCTATATTAATATATCAGTAATTTTTATACAATTTCATACAATGCAAAGTCAACAACCCCCTCCAACGTATTATCAACAAGTCCCACAACAACACGGATATTACCAACAGGCTCCACCCCAACAATATTATCAGCCACAACAACCATATGGTTATCACCAGCCTCAACAGCCAATTTATGTGCAACAGCAACAACCACAGACAACTAACAATGCAGATTGTTGTATAGCATGCCTTGGATCACTTTGTGTATGTTTAACTTTTAATCTCTTACTTAATGCCTGTTTGATATAAAACATGAAATCAATTTGTATTTATTTCAAAATAATAAATAAAATTCGAAAAGAAAAAGAAAATAGTCGACACTTGTATCATTGTTTACTCCATACATCCTTGTATTTTTATAACTTGTGTACCAATTTAATAGCATTAAATTTTTGAAAATCTCATAATTCATATTTAAAGAACAAAAGAAAAAGAAACAGTAAATAATATCAATAAGCAGAAATAAATAATTGGAAAAAGAATCCATATATCGTATAAATAAAATCTTCATAAAAATGCTGTAATATATGATTTATTAATAATAACATTATATTGAAATATATTTTTAATTGATGTAAATTTTTGAGGCAAAATTTATTTAAATTGAAAACGGCTTTGTTTCATTCCTATTAATTAATATAATTTGCCTTTTTAATTTTTATGCAGAATAGAATCGATGAAACTAAATGTATATCTCGATGAATAAGGAAAGATATCAATTTGAAAAAAATGATATTGAATTGTTCAGTTAACCCGTGTATATTACTTTATTGGCTGATTTAATTAAATAAATGAGATTTGTGTATTAAAACTGACATAATTGTGTAAAAGGCATATGATTTTGACATATATATTAGAACCATAGAACAATTCACAATTATATAGATCGTTCTTAAAAATTGTCTATACTTTTGTTGAATCCATTATAATAATTTCTATTAAATAATGCTCCTAGAAATCTTTAAAAGAGTTAATTGATTACTGCATTCATTATTTATTACTCCAAACCATCACTAAACTTTGTTCCTGTAATGAAAATTTCAGATTTCAAATCACAAAATTTCCTAATTGGGTAACCACACCGAAAAGACCGATGAAGAACTGTTAATTGTTATGTATGTACCTTCTCTCTTGATGAAGTCTTGCATTTCGTTTCATTTTCCCTACAATTCTGTTTACCTGCTCTTGGCTTCATCAAATAGTCATGTTTAAAACACTTAAATATCATAAGCCTTATAAAAGGTTTGTACGTTCACATTCATATGTATCAAAATGTCCAAAACCTGTATATGATACTGGATGTACTTATTGTCAACCACCTGAGGAATTGAAACAAAATTTAAAATCTCCACCTGAATCGGTAAGAGGTACAATGCCACCATTGAATAAAATTATTGTTTATTTATCAAATAATGGTGATTATAAAAATTGGCCTAAAAAAATTGAAGCTTATGATATCATGCGTAAAATGTCAAATTTTGGTAGAGGTAATGGTAATATGATTTGTTTATCTTCATTACCACCACGAGAGTTAACAAAGATTAATACAGAAGCTGGATTCTTAATATTTCCTGATGCAAAAACAGCTTATTTTGATTACAATAATGAGAGTACTTATGAAGAATTGTTTAAAATGATTAATACAGGTGATGTTAAAAAAACTAGTTTAATAGATATTGTTCCAGTAAGAAAGATAACAGTTTTGATATGTGGCCATGCCCAGAGAGATGAACGTTGTGGAATTATAGGTAAAATGGTATTTGATGAGTTTTCAAGAGTTTTAGAACATGAAAATTTAACGAATGATGTTGATCTTGGTTTTATAAGTCACGTTGGTGGTCATGTTTATGCTGGTAATTTAGCTATTTTGAAACCAAATGGTACTGTTATGTGGTATGGTATGGTTAGACCACAATATGTGCAAGGCATTGTAGAAAAATCAATTAAAGATGATATTATTATAGAAGAATTATCAAGAGATTAAAATTAAAAAAAGATATAAAATTGACTAAGATAGTGTTTATTATTTATAAAATTCATGTATATACATATATAATTAAATTCAAGGAATTAAATTAATTCTAGTTTGCGCTAGTTCTAGCACCTGCACCAGAACGAATCAATGCTAAGGATTCTTCAGTAATAGTAACATCTGGTAATTTGTATGAGCCTTGAGCTTCTGGTTTTGGTAAGAAGCCAATTTGTATTAAATATGAAACATACGCTGATAAAACATCTTTAGTAACACCTTTACCAGAAGAATAATCAACGCCATTAGAATTCCATTCCTTATCTGTCGTTAATACTTCAACTGCATTTTTATCATCTAACTCCGGAGCTTTGGTATCTTCTGGTAAATCACCAAGAACAAAATGTAATAATGGAAATAATGCACTATCTTTACCTTCATCGATAACATATGTTTCTAATGATTTACACCATTCACGGTATTCTGCCTTCGCAACCTTATATCCAAAATCGTTCAAAGATTTTAACATTTCATTGAATCTAATTCTTGGATGACCAGTAACTTGGACCACAGATAATTTTTCAGCAACAGGTGGATGTAATGCACTTGCAACAACAACTCTTGCAACATGGTCAACAGGAACAGTATTAACGGTATTGGTTATATCTGGGTATGATCCAATTTCAACACATCCTTTCAACATACGTAATAAGAAATCATCAGTATTTGATGCACCAGTTTCACTGAAACCTTGAACATAACCTGGTCTAATAATTGCACCCCTTAAACCAACTTCACCGGCACGACGAATAATATATTCTGCAGACCATTTAGATTGACCATAACCTGTACCTAAACCATGTTTTGCTGCCAATAAATCATCAGATTCTGGTATACCACCCTTGTCATTTTCTGGAGAATGTAAATTGGCACCTAAACTAACATAATGTGGAACATCAACTGTTGATGTTGATGAAACAAAAGAAAATTGTTTTGCTTTACCTTGTGCACACATATTAAGAACATTAATAGTTGAAATGACATTTGCATCTCTTAATTTATCGTATGGGTATACCCAATGAACTAAAGCACCATTGTGAATAATAACATCAATAGTTTCAGTTAATTCAGTCCATTTAGATTCCTCAATACCGAATTGTGGTTTAGATAAATCTCCTAAAACAACTTTGACTTTTGAATTATATTTTTCATTGAAAACACCATAAGTTGTTGCTGCCTTAACTAATCTTTCAAAACCTGCAACTTCATCTTTAGCACGAACATGTGCAAAAATAGTAATATCTAATTTTTCACGTGAAAGTAATTCTCTAATAATAAAAGTACCTAAGAAACCCGTTGCACCAGTGACAAAAACATTTATTGGTTTTGATTGATCGACTGTTTCTAATGTTGGGTAGGTTGATTTTAATTCTGATTTGGATAGTTTAACTGCATCTTCATAATAATCAATTTTTGCAGCAGTATCATCAGATAAAGCTAACTCTTCGTTAGGTTCTTCACCATCTTCCAATTGTGATAAACGTTCGACTTCAGCTGAAAAAGCTTGAATGGTTGGATGTTTAAAAATAGTTCCTAATGGAACATCAATTGAAAGTTTCTTTCTCAATTCAAAAATCATTCTTGTAGCTAAAATTGAATGTCCACCAATATCAAAAAATGAATCATCTGGTTGAATTGAAGATGTTATATTAGGTAAAACAGACACCCATAAATCTCTAATTTTTAATTCCATTTCTGAAAATTCAGCATCATTTGAATCATTAGAAGCAGTAAATTCAGCAACTCTTGCCAATTGTTCTTCAGATGGTAATTGTAATTTTGGTTTATCAACTTTTCCATTTGGATTCAATGGCAACTTGCTCATTGGAATAATCAAAGTTGGAATTGAATATGATGCTAAACGTTTCTTTAAATGTAATTTCAAATCCTTGATTAAATCACCAAATTGAACTAAACCTTTCACAATTGGATCAGTGATTTTTTCAATTTCATCTGAAACAGTCTTAAAACGTTCTAACTCATCAACAAATTTTGGAACAAAGAAAGTTACTAATAATGATTCATTATTCTTATCTTTTCTAACTAAAGTAATATTTTCCCTAATCAATGGATGTTGAGAAATGTGTGTATCAATTTCACCCAATTCAATTCTAAACCCACGGATTTTAACTTGATCATCTGCACGACCACAACATTCACAATTACCATCTGGTAAATAACGACCTAAATCACCAGTTCTATATAATCTATCTCTTGGTAATTTCCAAAATTCTCTCCATGGTTCATTTTTACTGATTGATTGATCTTTTTCAATAAATTTATCAACTGGAACGTACCAGTTATTAACGAATTTTTCTTTATTCAAATTATCGTTCATTCTATAACCTTCAGCTAAACCGGCAGCTCTAACGTAAATTTCACCAACTTCACCAATACCACAAGTTTGTGTTCTGTCATTTCTATTAACAACTAATAATTGAACATTTTGCATACCTTTACCTGCTGGCATAATATCTTTTTGAGTTTCTAAGAAATGTGAATCTTTATTACGACTTGGAATTTCAAAAAAGGAAACAGCTCTTTGAGTTTCTGTTGTACCATACATGTTCACAATAAAACAATTTTCAGCCAATGTTTGTAAACGTAAACAATCTCTCTTTGTTAAAATATCACCAACAAAGAATGCATGGTGTAAAGATTTGATTTCGGCAGTTGCTTGTGCACTTAACAATTGACCCATAGCTGGTGTTAAATGTGTGACAGTTGCACCATGTTTACTCATCCATTCTGCTAATTTACCTGGTGTACCAATGTCATCCTGTGTTGGAACAAGTAAAGTTGCACCAAGGAAAAGTGGTGTAAACATATCTCTTTGAATTGGATCATGAGCAATACCTGAAAGCATGGTAAATTTATCATTTTCAGATAAATTAAAAGTTTTTGACATCCATGGGAAATAATAAGCCAATGAAAAATGTCTACCTAAAACACCCTTTGGTAAACCTTCAGAACCAGAAGTGAATGATAAAGTTGGGTTGGAATCAGGCCCAACAACAACACCAGTTCTTTGTGATTTGAATTGCTCATAATCTGCAAGAACATCTTTACCATTAACATTACCACCAACTAATGAACCATCATCTTGAATTTCAATTTCTGGAATACGGGTAATAACGTTTAATTCATCTCTAATGTAATTTTCAACATAATCATCAATAACACCAGCCTTCTTGATTCCAATAATACCTTGAGGATTAGCAACCTTAAGATAGACAGTTTGCCTTGCTGGTGGATAAGCTGGATCAATAACAGAGAAGGTTGCCCCTGCTTTTAAGACACCCATGACAGATACCATTAAATCAACACCTCTATAAGCATAAATCATAACTATATCACCTCTCTTAATACCAGTTTTAACAAGGTAATTACCAACAATGTTAGAAGCTTCATTAATTTGTTTGTATGTAAAATGTCTATCTTTGGTATCAGGGTTAAGGAAGGAAGCAGTTTCAACAACACATGTTCTTTCAGGAAATTTTTCTGCATTATCAGAAAAAATATCTTGAATTGCACCTCTGAAATTCGACCAATCAAGATCAATGGTTGGATCAGGTAAAACAGATTTTTGAGATGGAGTAATTAAACTAATTTGAGAAATATTTGCAGACTTATCAGCATTAATTGCATTGATAACTTGAATAAATTGTTCAGCAAAATATTCAATTCTTGAGCTTTTATAAAGAGCAGCATTATAAAAAATTGATAATTTTGAAGTATCCTTTGAAAAATAGATTGCTAAATCTCTAATTGAACCATCCACAGTGGTATCCAAAGAATCAGAATTGCTTGAATATTGGAAAGTTGATTTGTATAAAGCAGAAGATTTTTCTAATGATTTTAATGATTTTAATTTATCAACAATAGTTTCAATTGGAACAATTTTAGAATAAAATTCTTCATATGTTGATTTAATTTGATCATATAATTCACTGAATGATTTCTTTGGATCAATAGTGAATCTTATGACGAATTCATTTGAGCCGAATACATCATTAGTACCAATAGTAATATCATCATCTCCTGTAAGTCTATAAGTTAAAAGAGAATAAACTGTAAGAGCAGTTAAAAAATCAACATTTTTTGGTAAATCAACTTGTAATGTATTTTGAAGCACAGTTCCATCAATTGGTCTTTGGAAATCGAAAGGAAGAATGTTCAACGTTGGAGAATCCAATATCTGAGTCCAGAAATCCAAGTCCAACATATTTTTTCCCGTTTGTTTTTGTCTTTTCAATCTATGATCTCAAATTTTCAAACGGTTATAACTATATCAAATATTGTACTTGAAATTATTCATAATGACTCAGAACCGATAGTATTGAAATGTTGAAATGCAGAGTCATTTTGCAAAAAAAAAAAAAATATTTGCGTCGGTCGACTCCAGATTTTCTATTGACACAGAAATTTGTCTTGACAGAATTTCATAGCTTCAACTGAGTGACATGTATTTCTGGATTAATATCATCACATAATCTTGATAGATAAAATAAAGTCTGATTGTATATTAAATCTAACAATTTTGCAGTTGAAAATTATACTATGTCACAGAGGAAGTTATTGCAGTATGTATTGCACCAAATTCTTAACTAATATTGCCTTATTTATGAATACTAACATTATTTTTTTTTGAATTTATCAATTGATTTTATGCATCATAATCCATATACTTTAGAGAAATTGATCGTGTTTTCAAAAAAGTTAAAGAAGGACTCGACGAGTTTGATTTCATCTATGAAAAGCTTCAAGATTGTGATAATCAATCACAAAAAGAAAAACTTGAAGCTGATTTAAAGAAAGAAATTAAGAAACTTCAACGTTCAAGAGAACAAATTAAAAATTGGATGAGTGGTACTGAAGTTAAAGATAAAAAACCATTAATCGAACATAGAAAATTAATTGAACGAGAAATGGAAAGATTTAAAGAAGTTGAAAAAATGATGAAAACTAAAGCTTTTTCAAATGAAGCTTTAGCATCAACTACTGAAGTTGTTGATCCAAAAAAGAAAGAAAAAATGGAAACAGCTGAATTTATTGAAGGAAAAATAGAAGAATTACAAATTCAAATGGAAGCAATGGAAGCTGAAATTGATCAGATATCTTCTACAATGAAAAAGAAAAAATCAGATTCAACGAAACAATCACAAATTACTACATTACAAGAATCTCTTTCAAGACATAAATGGCATATCAGTATGTTAGAATCAATCTTAAGACATTTAGAAAATGATAATTTAGATGTTGAACAAATAAATGATATTAAAGAAGATATTGAATATTACGTTGATTCAAATCAAGATCCAACTTTTATAGAGGATGACACATTTTATGAAAGTTTAGGATTGGACGATATGGAAGATAGTTTTGCAGTCATACCTGGTGATGATTCTGAAATACAGCTTAGTAGCAGATCTCATTCAATATCTGATGAACTTGATAAGGACAAAGAAAGAGAATTAGAGAAGCAAAAGGAATTAGAAAAGCAAAAAGAATTGGAGAAGCCAAAGGATTTAGAAAAAGAAAAGAGAGAAAAGGAAAAACAAGCTAAAGAAAAGGCTAATGATTTAGTGTCACAACTCCAGCAAACACATATAGGTTCCCCAGCCGCAAAAAATTCAACAATGACTTCATCATTAAATACATCTACTAATCCATCAACTGTTTTACTGAATAATGGACTTAAACCTATAACACCTGTAGGTACACCGAAATTGAAGTATGCTACAGCTGCTTTGTCAGGGATAAAGAAGACTGCTTCAAGCCAAGCAACTCCATCTCCAGTTTCTTATGCATCATTAGCATCATCTGTTCAGAATGCAAACGCTACAACAGCAACAGGATCAACAATTTCATTATCACCAATTCAAAGCAAATCCCCACCATCAGCACCATTAACTCCAACAATTACAGATACAGCAATATTGACTAATGATACAATTAAATCAGCCGAACAGCAAATAACACAACTGCTACCTTCAGTTGATGACAAATTCTTGAAGGAAATTGAAGATTTAGCATCTATAAATGCTAATAGGATTTTGAATAATGGCAATGCAAATAATGAACAAATTTCTAATATTCAAGAATCCCTTTCCTTTTTAGATAGTTCAAATTATAATAATTTACCATCTGGATACGAGAAACATATTGAAGCATTGCAAATTGCAAAAAATAGATTATTTGAATTTAAAAAGCCTGAAGAATTACATGTTCCATCAAAGAAATCACAACCACCAGCAATGATTTGTGATTTAAAATTACCATCGCTTGATGGAATTTCAGTATATTTAGAATCATCATTACTGAACTGTCCAGATTCGTATGATTCTGATAAACCACACAATTATGTTCCTGCAAATCCATATATCACACAACCAAATTTTCCAAGTGATCCATTATCCGAAGTTACTGGATCCACTAAACTCCTTGAAAAAGTTAGTCTTGACACATTATTCTATGGATTTTACTACAACAATATACGAGTACCATCAAAATTTACCAATTTCCACAATTTGGAAACTAATCCTGATGATGATTATCTACAATTTATCATGGCTAATGAACTTCATCGTCGTGGATGGAATTATCAAACAGATTCACACACTTGGTTTAGTAGAGATGAATTAGTTGATGCGGCTGCTGAAAATCACTGGCGAAGTTTTGATTTCAAAGATACTTGGATGGCTAGAAGAAATACCCAGTTTAAATACAACATGGACAGTATTGAGACGGGTTATTTTTGATACCAGATATCTTATCAATTTCTGTGTAATATTAATATTAATGAACGAGAAAAATCGTAAACTTTAAACTTTAAACTGAAAATCGTCGTCAGCCTCATCGTTGAAATATAGGAAAAAAGTCGGGATATCCCAAAATAGCGTATCGGCCGAAAACATTATTTGTTGTAATTTGTAAGATTCTTTATAAAAGGAAAGTATATCCATTTACATTTTGCAAAGAACTTAAGACAATGTTTACTGGAAATAATTGCGAAGAGTTCAGGAAGAATATTCTTGACAAACAATGTCTTATTACAGTACTAAACACGATGAATTGATCGATGAAGAACCTCTTAGAGTTGGTGGTGTCAAAAAAAACAATATTTTCACTTTTAAAAAATTAATTCTATTAGTTTTTGCTGCATTAGTAATTGGTTTGTTTAACCCATATTCTGGATTCATTAAAAATGATACTAATGTCAATGCTAAACTATTATGTCCTATTCCATCGAAAGTTGCAATTAAAGAACATGACCAAATTCAATTTATTTTACATGATGATGAATATCAAAAAGGAGTTATTGACAGATTTTCTAAAGCATTACAAATTGATACTGTTGTTTATGATAAAACTAGTAATTATTCAATGATGGTTAAATTTCATGAATATTTAGAATCTTCATTTCCATTAGTTTATAAAACCGCTGAAATTTTTAAAATTAATCAATATGGTTTAGTTTTCTATTTTCCTGGATCTGATAAAGAATTGAAACCAATTATGCTTGCAGCTCATATGGATACTGTTCCAATTGGTGATCCAAGTGATTGGATTGAAAATCCTTTTAGTGGTAGATTTGATGGTGAAAAATTTTATGGTAGAGGTGCAAGTGATTGTAAAAATTTACTTACTGGTTTAATGGAAGCAATGGAATTACTTATTACAGATAATAAAACAAATTTTAAAAGGGGTGTTATATTTGCATTCGGTTTTGATGAAGAAAAAAGTGGTTTTGATGGTGCTGAAAATATTGGTAAATTCCTTGTTGAAAAATTTGGTAAAAATTCAATTGAGGCAATTGTCGATGAAGGTCCAGTTATGTTTATTGATACAATGGGTGATTATTACTCAATGGTTGTTAATGGTGAGAAGGGCTATACAGATTTAAATGTTGAAATTACAACTCCTGGTGGACACTCATCTAATCCAAGAGATCATACATCAATTGGTATGTTATCTAAGTTTTTAACTGATTATGAAGATGATATGTATCAACCACTTTTAGTTGAAGAAAATCCAATGATGGGATTTTTCGAATGTGTTGCAGAACATGGTAAGTTACCAAAACCAGTTGCAGAAGCAGCAAAAAGAATCAGATATGATGAAAAAGCCAGAAAATATATTATTGATTACGCTGAAAAGAATGAACCATTACTAAAATACAATTTAAGAACATCTCAAGCAATTGATATTATTAATGGTGGTGATAAAGCAAATTCATTACCAAGAGATGTTAGTGCGATTATTAATCATCGAATTACTTATGGTAATGATTTAACTACTGTTTGGGATAAAGCAACTAAACATGGTAAAGTTACAGCTGAAAAATATGATATTGGATTAACTGTGAATGAAAAAATTATCCTTCCAGCAACTGATAATGGTAATATGGTCATTTCATATTATGATAAGCCTTTAGAACCTGCAAAACCTGCACCTTCAAATGATGATTTCTGGTTTGAATTTACTGGTATTATCAAATCCTTTTATGAAGATGAAGTTTTCCCAGAGAAGTTTGTCAATTCTGATAAAAAATTCATCATCACTCCTAGTATTATGACTGGTAATACAGATACTAGACATTATTGGGATCTTTCTGATCATATATTTAGAGTACAACCTGGATCCGTTAATATTTTTGCAGCAAACATTCATGGTCCTAATGAATGGGTTGATTTAACAACTCATCTTCAAGCTATTTCTTTCTACTATAATTATATTTCACACTTTAGTATTGAATAAGTTTTATAATTTATCTACTGTTTAATCTAACTTAGAACTTAGTTTATTTATCTTCTATACGTCTGATGTAATAAAATCATATCATACAGTTTAACATTCTCCGAAACTTCGAGAAAAGTCAGTGACGTACGTCTTTTTTATTATTTTTTTATTTTATTTTTATTTATTTCTTATTTGAGAGATTTCCTTATATTTTAAATTATCTTTATTAACTGTTTACTACTTATTTTCTTCTGAATTGCACTATAAGCATTGGTTTTCTTTACAAAAAAAAACATGCCTAATGTCCTGGTAGTTTCTAACAGAATTCCTGTTACTATTACTGAAAATTCATCATCTGAAAATATAACAGATAATGAAAATTCTAGTAAACCTCACCCAAATACATATAATTATGAAATGTCATCAGGTGGGCTAGTCACTGCCCTACAAGGACTGAAAACATCTTTTCAATGGTTTGGCTGGCCTGGTATGAATGTTAGTAGTGATGAAGATAAGGAGAGGATTGAGAATGATTTAAAGGACAAGTTCAATTGTTATCCGGTTTGGTTGTCGGAAGAAATTGCTGATTTACATTATAATGGATTTTCTAATTCAATTCTTTGGCCATTGTTTCATTATCATCCAGGTGAAATGAATTTTGATGAAATTGCATGGGCTGCATATATTGAAGCTAATAAATTATTTACTGAAGAAATTTTTAAAAATGTTAAAGATGGTGATATTGTTTGGATTCATGATTATCATTTAATGTTAGTTCCATCAATTTTAAGAGAAAAATTAAATAAATCTGGTATGAAAAATGTTAAATTAGGATTTTTTTTACATACTCCATTCCCTTCAAGTGAAATTTACAGAATTTTGCCTGTTAGAGCAGAAGTTTTACAAGGTGTTTTGGGCTGTGATTTAATTGGTTTTCATACTTATGATTATGCAAGACATTTTCTTTCATCTGTTGAAAGAATTTTACAATTACCTACAAGTCCTCAAGGTATTAGATATGAAAATAGAAATATTAATGTTGGTGCTTATCCAATTGGTATAGATGTTGATAAATTTATTAATGGTGTTAAAAAAGATCCTGTTAAGGAAAGGATTGAACAATTAAAATATAAATTTGGTAAAAATTGTAAATTAATTGTTGGTGTTGATAGATTAGATTATATTAAAGGTGTTCCACAAAAACTTCATGCATTTGAAATTTTCCTTGAATCACATCCTGAATGGATTGGTAAAGTTGTCCTTGTACAAGTTGCAGTTCCATCTAGAGGTGATGTTGAAGAATATCAAAATTTAAGAGCTAATGTTAATGAATTAGTTGGACGAATAAATGGTCGTTTTGGTACAATTGAATTTGTTCCAATTCATTTTTTACATAAATCGGTTTCATTTGAAGAACTGATTGCACTTTATGCAGTTAGTGATGTTTGTCTTGTTTCTTCCACAAGAGATGGTATGAATTTAGTCAGTTATGAGTATATTGCATGTCAACAAGTTCGTAAAGGTACTCTTATTTTAAGTGAATTTGCTGGTGCAGCTCAATCACTTAACGGTGCAGTTATTGTTAATCCATGGAATATTGATGAACTTTCTGATGCTATTTATGAAGGACTCACTATAAGTGAAGAGAAAAAAACAAGCAATTTCAATAACATGTTCCGTTATATCAGCAAATATACTGCCAGCTATTGGGGTGGAAACTTTGTAAAGGAACTGTCCAGATCTAACAATAAATAGTAAGTAAATTTAAATTAATTATTTAATTAAATGATATAATAACATAATAACTAATAACTTACATTCTGTGATAGTGCGATATTGCAATGCGATTTAAAATTTCAAGTTTCAAGTTGTACACCGGTGATTGATAAAAAGAATAAAATTAATGGGAGGCGACTCTTATTGCATTCATAAATACTAATTGACATATTATTGATATACGAATGATCAGAGGACTACGGTAGTCTGTCATCAATACAATACATCGCTTTTAGAATTCATATATACATAGACATATATCTATTGATTAATACACAATGGGTAATTTAATATCCACCCCAGTTACAGAGAAAAATATTACTCTTGTGCAGCATGATCACATTTCACATGCTATTGGTGAAATGCAGGGGTACAGATTCCAGATGGAAGATGCATTCTGTGATTTAGATGATGTTATTGAAATTAAATTTAAACATGGGAAAAAGCAATTACCCCCATTACCTGTAATAGATAGAAACAAAACGGACAATTCTTTAACGAGTACTGAGAGTAATGAAATTTCAAGTATAACAACATCAGCCACAAATATTACGAATGGAAGTGATGTTGAAACTTCCAATACAATTAAAATAAACATTTACGGTGTTTTCGATGGTCATGGAGGTACAAGCACTTCAAAATATATAAGTGAAGTATTACCATTAACAATCAAACAACGTATATCAGATTATATTAATAAATTACCATTAAATGATAAATTAAAATTACTTGATCCAAATAATAATGAAACTTTACAGATAATTAATTTTTCAAAAATATTAAAAGATGCATTCATGAAGGTGGATCAAAAATTTTATTATGATCCAAATAATAATAGTGGTTCAACTGCTGTTGTGGTAATAATATTTAAAGATTATATTATAACTGCCAATTCAGGTGATTCACGATGTATTTTATCAAGAAATGGTAATGTCAAAAATTTATCATTTGACCATAAACCTAAAAATTTAGGTGAACTGATGAGAATTCATAGCGATGGAGGTTATGTTTCACAAAATAGAGTTAACTCAATATTAGCATTAAGTAGAGCATTTGGCGATTTTAATTTTAAATTACAAAATAATAATAATCATGGAAAATTTCATTTATCAAGAAATAATAAAAGGATAAATCTAACACCACCTGAAGAGTTCCAAGTTACTGTTGAACCTGATATTCTAATACAGAAATTGGATAAATTGCAAGATGAATTTATGGTTGTTGCATGTGATGGTATTTGGGATTGTTATAAATCAAATGATCTTATTGAATTAATAAGGCGTGAATTATCTTTTGGTAAAAAATTACCTGAAATTAATGAAATTATTTTAGATAGTTGTATTGGTATGGCAAATACAATTACAGGTATTGGTTTTGATAATATGACAATAATTATTGTTGCTTTACACAGAGATTTTAATAGTTTAGACACATGGTACCGTTTAATGAAGAACAAAATACTTGATGAAAAATTTGGTAAATCTGGTCATTAGTAATTTCTTTTCTAAATCAACTTGGAGTCATCACATTCTTGTATAATTTTGTTTCAATTCATGCTGTGCATGAATTTTACTTTAATACTAATTTTACTGCTATGAATATATAGCTTTTTTTATTGACTTATCATCTTTTTGCTTCCATTTTATGACCTACATGTATACAATAAATTATTTATTTTATAAAAAATATTTGTATAGATTAATTTTATTCAATCAGTTTTTTCCTCGTAATCATTCAACCATCTTGTAGCTTCGTTCTTATCTTTTGTTGACAACTCCATTTTACCATCGACAATTTTAAAATTTGCGTATTTGAATCCTTTGCATTCGTTCCCTTTGAAACTACTCATACACATCCAAACATAATATCCGATATCTTCGCCTTTAAAAAGTCTTCGAAGAATCATCTTTTGTTTGCATTTGTCACACAGTACATAATTATCTTTGAAATGAGGATACTGCATTCGAAATGTAAGATTATATCTTACAGGACCTGAAATTTTACTCTTTTTGATCATTGAATCTTTCAATGTCGGAACAGAATGCTTGTAAAGTTCCTGTGTCGAAGGTAACATTAAAACTAGTGTGTTATTGGGGAGTGGTATATTGTAAATTACTGAATTTGATGGATTACTTCGCCGTAACCGAAAAATCCTAGTACATCCAAATGTAACTGATGCAATAGTCGGCAACGGTCCTATATTTGTAAGTTTATCACTATGCCAATCTAGATGTGATTTATTATTCGGATAATAATTACCAACACAAAAATCACTAACCCAATTTTTAGATATCATGTATTCGGGTTTAGATTGATCATTTTCAAAGAGTTCTTCTAATATCTCATTAACTTTATTATCAACATACATTTTGCATTTGTGTATAGGAGGTGTATACTTGTTTGTTTTGAACTCAGTGCTTGCATAAACAGGATCATAATCTGCTTCTGATTCATTACTATAAAATATACTCTTTTGTGATGATGTACAAAGATTACCCGCTATATAAAACTGTTTAGCTTTAAATAACATTCTCTGACTATCTAAAGATTTTAGCACTTCATCAGCTAACTCATCGGGTAAAAAATTGAAATATACTTTTATGTTTGGTAATTCAGCTTCTATCGTTTCTTTTGTAACTAATGTTATTGTTTTATTAGTCGAAGTTGGATCGATTTTGCATCTTTTGTTATGAGAAATTAAATCTGTAATTTTCCTTTTTGTTCCTGCATTTTGTGAGTTATTCGAAAACACTGATTCTTGAAAATCTTGCTTAGTTTCAGTATTATATTTTTCTTCTTTACAGGTAGTTGTTTGTCTCAACTCCTCTTGCGTGTCTGATTTTTCACCAGTTAATAATCTTATGGTTTTTTCTACTGATCCTTCACAACTAACAAGTAAATCCAACAACACATCCTTTTCAACATATGGAAAACTAATTCCTAATTTATTTAGTTTGGATTCAGTGTCCATATTTGCTTGAAAGAAATAAAAATAATGCAAAAAAAAGCAAAATAATAACCGTGAATACTAAGGGCGGCGAGTTCATTTGAACTATTTTTCGTGTCATGGATCAATCTAATCTATATTATAATTAACCTAATAATACAATAATTATTTATACATATATCTCATCTATTTTACTCTCGTTAATTTATCTTCAACCCATTCTTGCATTTTAACAGCTTTAATCATTTCATTTTCACCATAAGAAACCCCAAAAGTTGCATTTATTTTTAATTTCTGTCCCATCCACCTTTTGGCAATTATACTACGTTGAATTTTATTTTCTCTTGAAATATTTAAGCCTGTGGAATCTACAAATGAAATGATATCGACAACAAATTTAAATTTATTAAGTAACTTGAGTGTCATTAATGGAGCAATTGTACTCAAACTTCTTTTACTTGACGTAGCTGCAATTAAAACTGTATATTCACCTGCTTTAAAAACACAACATTTGCTAATGCCATCAAAACTTTCCATACAATGTTCAATATCCTTTGCAAAAAATTGTAATCCACAATACTCAAAAGTTTCGTCTATCCGACCTAAATTATAAAGCAGTTGCAATTCTATTAATCTATTCTTTTCATTTTTATTCACTATATGTAAAAATCCAAACTCCCCTGTACGTAAATAAGTTTTATCTGCAATACTCAATTTACCTTCCAAATAGTCTTTATTTGTAATATTAGCATCTTTACCTGCAAATCCATCAGTGCTATGTTCAGATGACACCCATATTTCACCATATTCTCCAACCTTGCAAAGTTGTTCAGTTTGTGGATTGACTATAATGACTTCTGTATTAACTGAAACAATACCAGAATCAACAACAGGAATTGCATTTGGCGAATCTTTCGGGTTTACAATACTAATGTAACCCTGCGATAATGCATGTGGATCTAACCATAAAACGACAGGTTCAAATGCCAAATATGATCTAGTGCTAATTAATGGATTTAGTGGATGATCCAAAACATTACAGATATTTTTAAACTTAATGTTTGAAAGTTCTATAGACTCTTTATATTTCATCGTTAACAATGGATCTGCACGTTCATTTTGCCATGTTATCATTAAATTCTTCATATTTTTTAAATTAGTTTTACTCATTGCATTTTTTCTCAATGCATATGTAAACATTTTGTTATCCAGATGAACATTCTCAATAACATATCTTTCCACGGCTTGGAAAAATGTATTAGTATGAGTTGCATATTCTGTTTTTGTCATCAAATATGTAGTTGTACCAAGATAAACACCCATAACACTGCTTATTAAAAATCCTAAGCCTTGTGTGAAATTTGAACATCCAAAAAGTGGCGATTTTCCCTTCATTTGACATGTTTCTTTTAAACTTAAACACATATGCATTAATTGCTTAAATGTAACTTTCACATTAGTATAAGCATTATCCAGTGGAAAACTTATCCAAATCAGGTATGGTTCAGATATTGATTTAGAACGTTTTGTCTTTCTATATTGTTCCATTTTCTTATAAGTTGATTTACCACTTGATGAGGTTTTCGAATGTTTGGCTGTATTTCTTAATTTTGGAACAATAACTCCCTTTTTAGCTGCTAAAGTTTTCAGCTTAGAGCTGATTGGTTTATTTTTGAATGCAGTTTCAGTATCATTGTTCACAAAAATTGCCTGTACTTTGAATTCTTTAATCAAGTTAACTAAAGTTTCAACATCTTCATCGATTGATTGATTGTCGGTACCAAACTGTTCTATAGGAATCACAATATAACCAGCCATCCAGCAAGCAAAAATGCATTCAATATATTCTTCACATAATGGATACATTAAAATGACAGCATCTCCTGCCATTAATATTTTCTTTTCTAAAAAGTATGAACATAATGAAAAAATTTTACTTTCAATTTTTTTCCAGGTTGTTAACTGTTTGTTCTCTTTAATTACCAAACCTTCAATTTGTGCATATGCAAGTTCATCTGGCTGCCTTTTGGCTCTAAATTCTAATAGTTCAATAGGATTCTTAAAATCAGTCAAATTCATATTGGAATGGTCATCAACGCTTGAATCACGTTCATCCAATCCGGAACTTTGAAAACTTGCATAACTTAGCATCTCCTTTCTGATTGACGTAGAATATGGAGACCATATTCCACCAGTTAAGTCTTCACCGTGGTAAATTGAACCCAAGGAATTATATGGTTTAAATGAAACATAAACACTTGGTAACCTACCTTCTAAAAATCTTCTTTTAGTTAATGTATTAGCAATTTCCATACGACCACTTTTCATTGATCTCGAAAGTGCACCAGTTTTGGTTACAACCATGAAAAATAAACGAACATTGTGATGTTTCTCAAGTAATTCAAATGCTTCGGAAAGCATGGATTGTAATTCTACTTTACCAGCCTTCGAAATATCAGTGCTTAAACCTGATTCCATTATACCCACCGGTAAATATTCTTTATTTACTTTAAGGTTGAAAAATGCACAATCTTTAAAATAAGGTAAATTTCTTGCCAAGGTTTTAACCAGATGATTTGAATAATGATATTTGTACAAGTATTTATTCGATAAATTTTGTGATAAATCAATAACATCTAAATTATGAACTTTTTTCTTCCTTTGTTTCTTATAATATATCTCTGATTCCGATGCCATTGAAATATTACGGGCATGAGTTTTGGAAGTATCATTTTCTTTATCCTTACTTTCATCGTTTGTCATTTCTAAGTATTGATCATACCAAGTAACTCTTTGATTTATTCTATTTTCATATAATCCAAGAACATATACTTTTCCGTTATAAATGAAACCTAATAAACCAGTTCTAACAAATTTTAAACTTAAAATTCCTTCATAATCAGAACATTCAGCTTGAAATATAGTTTCTGTATCCTCAGGTAGTCCCCAATAACCACCAGATATACAATTTGAATCCACCCAAATTTCACCAACTTCTAAAACCCCACTTAAAATCTTTGTTTCGGGATTAACTAATGCTAAAGTTGCATCCGGTATTGGATATCCAAAAGCGCCAACTCTAACGTAATTTGAATTGACATTTGAATCAGAAGATGATGAATAATTTGGAGGTGAATCATTTATTACTTTAACTGAATTAGTAGATAATGATTCTTTGTCTATTAATATTTCAGATAATTTATCATTTGAATCATCATCTCCAAACTCATCATTTAAAGTTTCTATTTGGGCACTTTTGTTGAAAATGCAGCCTAATTGATCTTCATTACCGTACCAATCTCTCATTGAAATGATTACACCACCTTGTTCATTTAATGATAATATAGGAGATATGATTCGTTTACAATGTTTATTCCCTAATGGTTTAAACCAACGATCACTTAAAATTTCATTAAACTCACAATCAACAGTACATGTATCTATTAAACACCAATTTACGCATGATAAATCAACTTTTCGTTTTGAAAAAGTTCTTGTATTTTGTGGAAATGATTGATAATTAAAAACGACAGATTTAAGCGTAAAATAATCCGTTAAAACAATTGATGATCTATATAGAGAAATTATATTGGCAAATAATCCTGGAACTTCAGCAACTTTTGAATGTAACCATATAAATAAATTTCCGCTATATACGGAAAATAACATAGAAATCACTAAACCAATTGAATTTCTAACATCTAATGTACTTAATATGGTGTTTTTTGAATACGAAGGTTTTAAAGTTGACCTAACCAATGGGGTTTTAATATCAGGTGAAGTAGATAATATTGTATCTAACATTTTCATTTGATTTATTATTGTTCTATGGGAAATTACTACACCCTTATATTCACCGGTTGGAGCTTTAGTATAATCAATGTAAGCTAAATCAGAAACTTTTAAAGGTGAACCTACATCTCTTTTTGATGTTTTATAAGTACCCATTTCTGAAGTTTTCCAAATGGCAATTCCTTTAGGCCATATATTTGATTTAGCTTGTTTGGCTTGTTTTTCAAAGTATTTGAAAACAGAATCTGACATTAAACATAAATGAGATTGTGTATCTTTCATAATAGATACTAGGTCATTTGTTGAAGTAGAACTATTTAAAGGAACAGCAACAACACCAGATAAAAAGCAACCATAAAAAGCAACCATAAAATCAATTACTTCAACATTTTGATAAATTAAACAAACACGATCACCTGGATATAAAGCTGCTTTATTTTTAATTTGTTTAGCAATTTTTTCAGATCTATAATATAATTTATCCCATGTTATTACTTTACTTTCCCTTCCCTTTTCATCAACAATCAAAACAGCAGGCTCTTTTTCACTCAATGTGGCTCTTTTACGAAATATCATTGCTAAATTATCAAAATCTGCCTTATTATCGATATGGTATGAAACGTCTCTTGGATCTAAGGGTTTTTGTAATTCTTTTCTAATACTCGAATCTTGATATATTTTCAAATTATTATACCTATTTAATATTTCATCATCATAAAAAACTGGTTGAGTATTTGAACTTTCATCAACTGATTGTGTAAGGGTATGTGAAGCTTGAAAAAAATCATCTGTCAAGTAATCTGAATTTGAATTTGATGTTGAATTTACTGTTTGATTTGTTGATAAACGACTTATTGAAGGTATAATATCTGATCTAACATTTGAGATTGGAGTTGAATTTGTAGCTGAATTATTGTCATCGTTTAATTTATTAATTCTTAATAATTCTATCCTTTTTTTCATGTAACCTTTCTCAGTTAAATATCCATCATGAAAATCTTTGACCAGTCTAGTGAGCTGTAGATCGATATCAGGATTGACACCATTTGGAACTGTAAAATCCATTATTATTTTATAATTTATATTTATTATTTAGAATATTATATACATCTAACTATCTGTTTGACAAAAAAAATAAGTATCAAATAAGTAGTTATATAAAATATAAAAATATGGAACATAAAAACATGGAGCAAATTTTAACGACGCGACGATTTCAACTATCAAAGAAAAGTGAATCTATCAATCCTAATAAGTCTACTGTCTACAGTCCGTTCCTCTTTAAATCATTCTAGACTCTGGTTTAATGATTTAAGCATATATTAAAGGACAAGTATTAAAATTATGCATTGTTTAGCAGACGTTGCTTTAACACCAGTATGTTATTTTTTTATAAATCTATTCAGTATGAAATAAACGACAAAATACTAACGTTCAATAGCTAGGACCATCGGTTGACTCTGTTGAGGAGGCATTAGTTGCAATTGTCCCAATATTAAAAGCAAGTGGACTTCAATACGTTGTCCATGATGGTGGGTTTACAATTGATGCTGAATGGAATGATGCAATGACAACTATAGGAAACGTGCATCAGTTCTTACATGATTCAGGATATGTTCGTGTACATAGTGATTTAAGAGTCGGAACGAGAACAGACAAAGCTCAAAGTATGCAAGACAAAATAGATACTGTTGAACAGAAAATGAAGGCCTAATGGATGTGTAATATTTAATGTTTACATTATTAAATAAATAGTAATGACATAAATAATGGACATGTTTAATTTATTCATATATTATTATAATAATTATAATATGAATTATTTTTTATGCGTAAAATTATATTTCATATATATTACATATTACATATATATATTGCACTTTACATTCCAAGATTTGAAATATTGACTTCAAATAGTTAAGGACTGGACATTTTCTTCTATACTTTCTTCTTTTTCCATTGCTTATTTTACAAATACACAAACCACAATGGCTTCCAAATTGAATTGTATTGCAGATCTTTGTTTGATCCCAATGGGAACCCCAACGCCATCAGTTTCTGATTATATTGTCGAATGTGAGAAACTTATTCAACAGAGTGGTCTTAAAAGTAAATTACATAGTGCAGGCACATCAATTGAAGGACCATGGGATGAAGTTATGGGTTTAATTGGTTTATTACATCAACATGTTCATGATATGGGTATTTTAAGAGTTCAAAGTGATATCAGAGTTGGTACTAGAACTGATAAAAGCCAGACAATGCAAGATGAAATTGATGCAGTTCAAAATAAATTAGCTCAATAAGAAAGCTAATAAAAATGAATATATATTATTCTTTTTGTATAAGATTTATGTTCTTTTTTTATTCTTTTTTTTTTCTTTTATTCTTTTTAATATTTAGCAATAATAATAACATTGAATTTATGTATGTATTAAAAATTATCATTGAAATTATTGGATCGCATTAAAAATTGGATTGTTTATAAAACGCAGGATATATATATGTATATGTATAAAGTAGGATAAATAATGATACAAAAAAAAATTAAATTATAATTAATTTTTTAAAAAATGTTTGAATTGTTTATATACCACCGATAACAATAGATTTAATAATAGTATAATCATCAATACCATATTTAGAACCTTCTCTGCCGAAACCAGACCATCCAACACCACCAAATGGTAATGAAGATTCACTAATAGCACCAGTATTTGCACCAACCATACCACAATGTAATGCTTCCCCAACTCTGAAAACTCTTGCATAATCCTGAGTAAAGAAATAACCAGCTAAACCATATTCAGTATCATTTGCTAATTCAATAACTTCTTCTTCTGATGAAAATTTAATTAATGGAACTAATGGACCAAAAGTTTCTTCTGAATTAACATCAGCAGTTCTTGGAACATCACCTAAAACGGTTAATTCATGGAAATTTTCACCTAAATGACCAGCTCTTTTACCACCATGTAAAATTTTTGCACCTTTAGAAACTGCATCTTCAATTTGTGATTCAACTTTTTCAACTGCTCTTTGATGAATTAATGGACCATGCGTTGTTTCAGTATGTAAACCATGACCTAAAACTAATTTTTCAACTTCTGCAACAAATTTTTTTGAAAATTCATCATAAACTTTTTCATGAATATATAATCTATTTGCACAAACACATGTTTGACCTGATTGTCTTAATTTACAACCAATTGCAGCTGGAACAGCAAGATCGATATCTGCATCTTCAAAAACAATAAATGGAGAGTTACCACCTAATTCAAATGAAAGTTTCTTTAAAGTTGAAGCAGATTGACTCATTAATAATTTACCAACACCAGTTGAACCAGTAAATGAAATTTTCTTAATAATTGGAGATTCACAGAATAAAGTACCAACAACTCTAGTTCTATCTTGATCAACTGGGAACATTGATAAAACTCCCTTTGGGAAACCAGCTTCTTGAGCTAAATATGCTACAGCTAAAGCAGTTAATGGAGTTTCAGTTGCTGGTTTAATAACAGTTGTACAACCAGCTGCAAATGAAGCCCCTAATTTTCTTGTAATCATAGCAGCTGGGAAATTCCATGGTGTTAAAATACCAACAACACCAATTGGTTGTTTTGTTGTAATAATTCTTCTACTACCAACTGCACTTGGAATATTATCACCATAAATTCTTGGAGCTTCTTCAGCAAACCATTCAAAAAATCCTGCTGCATAAGTGATTTCACCTTTAGAATCAGATAATGATTTACCATTTTCAATAGTACAAATAGTTGCTAAATCATCAAAATTTTCAAGCATTAAATTATATAATTTTGTTAAAATTCTTGATCTTTGTCTACCAGTAAATTCTTTTTGAAATTTATTAAAAGCAATTTGTGCATCCTTAATACCTTGTTCAATCACTTCAATTTTAGTGTTTGTGACATTAAGTAAATGTTCACCGGTTGCTGGATCTTCAACAGCAAAAACTTCAGATGCATCGTTAATCCATTCACCGTTGACAAAAGCACCAGTTTGAATTAAGTTAACATTTTTAATACCATATTTGGTAGCAAATTTTTGGATTTCTTCTTGAGTGGACATGGTTTATAAATTCAAGTTATTTAAAAAGTGAAATTAAGAACTAAATTAAATTAAAATAAAGGGAAAGGTTAAATTTTTAAAATTTAAACGAAAATTTGATCATTGAAAGAAAAATAACAGGGAAATAAGGAAGAAATAAGGAGGAACCATGACGATATTTAAATAGACTGGCGGTAGCTAGATAAAACTTAATAGCAAGGATCGGTGAATTATTGAAAACTGTGGAATATTGCAAGAAGTTAAAATTTAATGAAGGATGAATCACAGCGGATACGCCAATTAAGGGATAAATTATGGGATTATGGGGTAAAACAGTGAAAAATATAGCGGTTATTGCCTAAATCAGGACATCCGCTAAGACGAGATGAGTACCGCTAACAACTTCTTTAATTAAATCTCTCAGTCGATCGACGCAAACTTTTCTATAATGTATAGATCAAGATTCCACTCTATTGATTGATCTGATCTTAATCATTTATCAATATTATTAAGAAAGACAGTTTATAGATGTAATATTATTTTTAATCAGCTTTTTAAAGTTTATGGGTCATATATATTATTTTATTTTTAGTTCGCATGGCAATTCTATCAAAGATGATCTTTTATCGAAATTATATTGTAATCCACAAAAAAAATACTTCACTCATGATTCTTTGTTTCTTATCTTTTATTCTGTAATTATGTTGACCATGATATATTATTTTCAAAAAACTAACCATTTATCTTTTAAATTTCTCTTCTTTTGTTTTTTTATTGATTTGAAAGCTTATAATCTAGAGAACTAATAAATTTTTAATCTCTAACATTATTAACGTACTGATAAAAAAATCCCGACGCGTCGATGTAAATTGCCTTAAGGCTGTGTAAAAAAATTTTACATAATTAGGCGTTAAAGTGACTCAAATTACTTATTTTAGTAATTCTTCGAGAGGCGCGCTTAATTTTCCAGGATTATATATATACACATTGGCAAAAAACAATTGTCCATTTTTTGTTGAGTCACTTAACAAGCAACACATTACCAGTTTTTATAAAGAGCATTCCACTTCCTGATACGTTTTGTTTCATTTTTTTCAAATTTTTTCAGTTTTTTTTCTTCTTCAACTTTTTTTTCAACTCTTTGAACTTCTTTCTTCTTAAGCACATAAATTAATAGTTTAATTATTTCACAATAAAAATGTCCAAAGGTAAGGTCTGTTTAGCATATTCTGGTGGTTTAGATACCTCAGTTATTTTAGCTTGGTTATTAGAACAAGGCTATGAAGTTGTCGCTTTCATGGCAAATATTGGTCAAGAAGAAGATTTTGAAGCTGCTGAAAAGAAGGCTTTAGCAATTGGTGCAACTAAATTTGTTTGTGCTGATGTTAGAAAAGAATTCGTTGAAGATGTTTTATTCCCAGCAATTCAAGTTAATGGTATTTATGAAAATGTTTATTTATTAGGTACTTCATTAGCAAGACCTGTTATTTCTAAAGCTCAAATTGATGTTGCTGAACAAGAAGGTTGTTTTGCTGTCTCTCATGGTTGTACTGGTAAAGGTAATGATCAAGTCAGATTTGAACTTTCTTTCTATGCCTTAAAACCAGATGTTAAAGTTATTGCTCCATGGAGAGATCCAGAATTCTTTGAAAGATTCGCAGGTAGAAAGGATTTATTAGATTATGCTGCTGAAAAGGGTATTCCAGTTGCTCAAACTAAGGCAAAGCCATGGTCAACTGATGAAAATATGGCACATATTTCTTTTGAAGCTGGTATTTTAGAAGATCCAGATACTACACCACCAAAAGATATGTGGAAATTAACTGTTGATCCAACTGATGCACCAGAAACTCCAGAAGATTTCACTGTTGAATTTTCTAAGGGTAAACCAGTTAAATTAATTCTTAATGACGGTAAAGAAATTGTTGATCCTGTTGAAATTTTCTTAACCGCTAATGCAATTGCGAGAAGAAATGGTGTTGGTAGAATTGATATTGTTGAAAACAGATTCATTGGTATTAAATCTAGAGGTTGTTATGAAACTCCAGGTTTAACTATTTTAAGATCAACTCATATTGATTTAGAAGGTTTAACTTTAGATAGAGAAGTTAGAGCTTTAAGAGATACATTTGTTACTCCAGCATATTCTAAATTATTATACAATGGTATGTATTTTACCCCAGAATGTGAATATGTTAGATCAATGATTCAACCATCTCAAAACACTGTTAATGGTGTTGTTAGAGCAAGATGTTACAAAGGTTCATTAATAATCTTAGGTAGATCTTCAAGTACTGAAAAATTATATGATGCAACTGAATCCTCTATGGATGAATTAACTGGTTTTGAACCACAAGAAGCTTCAGGTTTCATTGCTGTTCAAGCAATCAGAATTAAGAAATATGGTGAAAAGGCAAGAGAAGATGGTAAATCTTTAGTTTTATAAATTTAATTTTGTAAATAAATTATATAATATAATTAGTAAAAAATAATTTTGGAAAAAATATTAATATATAATCGGATAAAGACATCATACATATCCACTCTCTTTGAAATTCCCCTTTAAACGATGCCTAAATTCTTACTCTTCTGATAAGCAAGTTTTTATTTCATAACTACAATTTCCAATAAATATTACTATTTGTTCGAAAGAAATAATAAAATACGCTAATTTAAGTTAAAAGGTTATGTTTAACCTAAGTTAAAGGTTATATAACAAACTATGCAAAATGAAAAAAAAACTTGAGTCTATATAACTTTTTAATAAAAAAATCTCTATAAATGTGGATAGTAAAAGAAAAACGAATTAAGCAAAAGGAAAAAAAAATGATAAAAGGGGAAAATCGGGATTATGCAGTGAAAAATAGAAACAATAATCAAACAATACTAGGGTGAAAGCTATCACATTCTTTGAAGTCCAATGCAATTGAAACAGGATTTAACCATGATTTCCATGATGCAGCATGTTGAATTTTATCCAATCTATCCATAATAAATTTCAACTCGGTTCTAAGATGATTTTTGCTGAAAATATTGTTTTGCTTTGATGATAAATACAATATATGATAACCAACAATAATTAAAGCTCTTGGATCACCAATTGAAACTAATTCAATAAAACCATCAGACACTCGGTGAAACATTCTATGAATTGTAAAGAATAAATCATCTTCAAAAACTTCATCCTGATCCCATCTATTGTTGAAATTTGAAAGCTTTTCATCAAATTGGGTTTTATTTCTATATGATTTATATAAAACATGCATTTTATTAAGAGTTTCAATTAAAATATTTTTGTTTGAATTATTCAATGGTGGAAAATATAACTTATTTGAATTATCATCTTTCTCAAAATTAAGATCAACAATATCATAGATGAAACTTGGAAAATAAACATTATTTGATTTACTATGATCAATAATATGAGCTCTTTCTAAACATTCAATAAAAATTGAACATCCTTCAAAATATGAAACAAACTTCTCTCCAATATATTCCATATTTTTATATAACATTAAGAAACTTCTTGAAGCAATTTTTTGACTTGGTTGACAGATAGCACAAAAAATTTGCAAAGCTGCAGTTAAATAAAGACAACATGTTCTTCTACAAGTTTCTTTCATGTTAACATCAACATTTAACGATTGAATTGATCTTGACATGTGAAAATCTGATAATGTTAAATAAACTTCAGGCTCAAAACCAAACAATTCATCTTTTTCTTCATTTATTATGCTTTGATGATATAAAGAAATGAATGATAGAGCATCAAAAATGTGAAACATTGATTCATATAATGTTGAATTCTCTAACGCAACTAAAAACAGTTGAATAGCAAATTTGTCTGATGTCATTTTGAATGGTAAATTATTTGTACAATATCTTTGAATTTTCATATTAAATTCAGAGTAACATGCATAAGATAGCAGTTGGTTATTAATATGTAAGTTTGATAAGTATGATAAATTAAAAGTTGGAGTAATAAACATAGTGTTAAAAACTTTATTAATATTAGTATCAATGGAGTGTGGTAATCTTACTGAATGTACAATCTCATCTTCTTTTCTTTTGACATGCTCAAAAAATTGGACAACATTTTGAGAATTTGATGAACTTGTTTTCATTGCACTTTGCGGTAAAACAAGATTTTTATGAATAATTTGATCCTCCGATATATTATGTCTGCAATGGGTGAATTTGTTTGAAACTTGTCTACAAAATTTTTCATATTCGTTTTGTAATAATTTGCGAGACGAGGTTGAAGATTTGGTATAAGGATGTGGCTCCAAAGATGTAACTGAATCTGAATGACATTCAGGTAACGCATTTATTGGATATACGTTTGAAGATGTTTTAAATTGATTTACTTCATTTGAATGGTATGCATAGCTATTGCTTGTTAGGTTATGAAATGTGATATTATTAACAACATTAATATGATTTATATTTTCTTTATTTTTATTGTTGTTGTTGTAGTTGATATTTTCATGCTGGCCATCATTGTGATAATTTTCCATGGAATTTGAGCGGATACCACTATCAGCACTAATAACAGGATTTAAATCAACATCTTTGGAAAAACTGTTGACTTTCTTGGAAGTATGATCGTTATAACGAGCATTGGAGTTCGGATGGTTTACTTTTGCTGAATAATCTAATTTATTCTGAATATTCAAAGGTTGATTCTCTATTTTAAAAGGATTTACTTTCATGATAAATGGATGTGGCTGCGATTGAGACCGTACATCCGGGTGGTGAACTTGAAGGAATTGGGACTTGTGTCTTTGTTGTAATTGCTCCGCTAGTTGTATTTGCTGGGTTTGTTTTTGTTGTAATACCTCGTGCTCATGCTGATCAGTAGACTCGTAGTCAGATGATTTTGATGATAGTGATTGTGAAGATGTACATGTCACTTGCACATTCCTTACACAATTTGTATCAAATGGAGACGGATTATCGATGCTGGAATTATTGTTATTTGAAACTGCCACCATATTTGAAGAATCCTCCGAATTACCATTTGTTTCGGAAGCATTATTTATTATAACCCTGGATATACTCTGAGATCTTCTGCTGATGATTTTTGGTGGAACTGACAAATAAATACATTCTAAACTTCTTTTTTGACATCTTAAACAAATAGGTTTTGTTTCGTCACATTTAATCCTTCTTTTTTTACAAGAAGTACAACCAGTCTTTGTTTTTTTATGTGGTTTCCGTAAATAAGACATGGTCAATTAAATGATGATAATTAATAAAGAAATGTTATCATAAATGCAGAAAAATGAAAACCGGTTGCTTTTCTGTAAACAATAAGGTTAAAAGCATTTTTCTTTGTAAAGAAAAAAAAACGAATAAAAAGAAACGAAAAAAAAAGATATAATTTGCGATTTCAGATCTGATAGAAAGCTGCTATCCGTTTTTTCTAGAAGCCCTGAAAATCTGAATTTTTTTTTTTTTTTTTGGAAATGTTCTTTGAGATTTTGGTTGACACTAAAGATACTCTTGATTTCAAGCATGACTATCGTAATAAATTGGAAACCAAGCTACAAACTGTGGCAGTTTATAAGCCTAGATCTTTTTAGTTGGATGGAGAGCTAAGATAATGAATATGTGGATGGAGGAAATGTCTCAGACCCCGAAAAATATATACACTAGCAACTAGCAACTAGTTAAAAATTTTTATGCAAGATAAGCGAGCTGTCAAATTTTTGGAGGTAGGGCAGTAAACACAATCAATCAATATTAATGTAAATTGACATAAGTATGCACAATTTTAATAATTCATAGCAAGTCAAAATTGTTACTTTATATATAGCCAAGTTCAGGAAAAAACAATCTGTTAGTTGATGACTTTCTTTTCTTTGTCTTTATGACAGTATTATAGATACCAAAATAACCGAACATATACATGACTGAATTTAGAACAAGCTACATAGTTATTAAATCATTTTTTGGATATAGTTCATTGATTTGTTCCTTTTTAACTAAACAAGTAATTCGATCTACCAACAGTTTATTTATCTAGCCATTAATTTTTCTTTAATCTTTCCTGTATACATATTTTTGAGTTCACAAAAAGAAAAAGAAATTCTTTTACAAGTCAGTACAGTGCCACATTAATATAAAGCTAGTTTGATTATCGAGGCAGCGGTACTGATTGCTTAATAAATAGCGAAACGACATTGTATTTTATATTGTTAAAATTACTAAATGCTAATTAATTATTTCGATTTTTCTACAAAAAAAAATATGGATCTTTAAAAAACATTAAAGGAAATATCATTTTTGATTTTGATTACCACCAAATTTATTTCTCCATTCATCAATCTTCTTTTCATCAATTCTATTAAATAAATATTTTGGTTTACCAATACAATGACCTTCTTGAATCCAAAATTCAAATCTATCAGGAATTCTTAATTTTGGTACATTTAAAATTGAAATAATATCATCTCTAACTTCTGGCATATATGGACCAATAATTGAACTGACAAGATAAACTAAATTAATACCAATTGCAACAACTGCATCAGCCTTTTCAGGTTCATTTTCATATGTTGAATTATCTAATTTATTTTCTTGTAAGAATGCATTACCTCTTGAACTTATTTGCATTGCAGTCTCTAAACCTTTACGTAATCTAGAATTTTCTAAATCATCAACATAAATCGACAACAAATTATTAAAATCTTTTTCAGCATTTTCAATAAAATTTGGACATTTTGAAACATCAAATTTTGGAATAACTCCATTATATTTAGCATTAACAAATTTAACAATTCTATTAACAAAATTACCTAAATTAGCTAATAATTCAGAGTTATTCTTTGTAACAAATTCAGTCCAAGAAAATTGTGAATCTTGACTTTCAGGTCTAATACTTGCTAAGTAATATCTCCAAACTGATGGTGAAATACCAGTTTCTTTTGCATTATTACCGAAAACACCAATATTTCTTGATTTAGAAAATTTACCACCTTCATATTGTAAATATTCAGTTGTATTTAAATGATATAATTTATTCCAATTATCACCTGTACCAATTTCAGTTGCAGGGAAAACAACAGTATGAAATGGAACATTATCCTTACCCATAAATTGATATAATTTAACATCAGTTTTATCATTAATTGGATCTTTTTGCCACCATAATTTCCAATCATCAGTATAATTAGCTGTAATTGAAATATAACCAATTGTAGCATCAAACCAAACATATAAAACTTTATCTTTAAAACCTTCTAATGGAACTGGTGTACCCCATAATAAATCTCTTGTAATACATCTTGGTTTTAAACCTTCTTTTAACCAAGAATTTGTAATAGTTTTTGAATTTTTAGACCAATGACCTTCTTCACTTGATTTTAAAATCCATTCTTTTAATGGTTCTTCTAATTTATCTAAAGAAAGGAAAATATGTTTAGAATTTTTTGGAATTGGAGTTGCATTATCTAATTTACATCTTGGATTAATTAATTCAAATGGATCTAATAAACCACCACATTTATCACATTGATCACCTCTTGCATCTTCATAATGACATTTTGGACATTCACCTTCAACATATCTATCAGCTAAATATCCATTATGTTCAGGACAATATAATTGTCTCATAATTTGTTCTTCTAAATAACCATTTTCATATAATTTCATGAAAATACTTTGAGCAATTTCAGTTTGTTTATCAGTTGTTGTACGACCAAAATAATCAAATCCAATATCAAACCAATCATAAACATCTTTATGAATTTTATGATATTTAGTACATAAATCTCTTGGACTCATTTTTTCTTCTAATGCTTTGGTTTCAGTTGCTGTACCATATTCATCAGTACCACAAACAAATAAAGTATTATAATTTCTATCTTTACAATATCTTGCAAAAATATCAGCACTTAAAACAGAACCAACAATATTACCTAAATGTGGAACATTATTAACATAAGGTAATGCAGATGTAATAAGAATATTACGTTCATTTTCAATAGGTTTTAATTTTTCAGTTGGAATTTTAACTGAATGATTTGGTAAAATATTAATTTTACCAGAATTTTTTTCAGGAATTCTAATTAATTTAGTATTTAAAAATGCAAAATTAATTGCATCTTTAATATTTGATAATGAAGAAAATTCATTAAACCATTTAAATTTATTTAAAATTTCATCATTTTTATAAATGAATGGATAAATTGATGAAAATGTAATAATTTGGATAATTGATGATGAATCTGCGACTTTAAATGATTCAATTAAAGATTCAATTTGAGATTCTTCAAATGAACCAATTTTCACTGATGAATATAAAGTTGATTCAACTGGCATATAAACTAAATCTTCAGTAAATTTAGCTGAATTAATTGCTTTAAGATATTTAACAATTGTATTTGAATGGAATAAATGGAAATGTGGTTTTTTTGAATCAAGAAAAACTGGATGTTTAGCATTTGACAAAATGGAAGATTCATTAATTTCTTCATTATCATTAACAGATTTTTGTAAAGATTTATAAAGTTGAGGATTTAATTCGGCAGCTGCAATGGATATTTTAAGATTATCCACTAGAGCAGTAGGGTTATTGTCCCTGGAAAAGTATAACTTGTAAGACATATTGTATTTAAAGAAAGTAAGGGATAGAAAGAAGAGTAAATTTAAAGAAATGGAGATTAAAAAATTGTGGCAGTCATATATTCATCCTAATTTTCATCTTAATTTTATCATGTTCATTTCAATTAAAAGTATGACACACAAAGGAAAAAAAATAAAAAAAAACCTACTTCTGTACACCACCAGTAAATCTGTTAAAGGGGGCTCATCAAACTCTTTGTAAGTTTTATCTTTTTACTGTGGGTTCCATAATAGTATTAGATGATGAAAAACCGGGATTTAAACGGTAGATTTGCTTTTCCCAAGCAATATAATTGTCAATATTAGCTTTGTTAATAAATTCAACAGGTTCTTCAGTAGATTGGACGATCCGATTAACATTAGCAAGTTGTTGTTCCACATTTGCCACAAGGGAGTTAGTTTCGCTTTGAGATGGTATAGTTGGTAAATCGTATGGGAGAGATACTGCATTTGGTGGGTTTGCCACAAGTGTATCCTTGTTTAGTGTAATCATTAATTTGAAGTACTGAATTGTATTAAAAAAACGTATATATAAGTGTAAATATAATAAATAATTATTTTAAAACTTAAAAAAGGAAAAAAAAAAAAAGAACAGATGGAATTACATTATTAACTACTATAATAACAACTAACTACTGTATAGGCCTTTGTCTCTCTCTTTATCTATATTTTTTTTATTTTTAATTTTAATTTTATTTTTAATTTTTAATTATTTTTTTCAGCGAAAATTCAAACCCTTTTCTTTGAAGCCCCAGTAGTTTGAGCAGTAGATGTTGGTGATGGAACTGATTTTGGACCACCTTTAGCTTTCATATCTAATTGTGCAAGTTTAGTTCTTAATTCAGCTAATAAAAATTCAGTTTTAACTTTATCATCTTCATATTTAGCATAGAATAAACCACTTTGAATTATAACTAAACCAAAAAGTAAAAATACAACAATAACTTCACTAGCAGCAATAACTGCTAAACCAGTAAATTCATCAACATCACCCCATTGACCAGCTTGAGCAGAATAAACACCAAATCTAATATTTGCAATATAACAACAAACAGCTAATACGTAAACAAAAAATGAACCATATTCAAAATATTTAATATCTTCCTTTGGTTTAAAAATTTTAATAACTAAACCAAAGAATCCAAATACAAGAACACCATACATTGTATATGGTATAAATTTTGGAACTTCTAACCAATTAACATAATGATCTAATGCTTTTTTAGCTAATATATTTCTAAGTTCTATATCTGTAGTACCTTCCCATAATAAATAATGATTGTAAGGCCAATCAGCGTAAAGGATACCAAGGAAGAAACAACATGATGTTATGGTCATAAGAGTACCAACAGTGACGAATGAGTCTAATTTAGAGACCATTGTTGATAAATAACGAGCTTAATATACGAAGAAAAGTAAAGATAAATAGAATTCACAAGAGAAATCAAAGGATAAAACAGCTGAACATAAACTGATTCTTTCTGAAAAAAAAAAAAAAAATAAGAATGGAGATTATATAATTATCAATCAATCAATCAATCAATAATCAATCATCGATAAATACATAATTCATAATCCGTAATCCGTAAATTGTAATGCCTTATCAATTTTTATCATCTATCCCAATTAGGAAATTTATCGCGACCTTTTGTGTTTTACTTTTTTAACTTTCAAGTCCGCGTCGATCGACGTTTATTTACAGAATTTTAAAACTGCCAAAAACTATTTTCAAGATTTTCAATATTAATAATTCATTTACTTTTATAATAAACTATCTTTTTAACTTTTACCAATTATAGGTTTAAACATTTAAAACTTGTACATTATATATTCAATATAACTTAAGAATAATGTCTGAGCCATATGATAAACAATCTACCAATGAAAATACTCAGGCTTCATCTGTTTCGGATTCAACGCCAGCTCCAACAACATCTTCATCAATACCACCATCTACAAAGCAACAATCACAACAACAATCTCAATCAACTTCAACAACGCGTCCTGTATCAACACCTTCAAATAACTCTAACTCAAATACAAATTCAGAAGTCCCTTTTAATTTAAATAGATTAGTTTTAGAATATTTAACAAGAAAAGGTTTTCATCAAACTGAAGCAACATTGAGAATTGAATCAACTAAAATTCCAGGTGCACAAACTTTTAATTTAAATAATTCAAATTCAAATTATTCAAATCCTTCAATTGTGAATTCAGATCGTTCAAATCTACAATTTCAACAACAACAATATTTAATTAAACAAAATGTTTCAAAACAAAGACAATTTGATCAAGATCCAAAAATGTTTTCAAGGGCTTATATTTTATATAGATCTTGGTGTGAAAATTCATTAGAAATGTATAAATATGAATTAGAAAGATTATTATACCCATTTTTTATATATTCTTATTTAACTTTAATTCAAAGAAATGATACAAATGATGCTCATAATTTTTTACTTAAATTTAAATCTGATCATTTATTATCTCATAATCAAGAAATTAAAAATTTATTATCAATTACTTTACCAGATCATTTAACTGAAAATAAATATGCAAATCTTTTCCTTAATAATAAATATAAATTAAATTTATCTAATACTTCATTAAATTTAATTCTTGGTTTCTTAAATGAAAATCAAGCAATTGGAGGTGGTATATTAGTTAGATTTTTAAATAATAATTTTGAAATTCATACTCAATTAGAAGTTACAACTTCTGCAAATGATAATTTAGACAATTTAGAAGGTATACCTGAAATTTATCAATTAGTAAATTTAGGTCCTGATCATGATAATGAAAATTTTAAATCTTCAAAATCAAATTTTCAATTAGAACATGAAAAACCACTTAAATTAGGTCCATATCCAAATGATGAAGAATTTACTAAAGAACTAGAAGCTGAATTAAAACATAAGGATGAAAATGCAAAAAAGAATGAAAATATTGATACAAATATTAATAATAAGAATGATGATCATAATCATGACCATGACCATGACCATGGTAATGCTGAAAATATTAAATCTAATAAATCTACAAAACCAACATTAATGGATGAATACAATGAAAATTTTAAAATTGATCCAAAAAATGAAGATTCTCCAGCAAGAGGAACTTTACCATTACCTCAAAAAACCGTTTATGATTTAAAACGTGCAATACAAGAAATTCAAGATTCACGTTCAAGGATTAAATTAACTACTTCATCTTATTCTCATTTAAATAATAATTCAAATAATGTTAATGGAAATAATCAAAGGAATGTTTATATTTCTCAACCTTCATTACCTTCTGTTTGTATGTATACATTTCATAATACTAATAATGATTTAACATCATTAGAATATCATCCTGATTCAACAATGATCGCAGGTGGTTTCCAAGATTCTTTTATTAAATTATGGAGTATTGATGGTTCTCCTTTGCGTTCAATTTTAAAAAGTGATCCTTATAATCAAGATATTGATTATAATGATAATGATTCAAATCATGGTTTACCAAGTAATACAAGTAGAAAATTAATTGGACATTCAGGTCCGGTTTATGGTTTATCATTTTCTCCTGATGGAAATTATTTACTGTCATCATCAGCTGATTCAACTGTTAGACTTTGGTCTTTAGATACTTATAGTGCATTGGTTTCATATAAAGGCCATGGTGGTGCTGGTGGTGCTGGTGGTTCAAGTTCGCCTGTTTGGGATGTTCAATTTTCTCCATTGGGACATTATTTTGCAACTGCTTCACATGATCAAACTGCTAGATTATGGTCATGTGATCATATTTATCCATTAAGAATATTTGCAGGTCATTTAAATGATGTTGATATTGTTAAATTTCATCCAAATGGTACTTATTTATTTACTGGTTCAAGTGATAAAACTGTTCGTATGTGGGATGTTGCAAGAGCTGAAAGTGTTAGATTATTTGTTGGTCATACATCACCAATTTCAGATATTGCATGTTCACCTGATGGTCGTTGGTTAGCAACCGCATCTGTTAATGAAGAAAATTATTTAAATACGTCATTTGGTATAAATGACTGGGCAAATAATATTGGTGGTGGTTTTACACCAAGTGGTGCATCGAATAAGAATAATCAAAGCGATAATATTAATAATACTAATAATAATAATAATGATAAAAATAATAAAGATAAAGATGATATTAATGATGATGTTGAGGATGATGATGATGATATTGATGATAATGGAAAATCCAATTTAAATGATAAAAATTCAAGTAAAAATAACAACACTAACACTAACAACAATAATAATAATAATAATAATAATAATAATAATAATAATAATAATAATAATAATAATAATAATAATAATAATAATAATAATAATAATAATAATAATAATAATAATAACAATAATAATAATAATAATAATAACAATAATTCATCAAACATGAGTTTTACTGGCTCAGTAATTCATGTCTGGGATATTGCATCAGGAAGGAAATTAAAAACCATGCGTGGTCATGGTACAGGTGGAATTCATTCACTTGCATGGAGTCGTGGTGGTGAAGTTTTAGTAAGTGGAGGTGCAGATGGTAGTGTTAGAGTTTGGGATGCTAAAAAGGGTACCGTAGATTCTATACCAACTAGTCAACCTGAAAGGTTTATTCCAGTTAAAACCAATTCAATTAAATCATCAAATGATTTGAAAGATAACAATACGACAATTAATGATAAAAATTCAGTTGTTAATAATTATGCATCAAACGATCATATGGCTGTTTATTTTACTAAAAAGACACCTGTTTATAAAGTTGAATTTACAAGAAGAAATTTATGTCTTGCAGCTGGTCCATATATGGGATAGTATAATCTCTTTAAAGAGATAAAAAAAAACGAAGCCCCAGAAAAGAATGCAATTCGTTACTGTGTAACTATTTAGTTTTATGTACTTATAATATATTTTACAAAAAGAAGAAAGAGAAAGAAGAAAGAAAAGTATTAGATTGATTTAACGATAGGTTTTGCGGGATCCCAAGGACCTTGTAATTCATTTTTATATTTTTGCAATGTAAGAAAATACCATGGACCTACAAATACAATCATCATATGTAATAAAATCCAAAGTATTAGCCAAACAATTCCAAATAAATGCCAAACAATTGCATCAACTATTAAAACGATGGAAATTAATTGAAATTCATGAAATCCATGTAAATCACAACGACGTGTGAAATTATTGAAAATTGGAAATAAACCACACGTTTGAATACAAAAAAGTATAAATGAAAAAGCAGCAGCATTTGAGTTAAGTCTTGATGCAAGTACGATTGCATTTGAAATTGCAATGTTTTTTGAAATATTTGATGATCTAAATGCTTGTTTATGAAAATCTGATAAATTCAAATGATTATAATTTGATGTTATGTTATAATTATTATTATTGTTATTATTATTATTATTATTATTATTGTTATTATTGGGGATAAAATTATTATGAATATAACGATTATTATCAATATCTAATAGGGAAGATGTTGAATTTGTCCTTGCTGGTGATGATGATCTTGTCGATAAAGGTGAAATTGATGGTGATTGATTTAATGTGTAATTATGTAATAAAATTTGTTGCCAATGATTTTTTTTATCTTTTGTAGAAACTTTTGGAAAATCAATTTGATAATCATTAAACATAACATTTAAAAATGATAACCATGCAGATAAAGCCCAAATAGAATCTGATGATGTTGAATTAGTTAATGATTTAAGAACAGGTGATAAAGTTAATAAATAAAGAATAATTAATAATGATGATTTACAAGTTTCAAAAAAATTAGGTGGTGATGGTTCTGTTAAATATTCTTCCATATCAATTTCATCAAATTTATTTAAATTTAAATTACTTGTTATTGAAGATGCATTTGATGGAACTGTATATAATTGTCTTATTTTAAATTGTTGAAGTTCAATGAGTTCACGATTTCTTCTAATTTTCAAAGTAACAACATAAAAAATAAATCCAATTACTGTTAATAATGAACTTAATATAGTTGGTTTCATTGGATTCCAATTAAGTCTATAAATTCCATAAAATACAACGATAACGGACATTATCAATGACAGATGTAAAACAATTATTGAAAAATCAGATACAAGTTTTTTATATGAATATTTCACAACTGTTGAATTTCGTTTCAGTTGAGAAAGGAAACTTGAATCTGTATAGTTATCTTCATGTGGTTGTTTAAGCCATAAAAGTTTTTTCCATCCTGTTTTTGTTGATGATGATGATGATGATGATATTGATATAGATGGTTTATTAGGTCGATAACTATCTGACATTTTGGGGCTAGAAGATTCAGTATCTATGGAAATGGAAGGTATTATAATATGCAATTCAGATTCATTTTCAGATGATGACATTGTCTTTAAATAATGTTGAAAGAAAATTGTGGAATTTGAATGATGATAATAATAATAAAGCACAAAAATGAAATCTTGAAACACCATTAGTTAATCGATTTTCGCACAGAGTAAGAATTCAACTCTATAATAATCTATGATCTATATAATATATAATTCAAATTTACAAGTCATCATCATTTACAGAAACTGTTTTTTTTTATAAAAAAAATTATTATATTAAATATTAAATCATAAAGATTATAAAAATTGTAAAAATAAAACAAACTTTGGCTTTAAAAACAAACATTTAAGCCCAAGCTTTGAATTGATTAATTAAGTTTTGAGTACTTGAATCATGAGTAGTGACATTACCATCAGATTCTAATTCCTTTAAAATAACTTTTGCTAAAACTTTACCTAATTCAACACCCCATTGGTCAAATGAATTGATACCCCAGATTGCACCTTCAACAAATGTAACATGTTCATAATACGCAATCAAAGAACCTAAAGTTGCAGGGGTAATTTTTTGAGCAAGAATTGAAGTAGTTGGTCTGTTACCAGAGAATTGTTTATGTGGTATTAAAGAACCAGTAACACCTTCAGCTTCAACTTGTTCTTTTGTTTTACCTAACATTAAAGATTCAGCTTGAGCGAAATAATTTGAAGCAAGCATAAGTTGATGTTTATTATTTTCAATTGGATTATGAGATTTTGCTGCTAAAATGAAATCAGTTGGAATTAATTTAGTACCTTGATGAACCAATTGGAAAAATGAATGTTGTGCATTAGTAGTTGGTTCACCAAATAAGACAACACCAGTTTCATAATTAACAAAATGAGAATCTTTAGTAACAGATTTACCATTTGATTCCATTGATAATTGTTGTAAATAAGCAGGGAATCTATGCATATATTGATCAAAAGGTGCAACTAATTTTGTTTGTGCCTTATGAAAATTATTATACCAAATAGTTAATAAACCACCAATGAATGGAATATTTGATTCAATTGGAGTTGAAGTAAAATGATTATCAACAGCTTCTGCACCTTTTAAGAAAGCATCAAAATTTTCAAAACCAATATAAATACAAATTGATAAACCAATTGCAGACCAAACAGAATATCTACCTCCAACCCAATTTTCAAAACCAAACATATTTTTAGTGTCGATACCAAATTTTGCAACTTCAACTGCATTAGTTGATAAAGCAACAAAATGTTTTGCAATATGAGATTCATCCTTTACAGAATTAAGGAACCAATTTTTAGCTGTATTTGCATTTGCACAAGTTTCAGCAGTTGTAAAAGTTTTTGAAGCAATAAGGAATAAAGTTGTTTCAGGATTACAAAGTTTTAAAGTTTCAGCAATATGAGTACCATCAACATTTGAAACAAAATGAACTTTAATTGATTCATGAGCATAAGGTTTTAAAGCTTCAGTAACCATAACAGGACCTAAATCTGAACCACCAATACCAATATTAACAACATTTTCAATTTTTTTACCTGTATAACCTTTCCATTCACCAAATCTAACAGAATCTGAAAATTCTTTCATATGTTTTAAAACTGAATCAACTTCAGGTGTAACATTAACACCATCAACAGACATTTCTTTTAAAGATCTATTTCTTAATGCAACATGATAAACTGCTCTATCTTCAGTATTATTAATATGTTTACCAGCAAACATATCATCTCTTAAAGATTCAACTTTAGCTTCTTTTGCTAATTGAACAAGAGCAGTCAAAATTTCTTCATCAATTAAATTTTTTGAAAAATCGAAAAGAACTTTAGAACCATCATAATTGGTAAAAGTTTGAGAAAATTTATCAAATCTTGAATGATCAGATGCAAATGCGTCTCTCGTTGAGAAGGACTTGCCCTTAGATTCATAAAGGGCTTGCAATTGTTTCCATGCGTTCAATTGAATAGGAGATGACATTTATATTTAATTATTTTATGTATTTGAGGTAGGAAAAGTATATTTTGAAACAGAAAAAGATAAAAAAAAAACTCCTTAAACAAAAATCAAATGTAAAGTTAAAGATTATGTTAACATTATATATTGTAACCTGGATACGGAGAACCATGGTCCAGTCTAAGGCTACACACTACACATAATGCCATACATTAGAGCGAGAGCATAATATAAACAGAGCCCATACTCGTGCGTCCTGCGTACTGTGTACTGTGTACTTACTGTATTGATTAGGAAATAAACTTATTTTTTTTTTTAGAAAAAAAATAATCTATTGGAGGCTCAGTTTAGAGTTTAGATTAATTATTTAGTTGAATTGATGATGATGATTACGTCTATCGACGCTTTTTTAATTCTATTCTTTTCTAATCATATTCATAAAATTATTAACAGAACTAAAACTATTTTGAAAAGAAGGGAATATTATGATTTTTTACAAAAATAATGCTTGAAGAAAGGGAAAAAAAATAACTTGAAATAAATAATTAAGTAAAGTGGGCATAATTTGTGATATATCTATATATCAACGTAGAACTACAGAAATATTATAAAAAAAAAAAAACATCATCAATTGATTATTATCTAAGATAAGGAATTTCTATGAGAATAATGATGTTATATGCATCTACTGTTCTAACTCAAGCAGCTTAATACCGGTGACATTACTCTATCGTAGTTAATTTGATAATTTAAATTACTATTAAAAAGTTTATAAACTAATCTAATTGAGTCCACGTTTTAACTTAAGACTATCTCTCTTTCTCGTTGCCGTTGCATTATATAACTCATTCGAATTGATGGTAGCATTAAGATTAGTAGATGCATTATTACTGGTTGTAGGTGTTATAGGTTCAGAACCTTGATTGGATAATTGAGATGATACACTAAATCCTAATGGAGATGGAAAACCTTGTTCAAATGGTGAATTGAGTTCACCAGGAGATCCAATAATATTATTAAGGGTTGGATTAATATAAGATTTCCCTGGATGATTATTGTTAATATTATTAATATTTGATGATGATGACATTGGTAAATTAAAATATGTTGGACCCGCATTAGTTAATGAACTTGATCTTACACCACGAGGATTACGTTGACTTGAATTATTATTAGCCCCAGGAGTATTAGGTGTGTTTGGTGTACCTGGTGTAAGTGGATTGTTCATTGAATTACCTATACTAAAAGATGGTCTTGGTGGCATGTTATGATGTAAATTACTGTTAGATCTGCTTATTGAAACTGGTGGCATATGAAGATTTAATAATGGTCTCTCACGTTTAAATTGATTATTATTAGTATTGTTATTAATATTATTATTGGAAACTGAATTAAAGTCTAGTGTAGAATCTTCTTGTAATTGTACACGATCAAGTAATGAATCAGTAGATGATAACATTGAATTAAATGTAGAATTTTCTTTAGATTTATTTGAATAGAAATTCGGCATATGTAGCCAAGATGGTCTTTGAATCATTGCTTGTGATGCAAACTCGTTATTATTGTTATTATTATTATTAGAAGTAGTAGTATTGTTGTTATTATTATTACCAATTCCTGGAATCACTCTATCATTAAACGAAACAACGGAAGCAATTGAATTGGTTCTCGAAATAGGTAATTGATCATTAAACATAAAATGATCATCATTATTATTAAGATTTGTATTACATAAATGAATTAATCGTAAACGTATAACTGCTAAGCATGAATGTCTATTTGATTCCATCAAAAGGTCATTATTAATATCATGTCTTGAATCTATTTGAATTTTATTATTATCTGAATTTAAAATACAATTTTCCAAAAATAGTTTTGAAATTAATGATAAAATACCAGAAGGTGGAAATCTTATATCGAAAGGTGTAATATTAGGTTGTTGAGCATATGAAATATAATAAGAATATAATTTATCATCAAATTTTACAGTAAATTGATAATTTTCCATTTGAGGTCTAGGTAACTCAGAAAAAACAGATGATGATAAAGAAATATTCGAATTTTGACGATTCCTTTGAAAATTTAAATGAGGATTATTTTCGTTAAAAAATTGAGTTTGTTCAACATTAGTACGAACAGTATAAGTAGTATCTGTACTCATTAATGAATCAGTACGATTTCTTGCACTAAGAAATTGTGGATGACTGGGAAGTGGTTTTGGAGGATTTGAGGTATTTGTAGGATTTGAAGATGTAGGAAAGGGAATGCTTTGAGAATATGATGTGGTCGGCGTAATTGCCATGTAACTGTCCATGTCTTCGTCCATGATAAAACTATTGATAATGAATGAATCTAAAAAAAATGAAAGATTAATGTTCAAATAAAAGATATATATAAAATGATAGCAAATTCCCAATAAATTAAGAGCTTTTACAACGTTTAGGATTTAGAATAGAGGATGCAGCACAACCTAAAAAAGTTAAAATGCTTACAACAAAGTACAACGTACAACGTACAACGTAACAACTGTGAGAACAAAGTGCGAAGCGAAGGCGAGTTTCTTCATCTGTTGATTATTACAATAGATTTACAATGCCAATGTTGCTAGTTCTTCTATTTCCAGTCTATCTGTTATTATTCTAAGAGTAACAACAATTCTTGCAATATCGTCACTCTATTATGTTAGTCTCATCTAAAGTTGTTGAGCTTAGTGGTATGTTCAATGCATTATAAAGGTCTTTCACGGTGATCATTTCTTTCCGCCTTTTTCCTGTAATAAAAAAAAATATTCTACATTTCAAAATACTAACAATTTATATCATCACTATCACTATTTTTCTCATACAGCTCCTTTCAAAGAAACTCAACAGACACAAGTTCTCAATGTAAAAAATGATACAAGTTCAACTATGGCTTTCAAAGTGAAAACAACTGCTCCAAAGCTTTATTGTGTTCGTCCAAATTCTGGTGTTTTGGCACCTGGTGAATCTGAACCTGTTACAATTATATTTCAAGGTTTGCCAGAAGAACCAACATTAGGAACAAAATGTAAAGATAAATTTCTTTTTGTTTCACTTCCTGCTCCAGATACTTTAACATCAAAAGATGTTTCATCCAAATGGTCAGAATTAGAAAAACTAGCTAATGGAAATACAAATGATGTTAAATTAAAAGTTGTCTTTAATTATGATAATCCAATGAATACAATTACTGAAGAAGAAAAATCTGCATATTCAATTGAACCACCTCATCAACCAATTTCTCAAATACCTGTTAAAGCAACAACACCAAAATCTGAAACTATATCAACTGGCATTGACAATAATATAACGGAGCCACAACAAAGAAAATCGACTGTACCAGTTAATGAAAATAGTCAAGAAAAGCTTGAACCTGTTAAAAAATCTACTTTTACAGGCGTTGCACCACCAACTGCTACAAATGTTAAATCATCTAATGAAACTAGTATTTATATTATTGCTATTATTTTCATTATTTTAGCATTTTTAATTAGTAGATTTTTCTAAAGTAATGTAAGAAGCTATTTCTTTAACCTTATATATCTATATTTATGTCTTTATTTATAAGTATAATTTTTTTTTTACTGATTACGAGCATAATAATGCGTAACAATAATTAACATCGTAGATTGTTGTAGCGCCAAAACGCTTGCAAGTCTTAAGCTTAACCGTTTCATGTTACAAAAATTCTTTAGTTATCTATCTTTTTTTTTTGGTTTCAGTTATATACCTAATTATTTTCTTCTTTTCTATTATCTTTTATTATTTCTATAATGGATAAAAAACGAGTACTAGAAGACCATAATAATACTGATTCTCGAAGTGTGAAAAAACATAAATTAGGGCGAACAGATACTTGTGAACATAGTAATGTTTTAAATAGTCATCATGAAGAAACTGAACCAAGTGATGATGAATTAGTTATAATTAATGATAAAGAAAAATTAAGTCGAGAAATTAATGATATAACCGATGAGGTTACTCGTGATAATAACAATGACGATATCAATGGAGATGTTGTATTATTAAACGCACAAAATGTTGAAGTTCATGTTATTGATCATAATGTCACTAATGAAAACGACAGTGATTTAGAAATTATATCTACACGAGAAACAGTTACACCAATAATTGGTGGCATACAAAATAATGAAGAAAATGATTTATACAATACAAATATTAATGATCCAAGTGTCTCTGTTGAACTTATCGATGATTGGTATGGGACAGAAACAGAAGCAAATAATCAAATAAACATTAGTCAATACGATATTCCATCTGATGATAATGAACAACATTCGGATGCATCAGATGATATAATAATGCTAGATGGTAAACCTGCACCTACAACAGATGAACTCTTAAAGCAAATTAAAATAAAAGAAAATGGCAAATCGCAGAAGAACGGTACAAATTCTGGTACTGATTCTATCAATAATACAAAGACTTTTAAAGATGTTACATGTGCTATATGTATGGATCGTATTGAAGATGCCGTTGCAGCTGCTTGTGGACATGTTTTCTGTGCTGAATGTATATATCGTGCACTGGCGTCTTCACGAGAACCTGGTCATGGTGGAACAGGACCTGGGGGGCGTCGTGGTAAATGTCCTATGTGTCGAAAGGTAGTGGCATATAAGAACCTTGTATGGTTGAAGGTACGATATCGTAAACAGATATAAATGGATTTATCTAAAATAAATTAATGAATATGTGTAATATGAAATAAATAATATGGAGTAGGTAGTAGGTAGAATAATAAATTTCAAGCCACCATTACTAAGCTGCGATTCATTTCATTTAATATCAATCTTTAAATTCTTAACTTTTCTTTTTTATTACAATTGTATATTACGTATTTACTGACTTTCTTTATTCTTTTAAACAGATAAGCTATTACAATATATATTCATGTGGAACAACAGCATACCACCACCACCTCAAAACTACGCTAGGCCTGCTCAAATTCCACCGATGATGCAACAACAACAACAGCAACAATATCAATATCAATATGGATATGAAACTGGAGCTGCTGCAGCTCCACCAAGTCGTGGAATCTCATCACCAATATATACATCAGGTAAAAGAAAAGCATTGTTAATTGGAATTAATTATTTTAATTCTAAAAATCAATTACGTGGTTGTATTAACGATGTTAGAAATATGCAACAATTTTTAATTCAAAAAGGTGGTTATAGAAGTGAAGATATGGTTATTTTAACTGATGATAGTAGAAATCCTATGGATATACCAACTAGAAATAATATGTTAAGAGCAATGGAATGGTTAGTTTCAAATGCTGCACCAGGAGATTGTTTATTTTTTCATTATTCAGGACATGGTGGTGAAGAAAAAGATTTAAATGGTGATGAAGTTGACGGTAGAGATGAATGTATTTATCCTGTTGATTTTCAACAAAATGGATCAATTATTGATGATATAATGCATGATATATTAGTTAAAAGATTACCACAAGGTTGTAGATTAACAGCTATTTTTGATTCTTGTCATAGTGGTACAGTATTAGATTTACCATTTATGTATAGAGCACAAGATGGAGGTTTAAAAGAATATAATATTTGGAAAGAAGGTGGTACTGATGGTTTAGAAATTATGATGGGTTATTCTACACGTAATGTTGGTATGATGATGACTGGGGCTAAATCTTTATTTGAGAAAGCATCAAATTATAAAAGTAAATCACAATTGGAAGCAATCAAACAGTCAAAAATATCTAATGCTGATGTAATTATGTTCTCAGGTTGTAGAGATGATCAAACAAGTGCAGATGCTAATGAAGCAGGTACATTTACTGGTGCAATGTCTTGGGCATTTCTGGGGGTTATGTCACAACTTCCTCCTGGACAAAACTACAGTTATCTTACACTTCTTCAAGGTATTAGACAAATCATGAAAAGTCGATATACACAAAAACCTCAAATGTCTTCCTCTCATCAAATGGATCCAAATGCTTTATTCATGTTTTGATAACATTATAATAAACCAGTGCACCACTATGTTAGTATTATTCAATAATTATAAAATAAGTTAATTTTCTTATAGTAATTATAATAGTATATTATATATATTATAGTCGTGATTGATTATTCAGATCAGAAATCCTAAAATACGCGCTTTGCCCTCGTTCTCCTTTTTTTTTGCTCTTTCGCACTTTCCTTTTTTTTTTTCTTAAGCTCGTTGATTTTAAATTGTTGACATTGTTATATATTATATATACGTTTATTTTAAAAACAGTCTAATCTGATGCTCAGCTTTTTTTTCTTTTGGTATAGTAATATTTAAAAATAAATCACACATTTTCCACACACCATTTACAAAATGACTATCGCTGATACTGCTGCTGACGTATCACAAGCTCACGATCCTTCTGTAAGCATGTCCCAAGTCATGCTTACCCCTAATAATGAAAACACCAATCAAATACAAAAAAAAGAGCTCCCACAAATCCCATCTCCAAAATCACGTAAAGATATTGAAATTTTACTTAATCATTATGCAAAATTACAATTGGCCAATGCAAACCCTTTAGAAAGAGAAGCAATTTTGAAAACTTTAAGATCTGTTGATAAGAAAGTTAAAACATCAAATAAAAATAAAGAAAATTTACAAAATTCTTGGAAATTAAATAATGAATCAATAGATTTATCATTATTAAAAAATCAATTATTAGGTTTACAATTATTATCAAAAGATTTAGATTTACCAGTAGAATTAAATTTAGAATATCTTAAATCTGGTACTTCAAATTCAATTTCAAATGATATAAAAGATATTTTATCTTTCTCAGAATCTTCATCTGATGATTCATCTAATTCTTCTATTATTTCTTTACCTTTAGATGATTATGATGAAAAGGCAAAAATTTTAGGATTAATACCAAATAAACCAATTGTAAATCCAAAATTTAATGCCGTTGGTTTACCTGAAATGGAAGATTCAATTAAACTTAAAATTGATACAAGAATTAAAGAATTAGAAAATTTACCCGCTGATTTAGGTTCTTATGATTTTAATAAATTTGAAAATGATTTAAAATATTCAAATGATAAACCAATTGATAATATAGATCAATTAAAAATTGATGCTTTAATGGAATTAAAAGGATTAAAATTATTACCTTTACAAAAACAATTAAGAAATCATTTATTAATTAAAGCTGCAACAAATACAATTTATCATGATGAAAATTTAAATAATTATTCAGTTTTTAAGACTTGGAAAAGAACTTATTGTGTTCATCCAAAACAAAAAGTTGTACAAACTGCTAAATTAGCTGAAAAATTACAACAACAACAATTACAAGAAAAGCAAAAATTAATTGAATCCATTCATAGTGAAAAAGTTAAAAAATTAATCGAATTTGCTACTAATTCTCAAAATTTGATTGCACAAAATCAAATTAAACGATTTCAATTAGGTAAATCAATTCATCAATATCATCAACAAGCTGAAAGAGATGAATCTAAAAAATTTGAAAGAAATGCAAAACAAAGATTACAAGCTTTAAAGGCTAATGATGAAGAAGCTTATATTAAATTATTAGATCAAACTAAAGATAAAAGAATTACTCATTTATTAAAACAAACTAATTCTTTCCTTGATAGTTTAGCAAATGCTGTTAAAATTCAACAAAATGAAAGTAAAGTTTTAACTCAAATTGAAAAAGGTGAAAAAATTAAATTATTAAAAGATAATGAAGATGAAAATGAAATTAATGATGATGAAAAACGTGAAAAAATAGATTATTATGAAGTTGCTCATAAAATTAAAGAACCAGTTGAAAAGCAAGCTTCAATGTTAGTTGGTGGTAGTTTAAAAGAATATCAAGTTAAAGGTTTAGAATGGATGGTTTCTTTATATAATAATCATTTAAATGGTATTTTAGCAGATGAAATGGGTTTAGGTAAAACTATTCAATCTATTGGTTTAATAACTTATTTAATTGAAAAAAAACATGAAACTGGTAAATTTTTAATTGTTGTTCCTTTATCAACAATTACAAATTGGACTTTGGAATTTGAGCAGTGGGCTCCAACATTGAAAATAATTGTTTATAAAGGTACTCAACAACAACGTAGAGAATTACAATATCGAGTTAGATCTGGTGATTTTACTGTTTTATTAACAACTTATGAATATGTCATTAGAGATCGTCCAATGTTAAGTAAATTTAAATGGGCACATATGTTAATTGATGAAGGTCATAGATTGAAAAATACTGGTTCCAAATTATTTCAAACTTTAACAACATATTATCATACAAGAAATAGATTAATTTTAACTGGTACTCCATTACAAAATAATTTACCCGAATTATGGGCTTTATTAAATTTCATTTTACCAAAAGTTTTTAATTCTGTTAAAAGTTTTGATGAATGGTTTAATACACCATTTGCAAATACTGGTCATCAAGAAAAATTAGAATTAAGTGAAGAAGAAAGTTTATTAATTATTAGAAGATTACATAAAGTTTTAAGACCTTTCCTTTTAAGAAGATTAAAGAAAGATGTTGCAAAAGATTTACCTGATAAAATTGAAAAAGTTATTAAATGTAAATTTTCAAGTTTACAAACTAAAATATATAAACAATTATTAACACATAATGCACTTTTCATTGGTACAGGTGCAGTTGGTGCAACAAAATCTGGTTTAAAAGGTTTAAATAATAAAATTATGCAATTACGTAAAGCATGTAATCATCCATTCGTGTTTGAAGAAGTTGAAAATGTTGTTAATCCAGATAAAAGTACAACTGATTTAATTTGGAGAGCATCAGGTAAATTTGAATTGTTAGATAGACTTTTACCAAAACTGGAAAGAACTGGTCATAGGGTTTTAATTTTCTTTCAAATGACTCAAGTTATGGATATTATGGAAGATTATTTAAGATTCCGTAATTTAAAATATATGAGATTGGATGGTTCAACTAAGGCAGATGATAGACAAACAATGTTAAAAGAATTTAATGCAGAAGATTCTGATTATTTTTGTTTTTTATTATCTACTAGAGCTGGTGGTTTAGGTTTAAATTTACAAACTGCTGATACTGTTATTATTTTTGATACTGATTGGAATCCTCATCAAGATTTACAAGCTCAAGATAGAGCTCATCGTATTGGTCAAAAAAATGAAGTTAGAATTTTTAGATTGATTACATCAGAATCTGTTGAAGAAGTTATTTTAGAAAGAGCTCATCAGAAATTAGATATTGATGGTAAAGTTATTCAAGCTGGTAAATTTGATAATAAATCGAGTGCTGAAGAACAAGAAGAATATTTAAAGAAATTATTAGAAGAAGAAAAAGATAAAGGTAATGAAGAAGAAAATGATAATTTGGATGATGCAGAAATAAATGAGATTTTGGCTCGTAATGACGATGAAATCGATATTTTTGAACAAATTGATCTTGAAAGAGCTAGAGAAGATAACTTGAGAGGTACACCTAGATTAATGATTGATGATGAAGTTCCACAAGTCTTTAAAGAAGATATGAGTGTTCATTTAGAAGAAAAGGAAGAAAGTTCTGGACGTAGAGTGAAAAAGAGAGTTATTTATGATGATGGATTAACTGAAGAACAATGGTTACAAGCAATGGATAATGATGATGATTCTGTTGAAGCAGCAATTGAAAGAAAACGTATAAGAATCCAAAAATTGCGTAAAACTAGGGAAAGATCTATGAATGATAGTGAAGGTGATATTTCAATGAGTAATAACGATAATGATAATCCTATTTCGAACAATAGTGATAGTGATGAAGAAGTTTATGAAGATGATGTACCATCAAGAAAGAGACAAAGATTATCTAGAGGATCAACACCAAATGTCTCAAAAGATTTGAATATATCAACTAAAAAGCCATCGACGAAACCAGCAAAATTACCATTACCTAAATGGATAGGAAGGGCATATCAATTATTGAATGAATTAGAAGTTGTAACCGATGATAATGGTAATAGTGCATCGGCAGTTTTCATTAAATTACCATCAAGAAAATTCTATTCAGATTATTATAAAGTTATTCGACATGCGGTTTCAATTACTCAAATGAGAAAGCAATTAGATAGTAAGAAATTAAAAAATTGGGATGTTTTTGTCAATGAAGCAAGACAAATGTTTGCAAATGCTCGAATTTATAATGAAGAAGGTTCATGGGTTATTGCATGTGCAGATTTACTTGAAAAGCATATGAATGAATTGATTCACGAATGGGATGTTGAAGATGCATCTGCTTCAGTTGCTGCTGAAGTTGCTATTGATGGTGAAATAGCTGGTGAAGATGTAGTTAATAATGATAAACTTAATGGTGAGGCTAATCCTGAGGTAAATTCAGAAGCTATTACTGATGAAGAAACTAATGTTGAAGCAGCTGATGTTGAGGTAGCTAATGGTGAAGCAAATGATGGTCAAGTAGCTAATGGTGAAGTAGCTAATACTGAAATGGCTGATGGTGAAGTAGCTGATAGTGAAAGTTAAAGATGTTTTCTTTTCTTCCATTTTGTATAATTTATAAATTATGTATGTACTATGTTTTAATTTTGTATATTTAAATTATTTATCTCGATATTAATCTACAATTTAAATTTAACATAAACCAAAAAGACTATAAGGCAACCACTTAAAGTTCCAACAACTCTTTCAATTAAAGTATGATAGAATAAGCAAGTTACTGTAAACATGATAAGCCAACATGTATAAATAAATAACGCAAAAGCAATCATGATACTTGAAATTTTATTGACTTTAAGTGATAATGGATTAAATGAGTTTATATAAGTTAACCAACAATTTAAAGATTTAATTTCAAATGCAAGAGAGGAAGCGAACGTTGATGTAATTAAACTATGACCACTTGGTTTAAAACCATTTAAATATTGATAACCATGAACAATGCAACTTCTATAATATTTAAATTCAGAATGATTTTTACAATATCCGCCACTTAGATAATGTATACGATCATATATTGAAGCACCAAAAAACCAAACTATTAAAATTGAAATTAATACATAAATAAATAATAACTTTATCATTTGTAAATAAACATATTTTAATGGTTTAGCAACTTGGATATCACTTGAATCAAATTGTTTTAACAGATGTCTATCAGATTTAGAAGATTTTAAGAATTCATAATTATGATTGATATTATTGTCAATAATTTCATCTTGATGTTCAATAACAGGTAACAAAGGAGATTTCCATTTAATGAACCAGTATTTAAATGAATTGAAAACAATGAATACAATTAAAAATATTTCAAAACAATGGCCTGCAAGAAATCTGTTTAAAAAGCCATCGGAACTTATAAATGGCCATTCTTGTGGGTCAAAATCCGGATATATGACATCTTTGAACAATCGAAGAGGTGCTGTAAATAGTAATATCGATGGAAAGATAAATAAAATAGTGACCTGTGTATTTCTAGTTGTTAACATTGTTATATATAATACATCTTTTGTTATCTCTAGATAATGCTAAGGATATTTATTATCAATATACATATTGTACATAACCATCTAATCAAGATTCCCTTATTATTTATTATTGCTGTAAAAATAAATTAATAGCGTGTTGCACAGCCACCAGGGTTTTCTGGAAATTTCCTAAAAGGGCTGCTGCGCCACATTGATGAGATAAAAGTTGTTGTTGAGCCTTCAACCTGTTTTCATTTGTTGAATTATTTGTGTTAATGTTAACATTAATTGTTTTATTGTCAAAACCAGATCTCTTTAAAGTAATATGAGTTTTGACATTATTTTTATTAATTTGAAAAGATAATGTAGAAAGGGCAATGTCAGAAGAGTTTATTTCCACTCGAGGATCATTCTTGAAATGATCTTTTATTTCCAAAATTAAGGCTCGTATGCTTTCCAATTGTGTCAGTTCTTCAAAAACAGATTCTGCAAATTTATGAATCTGTTCAAATCCTGGAATATTTTTATCATTGACTTCATGATGGTCGTAATCTCCGGATAAATATTTATTTGCGAATTCTCTTATAGGAATAAATTTTGGAACAGTAAATTGATAAATTTCCCATCTCCATCTTTGATCATTAACAGTATCTAGTTCTTTCATACTAATCTGTTCATATTCCATTTGTTTCAAAATAATATAATGAGAAATATTAAATTTTTTAGTAAATGTATTAAACACATCAAATCTTATACCTAAAAATTCATTCTTTTCATCATTTGATATTGGGAAAACAGTAATTGAATTTAATCTTAAAACATTTTCGAGTTGAATTTTTTCAATATGCTCATCATGCAATATTTCAAGTTCCTGTGTTCTTAAGATTCTTGTTCCATTTATAATTTCTCCATATGGTGGTTCATTAAGAATGTCATATAAAAGTTGATCAATCTCATTAGTACCGAAATCTGAAATTAGAATTTCTTTTTCATTGTCACTATAATTTCCTTTTTCCAATTCTTCAATCTCACACTCTAATTCACTTATTTCAGCTCGTAAATTATCTAATTCTGACATATTTCTTTATCAATGAAAGCATTTAAAAAATGTTTCAAAGTAATCAAAACAAAAGAAAATGATATATATATTGATTATTAAGAACATGAAAATATGCTCGCTTGATTTTTTTCATCAACACTTTACAAATTAAGGAATTAAAATACGAATTAGAGTTAATTAATTAAAACCACAATAAAAGTCCTTTTGTTCGAAGAAGCTCAAAATTCATTTTTGATGCAGTCTACAGAGCATTATGCATTTATGCAACTAGCAGTTAAATATGGAGAAGTTGCTTTGAAAAAAAATGAAGTACCAGTTACCGCTATTTTAGTTCATAATCAAACAAAGGAAATTTTATATTCCGCTCATAATATGACAAATATTACATTGAATGGTACAGCTCATGCCGAATTCATAATATATAAATATTTAATGGATAAATATCCTGAATTACATTTAACCATTTGGAAAAATTCGACACTTTACGTTACTGTTGAACCATGTATTATGTGTGCTTCTATGTTAGATCAAATAGGTATTTCAATGATTGTCTTTGGATGTCCAAACGAAAGATTTGGTGGTAATGGAAGTGTATTCAATATACGATATAATTCTAAATATGAAATCGTTCCAGGGGTTTGTTTAAAAGAATCTATATCTTTACTACGTCGATTTTATATTAACGAAAATGATAGAAGTCCAAATACGATCAATAAAAAAAAGAGAATTTTAAAACTTGATGAATTTCCTAAATTAAAATATTCACAATTCATTACATGTGAAGAGTTTATTGAAATTTGGGGTGAAAAGTATTTATCAATTTATGAAAATGATGATTTTTTAGAATTTGATAAAACTACTGGTGAATTAAAACTACCAAATACAATTATAAATTCCAATTCCAAAAAATTAAAAATTTAACTTAAATACTTATAAAATTAAGAATCAAAATTTAATTCATATTATTATATATCCATCCCTTGTAACATATCTTTAATTTCTTCATGATTTTTTAAAACGGGATTATTGTCAAAAAAGTCCTTTTGTGTTTCATCATCCAGTTTATTCTTTATTTCAATTTCTGTACTTTTAACGTCAAAATTATTCCAATCATCAAAAGAATTTGAATACATTTTAATATATGCATTACTCAATTGATCTAATGAACTTGAAATTTCATTGTCCTTTATCTTTTTAAATTGTGTCCATTCATTAAGTAAATCGATTTCATATTGTTCATAAACTTTTTTTGCGTTATTCTTTTCAGTTTCTAATAAAACAATTCTTGAATTTAATTTATTAATCCTTTCATTAACCAATGATGAAGTATTTGTATTTCCATTAGATATTGTATCATCTGTACCATTACTATTAGGTATATTAGAATTTGATGAACCTCTTAAACCTGTTATTGATTCAAATTTCCTACTCAAAAATGAAATTGTACCTTCAGTTGTTGATGTTAATGAACCACCATTTTCTAGATTTTCCTTTTCCGCAATAGTTTTCTCAAGATAATTATTTAACATTTCATAATCTAAAATTTTATAATCTTTTAATTTAATTAAATTTCCAAGTGATATTAAATAATGTTCTAAATCTTTTAAATTATTTAAATAATTAAATTCAATATATTTATTTAATTCATTAAAATGATCACTTGATTTTTTCAAATTTGAAGAAAATGTTTTAAATTGATTAACAATTTCCTTTGTTTCAAGATCAATTTGATCTTCTTCCCTAAATTTACCATTAAAATCATTATTTAATAAAATTGTTAATTTATTAAATTCATCACCAAAAGCATTCATTTCTTTAGAAATACTATCTTGCTTATTAACAACTTTAGTATAAATTTTATCAATTTTATTTAAATTTTCTTGTAATTTTAATCTTTGATGATCAATTTCTTTAAAATTTTTATTATATTTGCCTTCAACATGAGGTTTTTTAAATGAATTCATTAAGAAATCTGTTACACCTTCAACACTGGAATTTGAATGAGTAATTGGATTAGCTTCATTAAAATTTAAATTATTTTTATATGTATTCCAATAATTATTATCTTCAAGGAAAATAAATAATACATCACTTTGTGATAAAATTGAATGATTAATTATTCTATTGATAAATATATTTAAAGAATTACAACGTTTTGAAACAAATTCATCTGTAAATCTTCCTCCTTTGATATATTCTAACCTTTGTTTATTAGGTAATGGGGGTATTAATAAAGTTGGATAATCAAAAGTTAAACATTTATATAAAATATCAAAATCAGAATAACGACGCAAAATTGTATAATTTTTTTTTGTAAATTTAGGATTATCTGTTTTAATTTTAATATGATAAATGGTAAAAGAATTAGATCCATCATGCTCAGTTTGTGGATCAGTTACATTAATTTCCAATAAATAATTATTATGTGACTGTTTTGATGTATCATTATCATCGTGATTCTCATTTTCAGGTTCATATTTTGGTTTATTATTACCTTCAAGATCATGTAAATGTTTATTCACAAATTCATTTTGTTGTTGTTGGTGTTGTTGCTGGCATTCATTATTATTAGAATTAATTGAAGTTGATGTTAATAAATTATTTATGTCAGAATTATTATCTTTAGTGACAGCCACATCAGTTTCAGCATCATCATCATCATCATCATCATCATCATCTGATTCTTCTTCCTTTCGTTTATTTATTTCATTTTCATTTCCTTCTTGTGATCCCAAAATCATTGTTTGAGTAATTAATCCACTACCTTCTAAGTCTGGCTTATCATCAATATCTGCTATATTTAAAGTATTTTTACTAGTATTTTTAGAATTATCAAGTAATAAATTAGGTTTTTCATTGTGATCTTTTATATTATTATTCGTTATATTATTTTGGATTGTTTCCGATGTTCCTAAATTATTATTATTATGGATACTGATATTATCATTATTTCCTAATTGTGATTCATAATGATTATTAATTTGTTGAATATCTTCCGAATCTGAAGGTTTATTCTCCCATTGAACAGATGTAAATTCGTCAGACATCTTAAATTGTATTATATTATAAAACCCTTATACCAATTGAATTTATTTAACAAAGGTATATAAAGAAATGAAAAAAGTATTTGCTAAGGGCAACACGTTATCTTAAATAATAATGAATGGCAGCATGTTTTCATGTTAAGATTAGAGGTGTTAAATTTTTGACTATCGCTACAAGCTACAAGCTATAAGGTACAAGCGTTTTTCGAATTTAATCTATTTATTTTTTTGTATTTTTGTTAGGTTTTATTTAATCTATAAAAAAATATGATGTATATATAGTGTTTTCTTTTATATTTTTTTTATTTTGAAAGTTCATAAAAAATGTTAATAAGTTATTTATTTATAGGCCAGGTCTGAAATTTAAATACAGTTATAAATTTTAATTGATTTTGACTTTTAGCATTAAAAAAAAAAAAAAAAGAATTAAGATTCATATTTTAAAAAAAATAAAATATAAATCATCATAATTATGCTTCTTCTTGTTCCTTTTCTTGTTTTTCAACTGTTGTAGAATTTGATTCAGTAACAGTTTCGTTGTTAATTGGCTTTTGTTGGATAACAACTGGAACAAGTTCATCTAAACCAGAATTTTCACGTTCAGATTCAGATAAAACCCAATTAAGTGGATCTTTAAGTGCACGAATTTTAATGTTTTTAATTGGATTAATAACAACATCATCATTATTTACTTTATTATTAGTTAATTCTGATGTTTCTTCAATTTCATTTTGTTTTTGTTCTTCATTTAATTCATCATTTGATTTATTATTTGATTTATTATCGTTTATTTCATTATTAATATAACCCCATTCAAAATTATTTGATAAATCAAGAGCATCTTTAATAATTGATAAATCACCACAACTTAAAGCTCGAATTCTATAAAAATTTGAGACAAAATCTAAACTAATCCAACCTTGAGAATTCATATGTTTACGTAAATACATATCTTTTAATAAATTTGAAATATCAAAATAATAATCTAATTGTAAAGCAACCGAAGTAATAACAGCTAAACGATTTTCAGATGAAATCCAATTTAATACTGGATAATTTGAACCATTTGAATATTTCGTACGATTATTATAGTTACGATTGTTATTATGATTATTATGATGTTTATGATAATTACTATTATTATATTTTGAATTGTAATTATAATCGGAATTAACATAACCTGGATAATATTGGAATTGTTGTTGTTGTTGTTGTTGATAATAATTATTATAATAATTTTTAATATATCTATTACCATTAGTAGTATTATTTTGTTGTTGGTTATTATTGTATCTATATCTTCTGGTATTGGTGTTGTTGTTGTTGTTGTTGTTATTATTATTATTATTATTATTATTATTATTATTATTATTATTATTATCATTACCATTTAAGTTTTTATTTTGAACATTTGAGTCAGTTTTCAAAGTTTTTTCAATGGAACCATTTAAATTATTATTTGGTTGCTCATAATTTAAAATAGATGAACTAGTATTTTCAGATGATTCTTGTATGGTTTCAGAACCGTTAATTAATGATGCGGTAGTATTATGAGTTGAAGAAGAAGAAGAAGTGTCATTTTGATTTAAGGAATCTAATTTTTTATTGTTGTTTTGTTTTTTATTTTCATTTTTTAATTTTTTATCATTATTTGAATTGTTAGATCTATTGGTTTGTTTTTTATTATTTGAATTATTTGATTTTTTATTATTATTATTATCATTATTTGATTTCTTTTTTGTTTTCTTTAATTTCTTCTTATTAGAAGAATTTGAAATTGAATTTGAATTATTTGAAGAATCAGAAATAATAATATTTGCACCTTTAAAAGGAACCCATTTATTATTATTTGATGAAGATGAAATTGATGATTGATTTTGATTTTGTTGATTATCTATTATTGAAGTTAAATGAGAAGAAGTTGTAACATCTGATTTTATTTGACCCCATGCATTAGTTGAAGGTAAAGGAGCTGGAGCTAATATAGTTTCATTTGAATGTTTTAAATTTTTTGAATCAAATTTTTCAATTAATTCAGATTTTATTGAAATTTCAGAATTTAAATTTTCATTTTCAATTGAATCATTTGAATTTAATTGATTAATTGAATCTAAAATAGGAATAGAATCTGATTGATCTTTTTTAGCCGCAGCATTAGCATAAGATATTTGAGGAGAAGACATTCTAATTATTGATGTATGTAATGCAATGTAATTAAAATAATATAAAAACAATTTAAAGGCAAAAAAAAATGAAATATGAAATATGAAATATGAAATAAATTAACTCGCCCACGAATTTAAATTATATATATATATATATATATATGTGTGTGTGTGTGTATATATATATATATGTATACCTTTATAAGTTAATACAAAACTAAATAAATTATATAATAACTTAAAAAATTGAATAATTAATTTAATATGAATCAAATAATCCAAAAATTGAAATTCTATATATTGAGCACAAACTTACCTGCCATAAATGGATTAAATTGGTATAAAATAAAATAAATTAAAATTAAAATTAAAAATAAAATAAAAATAAAATAAAATTAATTGAAAAAATAAAATTAATTAAAAATAAAATAAAATGAAATGAAATGAAATATTTTAAACAAGAAATTATTAAAAAAAAACGTGTGCGGTGTGATATACAAAGAATTAGGGTGAGGTGTTAGGAGGACTTGATAATTATAATAACTAAAAGAAGAATTTAATATCAGATAAACCGGGTAACACTATGGACGATCGACGCTAAGAAGAAAAACAAAAAAGAAAAGGTAAAAAGTTGGTTCTTTTAATAATAATAATAAAAATAAAAATAATCAATGTTACAAATAAATTCATTTAACACCGTTTTTGTATTCTGATATTATAATTAATACAACAATTGTTAATGTTGCATGGAATCTATCTGTGAATTAAAATCGCGCCCGCGTATTTTACGCGCTCCAGAACAATTAACAATTAACAATTATTTTTTTTTTTATTGTTATTATTTACATTGCGGGCAAACGCGAATTAATAATAATAATAATAATAATAATAGATTAGGCCTACTAATTGAGTCCACGACTATAATCAATTAATCAATTAATCAATTAATCAAGGCTTAGAAATTTTTATTTTTTTTTAATATTAATTTATGAAGGCGCCTCTTTGATTGATACATACAATTTACAGTGTTATAAATAAACATTATACATACATGCGTCTGCATACAAATTTATATACTGTTGATTATTGTTGTATATATATATAGTTGGTTTTCGTTTCTTTTATTTTCTTTACTTTATTTTATTTTATTTTATTTTTTGTTTCCATTGCTGGCTTTGATTTTCAGTTTTTTACTATAAGCTTTCCTCTGTGGTCATCTCTTCTTTCACTAAATATCTTTCAACTTTTAGCTAATTATATTTATCACTATAAGATATAAACTATATTTGATTATATTATAATAATAATAATAATAATAACATATATATTTATATATATATATATATTTTACTTTATTTCCTCCTTTCAAACTATTTGAAGGTTTCCTGTGTTTGTTCATTCCCATTTTTTAACAACCAGTTCATTTAAACTTTATTATTGTTATACTTACTATTATCATTATTCATTATTCATTATTCATTATCATAATTATTTATAATTATTATTATTAAATATGCATTTAAAAAAAGAAATAAAATTTTTACTATATGCACATCTAATACTTGCAATTTTCCTAATTTATGAATTATTTGATTTAATTACATTATTATATGATGATTCTCATCAATTTGCTTTTTTATCAAATGAATTAAATAATGAAAATTATTTAAGATCTCAACCTCAATTAATACCAAAAATTATTCATCAAACTTATAAAACAAATGATATACCAAAACATTGGCAAGAAGGTCAAAAAAATTGTCAAATTTTTAATTCTGATTATCAATATATTTTATGGACTGATGAAATGGCAAGAGATTTTATTTCTGAAAATTATCCTTGGTTTTTGAAAACTTTTGATAATTATAAATATCCAATTGAAAGAGCTGATGTAATTAGATATTTTATTTTATCTTATTATGGTGGTATTTATATTGATTTAGATGATAGTTGTGCAAGAAATTTAGATCCTTTATTAACAGTTCCTGCTTTTGTTAGGAAAACTTTACCAACTGGTATTTCAAATGATATAATGGGTTCTGTTCCAAATCATCCTTTCTTTACAAAGGCAATTTCAATGTTAAAAAGATATCAAAGAAATTGGTTAATTCCTTATATTACAATTATGTTTTCAACTGGTCCTTTATATTTATCTGTTGTTTGGAAACAGTATATTAGATGGGGTAATCCACCTTCTGGAATTGTTAGAATTTTAATGCCTGATGATTATAAAAATTCTTCAAATGCTTTCTTTAAAATTACAAAAGGTTCTTCTTGGCATAAAGATGATGCTGCTGTTTTACTTTTAATGGCAAAACATATCCCAATAACAATTATTTTATGTATTTTATTGGCAATTTTAATCTTTTTAACTGAATATGCAATTACTTGTTGGATTTTTAAAATTTATGGATCAAAATTTTCAAAATTACAGAAAAAAGTTCATGGTTTATTTGTTCAATATTTACCATTATTAAAATTATCTTCAATTAATAATAGTAATAACAATATTAATAATAAATGGCAAAGTATTCCAAGGAAATCAAGGAAAGATTCAAATTTACCTTCAGCGTTAGCTGTTGATTTAGAAAAAAATGTTCTTATATTAAATGAAATAGAAGAAGCATAATTTATCATTATATGTTTATTATATGCAAAACATACAATTAGATTTTGAGTAAGGACTATTTAAATTTACTACCTTCTCAATGAAAAAATAAAAAAGTGTAGTATATATTTATTATTACTACTACTACTAACTATCTACTATCATTATTATTATACCAAAAAAATAAACATGAAAAAAGGAACAAGAAAATTAGAAAATTAGAAAAAAAAGAAAAACAAATAATAAATATTTTTTGGGAATTTTTTTTTATTTTTTTTATTATACTACTATTGTCTATTGTCTTATCAATTTATAAACTTTATATTTTTTTGTCATTTGGACTGCTGGTGCATATTCATTCTACTATTTTTCTTTATTTTATTTCAATTTCAATTTCATATATATGTTTATATATATACAACTTTTTATACATTTTTGGTCTTCTTACTTTGCTATCATTTTTTATTTTATTTTATTTTATATTTCATTTTAAACTTTTCAAACTATATATTTTTGTAATATAAACTATAAACTTTTTAAAAAAATAAATAAATATTTTAACTTTATTTTTAATTAGTACCAAATGCTTTATCAATATTAACCATTGCAACTCTATATTTACATTGATTATTATGACATTTTTCTAAACCTAATTTACAATTTTCAGTTGACATTTCTAAACATTCAACCCATGGTCTAATACCTTTTTCAACAGCTAATTTAAGCATTTCAATCATTTCAACATGTGAACCTAAATGTGATGCACCCATAAAACATGCATTTGACATAAAAGTTCTTGGTGAAACTGTAAATGGAGTTTCTGGTAAACCAACTGAAACCCATTTACCATTAATTTTTAAAACTTTTAAATAAGAATTTAAATCAAAATTTTCTGCACTATTTGCTGTACAAATAACTAAATCTAATTCAAATTTAATATCATTCTCTTCAACCCAATTTTCACTTGATCCTGTTGCAATAAATTTATCTGCACCTAATTTAATTGCATCTTCCCTTTTAGAATTACCTCTCGAAAAAACATAAGTTTCACAATTTAATGCTTTAGAAAATTGAATTGCCATCATACCTAATCCGCCTAATCCAACAATACCAACTTTTGGTTTAATACCTCTAGAAATTAAATCATATGGTAAATTTCTAATTAATGGTGAATAAGTTGTTATACCAGCACACATAAATGGTGCTGCTTCTTCATTTTTAAAAATTTCAGGAATATGGAAAACAAAATATTCATGAATTCTAACATAATTTGCATAACCACCTTGAGAAAATGTTTTTGAACCATCTTCATTATTATAAAATGCACCAAATGTATGAACTAATTTTGGACAATAAGTTTCATTATTACTTAAACACATTTTACATTTTAAACATGATTGTGATTGTGCTCCAACTCCAACTCTATCACCAATTTTAAAATTTTTAACATGTGGTCCAATACGTACAACTTCACCAATAATTTCATGACCTGTAACTAATGGAAATTGAGCATTTGGTTTCTTCCACCCATTTCTGGCAGCATGCGCATCTGATCCACAAATAGAACATGTTTGAATGCGAATATCAACATCAAATTCCTCAAATGGTTTAGGTTCATAAGTGTATGGTTTAACTTCTGACCATGTAGATTCAGATGGATCATAAGTTGCATAACCCGTAAATTTTTCAGGAACGGACATTTTCAAAATATATTTTTTTAAATTAAGTTCAATTTAATTAATTAATTCAAAATTAATTATTTTATTGATTTCGTTAATTGAAATGCATTTACAGATTAATCATTAATTCATTATAATATACAAGAAAAATAAGACAATTACTTCACCTTTTATAGACCAACTGAAATAATCATGAAGACACATCTGGCGCGTTATTCCTAATCAGGAAATTCCCACATTTTTATCAAATAAAGTCACACTTTCCCAATCCGGAAATACTAAATTGGGTATATCTTCATTTACGCTATCAATCGTTGAAATAGTTTCAACATCAGTACTAAATCCATTCATAAAATGAATTAACAGTTGATTGAACTCATTTTGTAAAAAACTAACTTCATAACGGTCATATGCTCCTAATTCTCATCTTTCATCCTTAATCCATAATCCAATTTCACTTCTCCAAGTATAACCCTTATAAGACCAGGATAACAATTTAAGTACTAGTGATTTAAGATGTTCCTTTGATTCATTTTCTTCCATGTATGAATAATTTCTATTTAGATTTGCATTTTCATTTTCATTTTCATTTTCATTTCATTTACATTTTCAAATATATTTGAACTTTGAAATATATATGTTAATGGCATTATCAAAGATATTAACAAACACAATGTCAAAACTGTTAACAAAATAAAAAAGAACACTTAATAATTTATTGTTTAATGATATCTTCAACTTTTTAAGATTTCTTTTTAGATTGACAATCTTAAAATCAAATGGGATTGCATTATTACAAAAAGAATAGCATTCTTCAAATTTTGATTTTCGTTTCTTTGATTTTGATGAATTTAAAGGAATGTCTTTATCATTTAATGATTGGTTTTCTTAATCATCAGAATCGGAATTTGAAGGTGTATTTGATGCTGTTAATAATGGTGGTTGTGAGGATGGTGATTTTGGCGAAGGTTAACGTATTTTACTGTTTAGTCAAGAAAATGAAGGTACAAGAGGTATAATAAATAAAGAAGAAAAAAAGAAGCAAATTATGACCCTGTAGGTCGGTATATATATATATATTTAATAGTTAATACATGAAAAATGAGCTGTTATATATACATTATGTTCCTACCTGTTGTTATCTCCACTTCAGGTGAATAAAAGTCGTTTAATATTTATTAATTTTTTGTCGTATATTTAATTGTTTATATATATATAGTACCGAACATACTATCATAGACGGAGATTATTTTATAGAAATAAATAAAAATATTATCTAAGCCCTCACTTGGCATATATCGATAACTTGCTTTATGATGAATTAATATTGAGTGATTTAATTTTAAAATTTGTGATTATTTTAATTGCTTATTATTTTTTTGTTCTCAAATCGAGATATACATTAATTTAAGTAATTTAAGTAACTTCTAAGATATATATATGATCACTATTATAACGTATAAATCATTCAATTAATCTTAAAATCAGTAGTTTGAAGCTTATCAGCCAAGAATAGATGCATAAAAATAGAATGAACTAGTTTGCTAATAAATTATCGACGCATGCATTTCAAACTGGCAGCAGACGCTTATAAGAATTAACACCATTAAACGGACATCACATCACATATATATTACATATTACTGTGGATATGCGGCGACCGGTGAGTGAATTTATAATTAATTTCTAATTATTCGTTTAGTCCAGTGACCTCTTTTTTGCCTATTTCTATTATCTCTCTTTGATCTGCATATTTCAGATTATCATTTTATCGTTATATATTTTTTATATCGGATTATACATATTTATTAAACCCCTATTAGAAATAACCATACGTTTAAATTACATAGGTTCACTTATACCTCGAAAATCCTCATATATAATACGTAAGTATACAACTGAACTTTTCATTAGGCCAAGCAATTATATCCGCAGAAATTATTAATAGCTGATACTAGATAGACACTATATATATATATATATATATAGCTTAATTCAATTTAATGCACAGCTTGCTAAGGCACCGATCGGAGCTTTTGACATTAACACCGACACATTATAGCACTTGATTCTCTCTCCAGCTTTCTATATAAATTTATTTTTTCAGCCTAATTACGTTATCAGATTAGCCGCGTAATTCGCACGGAACATGGAAACGTTATCTATCTTCTATTGATTATATCTTGTTATTGGTTATTATTTTTTATTTATTTTATTTCAAAGATAAGCGTTTCTATTCATCTTTTGGAGTTGACGAGCGTCCAGTAAAAATAGTTGGAAAGCGGACAATGCCGAATAAGTCATGGCGGACAAAGCATTTAAAAATTGAGCACTCAGGTTTAAATATCAGATATTACCATGTTTAGTATTGATAGTTTCTCTAGATAGGAATTAAAACGTCTTCTGTTTACAAATCATACTTGTAATGTTTAAAACAATTGTACGTAACAGAGTTAACAACAGGTTTGTAAAATAAAATGAAATGGTAATTTCTCTAAAAAGAGTGGCGATTACATTGTAAAGAAATGATAAGTCAAAATACAAAAAACGAGTACCCCATTTCCAGTTACGGTTGTTGTTCAATTGGTAGTTACATGCTTTAAATAATTCAAAATTAATTATCTTGTGCTGTTAGTT